>SJYA01000291.1:620074-710766 GCA_006410615.1 Neotragus moschatus | reverse complement strand
CAGGATGTCTGGCTCTAGATGAGTGATCACACCATCGTGATTATCCAGGTCATGAAGATCTTTTTTGTACAGTTCTTCTGTGTATTCTTGCCACCTCTTCTTAATATCTTCTGCTTCTGTTAGGTCCAGACCATTTCTGTCCTTTATCGAGCCCATCTTTGCATGAAATGTTCCCTTGGTATCTCTAATTTTCTTGAAGAGATCTCTAGTCTTTCCCATTCTGTTGTTTTCCTGTATTTCTTTGCATTGGTCATTGAATAAGGCTTTCTTATCTCTTCTTGCTATTCTTTGGATCTCTGCATTCATATGTTTATATCTTTCCTTTTCTCCTTTGCTTTTTGCTTCTCTTCTTTTCACAGCTATTTGTAAGGCCTTCCCAGACAGCATTTTGCTTTTTGCATTTCTTTTCCATGGGGATAGTCTTGATCCCTGTCTCCTGTACAATGTAATGAACCTCATTCCATAGTTCATCAGGCACTCTATCTATCAGATTTAGGCCCTTAAATCTATTTCTCACTTCCACTGTATAATCATAAGGGATTTGATTTAGGTCATACCTGAATGGTCTAGTGTCTCTTAGGTCATGTCTCAGGTCTCCTGAATTGGCTGATGGGTTCTTTATCACTAGCACCCCTGGGAAGCCCAATATACATACATTATGTCAGGAAAAAACTGCCTTCCAGTCTGTTAATCCATTCTGGGACTTGGAGTTTATTGTTAGAGCAGAAACATAAATTTAATAAATATACTTTCATCTCTAAATGAAGAATATGTTACTTCTTCTATTATTATTAATTGTTTAGTGATGCTTCCATTTTTATTACATGTAGTTATAATTAATTTATTTAGATAGGAATCTTTGTGTAGACATGTCTTTTTGGGATACATGCCTAGAAACTGTATTGTTTCAATGAATGAATATTTTAGGCTACCAATACACATGGCCAACTGACCTCAAGAAAAGTTGAAAGAATGAACAGTTCGACAAGGTACGTGTAAGAATGCCTGGTTCCCTGAACACCTAATCTTTCCCAGGCTTTGCAAAACTCATAGATAAAACATAATGTTTATATTTCTTCTATTACACCTTAGGTTTTTTCTTTCTTCCATTTTTCCTTTTCCATTATAGCTATATATGTTTCCCAATTTATGCTCAGATACAAGACTGATGTCTTTATACTGTATGCCCTGAGCCAAATTAGAGCAAGACTGCCCACTGATCAATATAATCTGACTCATAACCTTGTGTGTTAGAGTTATTTTTTCTGCTGTAGTAGATTTAGCATGCCACTATGAGTCTCAGCATAGTTCTGCTATAGTCTGTTCTTCCTGACCTGGACTTGGGCCAAACAGTCTTTCCTTTAGATTATCAGTTGGGATAGAAGACCTCACCTGAAGTCCAAGTCTTCAGGATGATTCCTTAACAACCTGTCTTACCTTTGTAGTCTCTCTTCCTGGGGGCCATGTATGGTTGCATACACTCCTAGCCAATTATTTCAATAAAGTTGCCCTATATAAGTCTTGTCACTACCTGAAGATACTTGATGCTTTCATATTCTTTCATTTACTCATTCATTTATGAAGTGTCTCCTAAATTAGACATGTGAAAGACATTGATGTTACCATAATAAATAAAAACATGATTCTTTCCCTCACAAAGCTTAGAGTCTAGTGTATGTGAAAGGATAGAGACATGAGCTATCAGAAGAAACATATTACAAAAGAAAGCACATCAGTAAATATATAATTGCCAAAGACCAAGCCCAGACAAGTAAGCAGATTGATTTTATCAAGATTATTTTCATAAAGTATCTCAGTTTCAAAGATTGGAGCATCTCAATCATGTGGTTTTGCCTTAGATTTTTACCGGGAGAGGTAAACAGGTTGCCCTTGGAGTGGCTTACAGTTGGAGTTGCTGTGTAGGCCTGGAAGTCACAGTCAGTTATCTAACAGGAATTGTTTTTTGCCTATGGTTAGGTAGTTTCATGGGGAAGGAAATGGCAACCCACTTCAGTGCTCTTACCTGGAGAATCCCAGGGACAGAGGAGCCTAGTGGGCTACTGTCTATGGGGTTGCACAGAGTCGGACACGACCGAAGTGACTTAGCAGCAGGTAGTTTCAGGATAATTACTTTAAAACAAACAGTTCTAATCTTTGCTAATCAATCATGATCTTAGCCAATGAACCATGAGAAAAGAACAGGAAGTTGGTGTTACTGGTAGACTCAGATGTTGAAATCCTAACACTTAAATGTGATGATATTAGAAGGCAAAGACTGTAGCAAATCCTCCATGAATGGGATTGGTGCCTTCATAAGAAGAGACACAAGAGTTTGCCACCTCTCTCTTCTCTCTGTTATATGAAAATACAAGGCAAAGATGGTCATCTACAACCCAGAGTGGACTCTCACAAGACACTGGATCTGCCAACACCTTGATTCTTGAGAAATGTGAGAAACAGTTATATATGTAAACATTAATTCGCTACTTAACTTAAAAAATTCTATCTACTAAGAAACGTCTTGTTTACTCCACATTTTACGTAGAAGCTTAGAGCGTCTTTTTTTTTGTAAGAAAGAGGTTGCATCTAGTTAGGGGGGAGTATAACGTTTTTGCAATTCTATGGAAGTCCAAATATGTGTAGCAGGATCTGCAAGGATGTCAAGTAGTTGAAAGGGCAGAACATGCTGGATAGTAAACATTTGTCTCTCAGCTTCAAACTCAGGTTTGCAATGCTGAGGCTGAAACTCTGAAAACCTCATCTCCCACTTTTTACCTGAGACCTGTTAGTTTCTGTCAGTAGGAGCTCTTGCGGATAACAGGAAACAGTTGTGCTTTCCCCTCAATCCCTGTATCTATCTGTCTCACCACAGCAACTATTCTTCACTCTCGCGGCGGGTAGCAGCAGTGGATTTCTACTTGCAGTTTTCTTCATATTCCAAAACCAGCCTCATAATCCCTAAGAAATACCAGCCCTTGTCAGTTGACACCCTCTCCCAGGGTCTGGATCCCAGTTCTGCAGGGTTTCTCCTCCAAGATCCTACCCTTCACACTTGTTTCCTGTGGTTACTTTCTCTGGGATATATCCCCTTTGACCATTTTGAGTAAGAACTTGTCAACAAATCCTTATATTAAATTATCTCTGTTAAAATAACTGTTTTGGTTTCTTTCCAGTTAACAGTCAAAGAAATATATGACCTCAAACTCAGACTATTTGTGTTCAAATCATGCCTCTTCTACTTACCAATTCTGTTAACTTTGGGTAGTTGACTTAACCTCCCCTCATCTTGTCTGTAAAATGGGGTGTAATGAATGTCTCTAATTTATGAAGTTGTAGTGAAGCTTAGATAATGTAACTTTTAAATAAAATTAGAAATGCACTTGGCCTAAATAAGGGCACAGTACACTTTTTCTGTTTGTATTGTCATTTGCCATGTAAATCTGGGAATTCACAATATTTTATTGCTAACACATCTCACATGAAAGTGTGTGCATTTCTCATTATAGTTTGAAAGAGTTCATCTGACCCCTGAGCTGGAATTCTACAAATAATCTTTTCTTATTGAACTAAATCCATATGTGCTTAGGATAAGGTATGTGCTGTGAGATTTAATTAGTGTGCGCCCTTTCTCTGTGGGCTCTGAGAAAGGGAGTGCTTTTATTCTTGGGATGTGAAAACACTATTTCAACTTATTTTGCATATGAAACATTAGTAAATCAGCAGGGAAAGTATATGAAATACATGAATTAACTTTATTTTTTAATTATTACATTTGGATTTGTAACACAAAATTCATAACACAACCCTGGGTCATTGCTGTCAAATTACTTATACAAAATATATTTGAACAGGCTGACGAACCTGTGATCAGAGGGCAAGGCCAAAGTACAGTCCAGGATGTGAGTTTATCTAAAGTTGCCAGCAGGATTGAAATATTGTGAATAATAATAAAAAAAATACCCCCCAGGTTTGCCCCAGTGACATCTCTCTCCTGAGATTCTCCACCCTATGTAATCTGTCTTTCACATGCCAAGTTCTCATCTAGAACTCACAAAATAGTGTGAGCAGGTATGTTTCCTCTCTCTAGAAAATTGAACTCTAAACATGCTTTCTTGCTAATCATTCTGATTTACTGAACACCTCTATATGACCTCTCTGAGAACAATCTCATCACACACTTTAGACTTTTGGAAATGCAAATTCAAACATAAACAAGATACTATTTTTAACCATCAAACTGGTAAAAATTAAAAATATTGATAGCTAAAATGGGCAAGGATGTAGGGAAAATGGACTCTCATAATTTGCTGATGGGTATGTAGATCACTACCAATTTTTGGCAGGTGATCTGACAATAAACAAAATTATTAACATGTTCATATTTTTGAGCTCAGCATTTGTACTTTGAAAATTTTACTATACTGAAAATAAACTCCAGAACTTAAGGATGTAACTATAAGAAATTTGTTTCAGGATCTTTTTTTGTGGTTAAAAGGAGGAAAATCTGATTTTCCATAAATAAGTTATATTCAGATAAATTACAGAGCATCTAGATTTTGTGAAATTTCAGAACTGTTAAAAATAGAAGTGTTCCTGGGAAGGATATGAATGTTAAGTGAAGAGAATGTGTTGGAAAAGAGTATGTACACTCCTTGTTGATATCATAATATGTGTACAATTTTGCCAGGAGGGAAAAAAAAGAAGAGATAAAGAAAATACCTACATATGACTTTTCCTATGTATGTGTAAGTTTAGAAGCACAAGAAGGATAGACAGCACGCAAATTTTACTGGCTATGTCCATGTGTGTGTTTGTAGCAGGGGCCCAGATGAAAAGGGATATTTGAGTCACTGTCATTTATTTCCTGAGTATTTATAAGGTTAAGACTTGTTACAACAGCCATGCTTTTCATTTTTAATTTTTAAATCAAACAAAATAATAAAATTTTAAAATTTATTATGCCAGATAAGAAGAATAAATCTAAAAACTTTCTAAACTTCCACATCTGATAAGGAGATAACTTAAGTGGTATTTGAATCCAAGTAGCTATGATTCTGTGGAGAAGGCAATGGCACCCCACTCCAGTACTCTTGCCTGGAAAATCCCATGGACGGAGGAGCCTGGTAGGCTGCAGTCCGTGGGGTTGCTAGAAGTCAGACACAACTGAGCGATTTCACTTTCACTTTTCTCTTTCATACATTAGAGTAGGAAATGGCAACCCACTCCAGTGTTCTTTGCTGGAGAATCCCAGGGACCAGGGACAGGGGAGCCTGGTGGGCTGCCGCCTATGGGGTCACACAGAGTCGGACACGACTAAAGCGACTTAGGAGCAGTAGCAGCAGCTATGATTCCGAAGTCATGTCAGGGGTTTACCTACAGTTCCTCTGGTCTTGTAAACCAGCAGTTAGTACTCTGGGGGAGAGCATTTTTGGTTTCTTTAGAAATTACATCCCAGAGGAAGCTATTTGTTTCATGTGGTATTCACACGTTAGTAAGAAAACAAACAGAAAACACTTAAGCTGATGTCTTTCTGCAACATTTAACCACAATGAGCCACGTCCAGTAGCACCTAAGAGTGTTTGGATAAGCCATGGCACCATCTGGAGCAGGTATAGAAAGTTATTAACCAACACTAAGAAGATAAGAGGAAGACACTCTACTTATCACTTCAGTGTGGCCCGAGCTTCTTCCGGGCAGAAGAAACACCCTGAGTTCGTGAGACAGCACAGCAGCCAGACCCAAGAGCTTAGGTAAGTACAATATGTAAACTGTATGGAACCACATACCCATCAACTTTGCATGTATGGGGGTTAAAAGGAATGATAGCTGGGGAAGACTTGTTTATTCAGTGGTTTGTTTTTTATGCAAATGTCATCCTGTAGGGAAAGAGGAATCCATGTGGAATTCATAAGCAGCTTTAGACGCTGAAGAAAAAAGCAATAAGCCTCTGTGAAGAGTCCTGCATCGTAACATATCCCCAGGGACCTCATCTTATGAGCATTACTATGCAATGTGAATTAAATCCGCTACACAGAACAGCCGCCTGGTGCTTTGGAATTGATTACCATTATCCCTGGAGGCTGAGGTTTTCCACATCAGAGACTTGGCATCAAGGGATCAAACTACGGGAACTACAGGGCTTACTGATCTTGGTGCCAAGGGAGCGTGGAATGCTCTTTGGGTGAATGGTGAATGTTAAGAGCATCAAGGTATTTCCTGATTATGAAAGTCATGGGCTAAATTAAGCTTACATCAATTTGGGCAGTCCAGAGAGGACACCAAGTGGGAAGATACAAAGAAGGGCAGTGGTCACAGAAATTATTTTAAAACCATGATAGCCATATACCAAAGTACTAAATCAAGCAGAGTAGACATCTGTAACAAAGTGTTCATGCATCCAGCATCAAAAAAATGCAAGAAGATCCATGCAGTCCATTGTAGAAACTGCTGCACTGTGCGTTCAGAATAAGAAAATGAAAGGAGTAAAGTGAATCCATCTGTAAAAGAACCAAAGTCCCCCTAGTCCAAATCTGAAATGGGAGGGGGGGGAGAATTTTAGATTTTCTGTTTCTTTAATCAAGCCAATTCATTTCCCCTTGAATCATCATTGTGTAATTCATGTAGATATGGGATCAAAAGGGGTTCATGAAAGGAACAAAATCTTGTCACACAAAAACTAGTTTTTGCAATTTTCTTTCTCCAAGTATGATCCAGAAATGGTTCTTGTTTTAGTCAGGAAATGAAATCATTGCAAAATGAGAAAGCATAGAGAAATAGCAAGTGCAGCTAAAATTTCTGGCACGCTCAATTGTAATCTTTAAAAATATCTTTAGTTTTGTCTTTAGGATGAAGATCTAAATGTCAAAGCAATTGTTATTGTCAGGAAATGAGTAATTAAGCAACTTTTCAGCCAATGTCAAATATTCTCTGTATCCAGAAGCCTGTGTGATTACAGACAATTCTCATAAAGAAATTCTTCTTCCCTCAAATGACTCCTTTCCTCGAAATTCTATCGCATTCACATTCTCTCCTTTCATGCTTTTTAAATTTGCTTTTAAGCTCCTCATCTAACACTGATAATAGAACAACTAGCCAGTATGTATTCATTAATTTATTTTAATTTACCTTATGTTACTTTTTTGTTATTTAAATAGTTTTGTGAGGGTCTAGATGTACCCCAAGTCACACAAAAGAATAATGAAAAAATAAAAAAAACAGAAATAGGATTTGAGTCTTAATTTGATGCTTTTCTAACTAGTTCCCTGTGAATCCCATCGATATCCTGAAGTGCCTAACATGATTTCTGGAAGTGGCCAAATGTGCAGTGTTTGATGTTTAAATCGGCACCAAATGGCAAAGAAGTCACACGGGCTCATGCACACACTGTAGAAAAGAAAGCACACTGTGGAGACCCATTTGTGAACTGGAGTTTGGACAGTGAAAGGAAACCCAGCCTAGGAAAGATTGCTCTGGACTTATTCACCTGGCAGCATACAGAGGGAATAGGAGGCAGCTGCTTCTAAGGATGGCCAAGGGGCAAAATCAGGCAAAGATTCAAAGTGTTCCCAGGATAGCAGGTCACACAAAGCTCCTCACTGGTGCTCTCTGCTTGTGTTGAACACAATCAGTGGGGTTATCTGTGAATTCAAAGAACACCCTCTCCATCCTCAGGGGTTCAGGTCTGGCCATTGGCAGGTCTAAGAACACTGAGGATTCCCTGCAAGCTGAATGCTTCAGTGCAGAAATGCAAGCAGAAAAGCTAATAAGCCCAGGCACAGAGCATGGAAGATCATCACACACACCAGCCAGAAAGCTGACATTTGTTTCTAAAGTTCTCTTTATCTCAGGGTCAAAACTCCTAGGGCAGAAATGAAAAAAAAAGAAAAAAACCTTCTCTCAAATAGTTGCCTTTGTCTACAGAAATGGATCCCAACCTTTTGAAGCATGAGAATTCTCTTTTAAAATAAAAAAGTTGTGAATTTTTCCATGACACGAGTTATATTTGACTGTTGGAGAGCGTTAATAGTGACAAACTCTTATAACTACATAAATTCAATAATATTTTAGGCTTAAGAAATTCTTCACAAGAACCTCTATACACTATTGATGAATTGTACAATGTTGGTGTGAAGTAGCATATTTATTTAGACTATAGAGGAAGCTTTATCTTTAATTGAAAAGAATTTGTGAAAAGCATGTGTAGTGGGAAATAATTTGAACTTGTCACCATTATCTTTGATTTCCTGCAGACTTAGCCCCCTTAACCTCTAGACTCTGTTTCCACAGTGTCAGTCATTGTGTAGGTGGTGGCCTTGTCAGGAGTAAATCTAGAACTGAGACATAGCTGTCAAGTTACTGGGCTTTAGGTTTTATTGTTTTGACTTCAGTATGGGAATATTTGGGGCTCCCTTGGTGGCTCAGTGGTAAAGAATCCACCTGTCAATGCAGGAGAAACGGGTTCAATTTCTGGGTTGGGAAGATCCCCTGGAGAAGGAAATGGCAACTCATTCCAGTATTCTTGTCTGGGAAATCCCATGAACAGAGGAGCTTGGTGAGCTACAGTCCATGGGGTGGCAAAAGACTTGGATGCACCTTAGCAACTCAACAACAAAAACAATGGAAATATTTTAATGTTTACAAATGTAGAGCAAACAAAAGTGGTCTTTAGGTAGGCATCACTCTGTTTCAACAACTAGATAGATTTGCCAAACTTATGTCATGTTTTTTCTGACAGCTTTTTTCTTATCAGTTTAAAAGCAAACCCAGATATGTATATCTTCCAGAAATATTTTCATAGTGTTTTCATTATTGTGTTGTTCCTTGCTTGCTGATATTAAATACAATGCCATTAACACATAAAATTTAATAACTTCTTTCTATTTCATAATGCCCAATCCATATCCAACCAAATTTGCCTGATTGTCTCAAAACTGTTTTTTTTTTTTTTAGTTAGTTTAACTCAGCATTGAAGTAAGGCTCACATATTGCATTTAAGTTGTCTCTTTTCCTCTCTAACAATCTAGGTCATCTGTCTCAGAGCATTAATCTCAAGCTGGATGTGGCTGATTCTTCTTTGTGTGATCTTTAACCTGTTCATTGCTCCCCAGTAACTTCTATAAACTGGTAGCTAGCTAGATTTAGAGGCTTGAATAAATTGTTTTCATTTTCTTTGCAAGCACAGGTGTACTTCTATTTATATCACACCAGGCATCATGTATATGCAGTAGATCCTTTTTCAGCATGCTAGATTGAGTCTTATATTTCATAAAATATTAAGTCAAGTGAAACTGAAAGAACATGCATTGAAAAGCATAAGTGTTTTTTTCTTAGTTGGGGAGAAGGAAGGGAAGTTAACAGAGGAAGCTGAATTTGATGGACTAGGACAGAGCTGATTAGAACTTGCTTCTTCCTTAGACTGAAATTATGAGGGGAACAGCATCAGAGCTCTATATCACTTTGAGATTCTGATGGAAAAGGTGGCTCATACCCTGCTTTCCACACTGGATTCTACGAAGGCACGTTATCTCAGAGATAACTTTCATTATAAGATGAGTAGCCTTCCATGACCTATTGGCATCTTTATAAAACTGGAAATAGAACTGCCAGCAATCCCACTGCTGGGCATACACACGGAGGAAACCAGAACTGAAAGAGACACGTGTACCCCAGTGTTCATCCCAGCACTGTTTATAATAGCCAGAACGTGGAAGCAACCTAGATGTCCATCAGCAGATGAATGGATAAGAAAGCTGTGGTACATATACTCAGTCATTAAAAAGAATACATTTGAATCAGTTCTAATGAGGTGGATGAAATTGGAGCCTATTATACAGAGTGAAGTAAGCCAGAAAGAAAAACACCAATACAGTATACTAACACATATATATGGAATTTAGAAAGATGGTAATGATAACCCTGTATGAGAGACAGCAAAGAGACACAGATGTGTAGAACAGTCTTTTGGACTCTGTGGGAGAGGGCAAGGGTGGGATGATTTGGGAGAATGGCATTGAAACATGTATAATATCATATGTGAAATGAATCACCAGTCCAGGTTTGATGCAGGATACAAGATACTCAGGGCTGATGCACTGGGATGCCCCAGAGGGATGGTATGGGGAGGGAGGTGGGAGGGGGGTTCAGGATGGGGAACACATATACACTTGTGGCGGATTCATGTTGATGTTGGCAAAACCAATACAATATTATAAAGTAATTAGCCTCCAACTAAAATAAATAAATTTCTATTAAGGAAAAAAAATAAATCAGTCTGAAGTTCAGTCAGCTGGAGTGCAGAAGTTAGTGGAACATGCTAAGGATCAGAACATGGAAGGGAGTTTTTTGGCAGGTTTTCTAAAGATGTCTATCTGGATCAAGTGCTTGGAGGACAGAAGTTTGGGCAGATGTTTACATTAAGACTGATAACAGCCATGACCTATAATGTTTCTCAGTAGGCAGTCAATGCCTACCAGCACCTACTGAGAGCGCTATATATGACCAATCACAATTCAGTTCAGTTCAGTCACTCAGTCATGTCTGACTCTTTGCGACCCCATGAATTGCAACATGCCAGGCCTACCTGTCCATCACCAACTCCCAGAGTTCACTCAGACTCACGTCCATCGAGCCAGTGATGTCATCCGGCCATCTCATCCTCTGTCATAATGCAAGGTGATCCCAATGTGGAGGCAATTTCCTTTTTTTCCCAATGAGATCATCTTTTAAATGCATGTTGGTCAACTAGAACATAAAAACTTTTATGAATATAGAAGAAATCAACAAGTACCCACTTGCCAGAAGCCAGCGTGAGGAATCCCACCCATGACAAGGTCACACGGCAGGAGATTTGATGGGCAAGGACGAGTCAAATCTCAGGTTTTCCCCCTGGCATTTCCTGAGGATGTACCCCCCCAAAATAAGAATCTGCCTGCTTTTCCACTCTTCGGACATTCTCTGAAAAAACTCAGCTAAGGGCTTTACTCTTCTGCATTTGATAGAGTGTTTCAATCCAAAAACCCCTCTGATGGCTTTCTGGCCTGCCTGCAGGACTTGTACAGCTGTGCAAGTGATTGTTTGAGGCCTCCCGATCGCGGGAGGCACAGGAAGCTTCTTCCGAGGAGTCAAAATCATTAGAATAGGACTGATTAAAGGTTTCGTTTGTTCAGCCAATACTTGCTGCCAATTTTTCATATCTTTTATTTGTAAGATATAGTTGCTATATAGAAAAACAGGTAGTAGACCTGATATTAGCAATATTAGATTTTTGAGTTAAGTACTTTCTTAGTTATAACCCATTGCACTTTTGTTCTACAGGAATGTAACTTTATTTAGTATTTTGAGGGTAATGCAGAGTAAAGAAAAAACACTTTTAGGGAAAAGGAGTTTTCTGGTTGATAGACAATTGTCCAGGAAGAGAGTTATAAAAATGTTAACAGGCTTCTTGGCCAGAAGATAATGTAAACCACCTGAGACCTTTTGTATATGGGAGGGTATGCAAAAGAAAGCCTGATCTCAATGAGGGTCAGGAATGCCACCCCTGCATAACTCTGCATATTCCATTATGTACAACTTGGGGTATATGAGCTGATTTTGAAAAATAGTTTTTTGGAGTCTTGCACCAATGCTGGGCTTCCCCCGTGTCTCCTTTTTACCCTATTTTCAGGCTGAATTCCCATCTGGGGCGTGAAGGCTCACCATGTCTACTTACTTGTCCTGGCTTCTAAGATCCGAGAGAGCCCAGGGCGGGGCACTCTCCAATATTCAAAGGATGCTGGTGGCCCAACGTAGATGGTGCAAACCTCTTGTCTCAAGGTTTTATTGGCTTTCCACATAAACCAAGTTATTCAGCCTCTTTTCTCCACTAAGTTTTCCTACTATACTATTATTTCCTAATCTAATCTTATATTAATAATAAATAAGTTTTTTCCTCACCGACTCCATCCCCGCTTTGAATTCCCTGGATCCTGCCAGGGCTGGATCCTGGCATCCATTTATATAATATTTAATTTGTTAATTACACACACATTTAAAATCACATATAGTAATATTTTACTTGTATCATGAAACAGTTTATTCACATTGCTGACATACCCCTTCAACACAAGAGATGAACTCTGCTGACATGTCACCATTTTTGGAGGAATCTCTCACCCAATTCCACAGTACACCACTTTTACTTCCATAGAAACGTTTGAAGTACAAGTTTTGAATCTTGTGCAAACTGTGTTACAGGAGATAAAATCTTATCCAAGGCTCCAAATATCCTGCAAAGCTTTAGTTGCTTTTATTCTCATTGAAATTGCTATATATTTTAAGTCTTATCAACACAACAATTTAAGCTTTATTTTTCAAATATTTTTTAAAGTTTACCTATGTTTAACTAACTTACAATTATGATCTACTATCCCCCAACTAAGATAAATCTGTATTAAATTAATTTGCCTATTCTGTCAAGTAGGTAATGTCCACATGTGTGTGATAGTTAGTCATGTAGGGACTCTCTGTGAACCCATGGACTTTAGCCTACCAGGCTCCTCTGTCCATGGAATTTTCCAGGCAAGAATACTAGAGTAGGTTGCTATTCCTTTCCCAGGGGATTTTCCTGACCCAGCAACTGAACCTCAAACTGGTGTCTCCTATGACTCATGCATTGGCGGCAGGATTATTTATCACCATGCCACCTGGGAAGCCCAGAAGCAGATGAGAGGAAACCATAAGCAAGACAAAAAGACTACTCTCAGCATGGGAGAAAATATTTGCAAATGAAGCTACTGAAAAGAGATTAATCTCCAAAATATATAAACAGCTAATGCAGTTCAATGGACTTCCTTGGTGGTTCAGTGGCAAAGAATCTGCCTGCCAATGCAGAAGATGCAAGTTTAATCCCTGGATCAGGAAGATCCCCTGGAGAAGGAAATGGCAACCCATGACAGTATTCTTGCCTGCGAAATCCCATGAACAGAGGAACTTGGCAGGCTACAGTCTATGGCACAACTTGGCAACCAAATAACAACAAAAAATGTAACTCAGTATCAAAACAAACAACCCAATTTTTAAAAAAATCCAATTAAAACATGGGTGGGAGACCAAAATAGACATTTCTCCAAAGACCTGCAAATGGCCAACAAACACATGAAAAGGTGCTCAATCTTACTAATTATTAGAAAAATGTATCAAAACTACAATAATGTATCACCTCACATGAGTCAGAATGACCATCATCAAAAAATCTGCAAACAATAAATGCTAGAGTGGGTGTGGAGAAAAGGGAACCCTCATACACTGTTGGTTGGAATGTATATTTATACAGCCACTTTGGAGGACAGTATAGAGATTCCTTAAAAAAATAAAAATAGAACTGCCATCTAACCTAGCAATCCCACTCCTGGGTATGTACCTGGAGAAAACCATAATTCCAAAAGATACATGCACCCTAATGTCCATTGCAGCACTATTTAGCAATCAGTTCAGTTCAGTCGCTCAGTCAAGTCCAACTCTTTGCGACCCCATGAATCACAGCACACCAGGCCTCCCTGTCTATCACCAACTCCTGGAGCAATAGACAGGACATAGAAGGAACCTAAATGTCCATCAACAGAGGAATGGATAAAGAAGATATGTTACATGTATACAATTGATTATTACTCAGCCATAAAAAAGGATGAAATTGTACCATTTGCAGAGATGGGGATACACTTGTATACTAACTCACTGAGTAAAGCAAGTCAGAGAGAGAAAAACAAATATCATATAACATCATTTATATATACAATCTAGAAAAATAATATAGGCAAATATATTTGCAAAGCAAAAATAGAGACACAGACATAGAGAACAAACACTGAACACCAAGAGGGGAACACCAAGGGGGAAAGAGAGGGTGAGATAACTTGGGATTGACATATAAACACAGCTATGTATGGAATAGATAACTAATGAGAACTTACTGTATAGCATAAGGGAACTATATTCAGTGCTCTGTGGTGATCTAAATGGGAAGGAAATCCAAACCGGTGGGGGGGGCGGATATATACATACATATAGCCAATACACTTTGCTATACAGCAGAAACTAATACAACATTGTAAAGCAAACTCCAGTACTTTGGCCACCTCATGTGAAGAGTTGACTCATTGGAAAAGACTCTGATGCTGGGAGGGATTGGGGGCAGGAGGAGAAGGGGATGACAGAGGATGAGATGGCTGGATGGTATCACCGACTCAATGGACGTGAGTTTGAGTGAACTCCAGGAGTTGGTAATGGACAGGGAGGCCTGGCGTGCTGTGATTCATGGGGTCGCAAAGAGTCGGACACGACTGAGCGACTGAACTGAACTGAACTGAAAAGCAACTATACGCCAATAAAAATTAATTTTAAAAAAGATAGAAGGGATGGGGAAAGAGTAAGAGAAAGAAGAGGGAGAGAAACTATGATTTCTGAGTGATGCAAAGTAAGAGAACTTCCTCTTTTGTAAGATACAAACTCAGAGCAGAAAGCCTGCATTATATTTGGTCACATGTAAACAATGACATCTCCACATCAGCCATGTGAAAAAGTAAGCCCATGAAAGCAGAGAAGAGAAAACAATATATCTGATAAATTTTTAATCTGAAAAAACTGAGGATTCACTGATTTTGACTAATTATTCTTAGAAGCAATTGAATTAAATAGTTTACTATTAGGCAGAATAGAGACCCTTGGTAGAAATTAAGATATTATAGGAAAATAAAATAAATTCATAAATTCCATTTTACACAAATGAATAGGTGACTGAAAATCTGTAACTACTCCATGTATACTGGGGTGATTACAATAGAGGAATTAATAAAATTTACTTCAGTGAAATGAAGATATATTGAATTCTTCTTAACTTTCAGATACTGGGCTAGGAACTAAACAGAGAAAGATGACAAGACAGATCCAATCATAGCAGTTTTCAATTTTCTAATCATATCCTGTCTTTTCTAACACCATCTTAACAACAAACCCTAATTGTAGAGTCTTTGATTTGGCTGCGTTCATGAATACTTTCAGAAGACTCAGCATCTACACTTTAAAGCCATTCCACACTTCTTATTCATTGTAACCAGTACTGATTAGGTAGAGATAATCATTAATGAAATTAAAGCTTCTGTCAACACTATAAATTAAATCATCAAGTTATTGTCCTAATTTTATTGGAACTACTACTCCTGCAAGTAATGGCAATGAAGTGCATACAGAGACATTTTTTTAAAAGTTTAGTGATATGTTAGCTAAGGCTGGCTTCCCAGATAGCTCAGTTGGTAAAGAATCCGCCTGCATTGCAGAAGACCCAGGTTCTATTCTTGGGACAGGAAGATCTGCTGGAGGAGGGATAGGCTAGCCACTCATGTATTCTTGGGCTTCACTTGTGGCTCAGCTGGTAAAGAATCCACCTGCAATGCTGGAGACGTGGGTTTGATCTCTGGGCTGGGAAGATCCTCTGGAGAAAGGAAAGGCTACCCACTCCGGTATTCTGGCCTGGAGACTTCCATGGACTGTATGGTCCATGGGATCGCAAAGAATCAGACATGACTGAGCGGCTTTCACTTCCTCTAGCTAAGCCTTAGTTTTCTCATCTTTCATGAGATAAGAAAGAATTGTTGAGAGGATTGAATGATAAAATACATGCAAAGTAATTAGCACAGTGTCTATGTGTCGTAATAGTTCACATGGCTATGTTGTAGTTCTTGTAGATATTGCTGTTGTCTAAAGTAGTAGATCATTGTTAGTTTTGTCACTGCTGTCACTGAGCTTACAGCTTTTTATTGTCCACAAAGGTGTCTATGAATCTGGGATCAAGGCTATATATCAAGAAAATATTTTCTTTTCTCACTATTGGAATCAACTCATCAAACCATCTAATTTAAGTCAGAGAAAGCAACTTTTCTCATTGAGCTGAATCTGTCACTGCTAAAAATAAAGACTATTTTTTGAGGTTTAATTGGAAAAAGTATTTCGTCTGTGGTCAAAGGAAGTAGAAATAGCAGTGTATTTACTCCAGGGATGTGAACTAAATGTTTTGACTCAAAACATTTGGAATTAGCAATTCGTTGGAAAGATTATGTAAAATACCTGGGAAATACCAGGCCTTGCTCTAGGAACTAGGAGGCAGATATAAAGAAGGAAGAAATCCTACCCTTGAGTAACACTGATGAACTGTTTAACACGTTCTGCCATTAATAGCATCCATATCTGATGGATGATCGATTTCCCAATCTTCAATATGAATTCATATTTTTTACTTCCACTATTCCCCAGGCTCACAGGTATAAAAATATTCTTCCTCAAAAATGCTTTCAGAACTCTAATTACTCCATTTTTCATGGCACAACCCTTCTGTTGTAGGCAGTTTCGATTCAATAGAATTTTGTAAACACGAAAAATTAAATTTTGTGTAGGTAAATAATTGTGGCATTAGATCACCAATGCCAGTTCTACAGCGATATTACTGCTCTAGAAGATAAAGTCACACTGTTACTTATATACTACAAAGATAATTTGCTCAGTTCTGTTTTCAAAATTAGGATAAACTTTATAAAGACATTAACTTGGGAGTAAAATAACAAGAAAAGATGTGACAGAATAGCAAAACAGATGGAGGGGAAGAATACTCTGAATTAGACACTCGTGTTTGAAAGAAAAAGAGGCAAAGTATCATTTTTTGGGAGAACATCCCCACTCTGCTAAATCTTCATTTACAATTTAATCTGCATTAAAATGGCATAGAATAAATGTAATCTGCTTTTAGAGAAAATGAAGCTGAAGCCTAGGAAATGTATTTTAAGCAGAGTTACATAATTAGTAAAAAGCAGAACTGAAATTTTGACCCATGTCTACCTCTTCTAAGACATATTCTATTCCCATTATAGAGATTACAAAAATTCAGTTATTTGACTTTGTAATATATTTATTACAGTGGACTATCTTTATTCAAATTTATATTGTGTTTTTGAAAGCATTCAATGTGACCACTTATGATAGTCATTTGGAATTATTCAGGAACATTACTCTAACCTAGGTTCTCAACAGAGAAGATTCTGGGTTAATGTGAAAGCACCCTCCCATCTTCAGACACTGTGAATACCAAAAAGCACATTTTTGTATCACTGCATTTACACCTCCAAAACATATAATAAATATGCAGAAGGAAGAACAAAGCCCAAGGAATAGGTGAGCTAATCAATCAAGTGAAAATACAAAAGCTTCGGTAGGAAAGTCTATCATGTGCAAAGCACTAGGCTAAGTGTCAGAATCATCCATCCAGAAAAACAAAATCTGATGGAGCAATGGGCTAAGACCATAAATTCTGAATTGCAGTAGGGGGAGAAGAAAATTGAAGTTTAAGAGAGTACGTTGTTGAAATAAACTAAATAGTATGTCAGAAATCAGTTCTGAATATTCATTGGAAGGACTGATGCTGAAACTCCAATACTTTGGCCACCTAATGCGAAGAACTGACTCATTGGAAAAGACCCTGATGCTGGGAAAGATTGAAGGCAGGAGGAGAAGGGAAAAACAGAGGATGAGATGGTTGGATGGCATCACCAATGTGATGGACGAGTTTGAGTAGGATATGGGATATGGTGATGGCCAGGGAAGGCTGGTGTGCTGCAGTCCATAGGGTCACAAAGAGTCCGACACAACTGAGCAACTGAACTGAACTGATGTCAGAAATGGGTAAGTACATTTTTGTAATAATATCCATGTGACAGTATAAGCAAAACATGCAAAGAACTGTTTAAGATGTTTAAAGAAGCTCGTAGGGGATGGACACTAAACTATTAAAAGGGGTTATCTATATGACAACTGTAGATCCCGAAGGTAATAATGTGAAGTTAATATTGCAATTTTCATTTTTTAATGTGCCCTTTGGCTTCCAACTAGGATAGAACTTAGGATGTATTTTCAATGGCATTATCTGGATATATTACACCTAGCTTTCCATTCATTTATTCAGTAATCATTTATTACACATCCACTTTGCGCTCTTTATTCACAGATGCTACCAGTATAGACTGTGGGTCTGTTTTGTAACCACACATTAATACAACTGGGGCACAGACAGTTTTGGAGATCATGTCCTATTGGTGGGTGTAGACACTTATCTACTAATTATGCTGTTAATTATTTTCTTGCAACTTCTAAGAGAGAAGACAGCCGTGTGGTCTGATCTGGTCCAGGAAGACAGGACTCCCTGAGGATGAGAAGCTGAAATCTGAATGAGCCAGTCAATGAACTGTGCATTAAGGCCAGGAGAGCCTTCCAAGGGGATGGCAATGTTGCAGTTGCCATGAAGCCCAGTCCCATTAGAGCACACACAGAAAGAGGCAGAGGAAGGTGGGAGGTGGGGCTGAATAGATCAGCATGCATATCCTTGTCAGCTGCAGGAGGAAGTTAGAGTTCATACCGTGAGCAGAGCAAAGCCATTGTGCTGGCCCAAGGGAGGCTAGGATGCACAAGTGTCTACCCTCTCACGCGTTCCTCAGTAACGAGCGCAGGATGAAGCCACTGAAAGGCAGGCTAATATGAATAGGGTGTTTACAATGAGCAGGGCACTCAGCATGTTTTATTATATAATCCTCACCAAAACATAATTATCATTTCCCTTATACTGAAAACTAAATCTCAATAGCTGGACATAGATCTTACTTCCTACAAAGTAGGTGAGATGTGATGTCTTTTCTGCTTGACTCCAAGGCTTGACCTCCTTCCCTTTTCATCCTTTTCTTATGCCCACTTCTTCTTAGCAAGAAATTGTACCATCTGTCTCCTGTCACCCCCTCCTCTTACCAAATCATCTTTTTTTACCCCACTTTCACACCAGTCACATTCCTTACAAAAAAAAAGCAGTGACTTGATCTACTTCATTTACAGATGTATCCCCAGGACTCATGAGTGCCTGGTAATGTCACATGTTCAATAAATATTTGTTGGGTGAATTCCAACATTCTATCTTCCACCATCTGTCCTTCTCTGGTTCCCTCAGTGTTATTTGACAGTTAAGTGCTAAAAATGTACAAGTCCACATTGTTAACTTTGACTTCTAACAGGAGCTCCAGTTGATATTCCTAGGTGCCTCTTAGCGCCCACCAGTACTTCTATCTCAAGATACTTCTCTTCTGTGCTTCAACAGTTTTATCTGACCTTTCCTCATTTATTAAAAATTATTCACCTTTTCCCCAGGAACTTAACCTCAAATCCTGAAATATCTTCATAGCCTTTTTATTTCTACTCCTCACATCTAAATAACTTGAGATTCAAATGGGATTTCTCTATGTCTAGCATATCAATGTGACTGTAACCTGAACTCTTTTCTGCCGACTCACATAGCCAAATATTTTCTAACTCCTTGTTCTAATTCCAAAGCATACTTCCTCAGGCACAGGTCATTTTGACATTATCCTGAATGTGTGCTTGCTAAGTCACTTCAGTCATGTCCAACTCTTTGCGACCCTATGTGCCCACCAGGTTCCTCTGTCCATGGGATTCTGCAGGCAAGAATACTGGAGTGGGTTGCCATGCCCTCCTCTGGGAGGTCTTGGGAGGCAGATATTTAATAGAAAGACTGATATGGATGGGATGTTTCCAAAGACTGAGACACTCAACATACTTTATCTAATTTCTCTGATTCCAAAAATGCTTTCAAATCAATAGTCTAACTTTCCTGAGTATTTGAGAATGCACATATTAGGAACCACAACCAGCATGAACCAACTTCTAGACCCTGTTGGCCCTTCTCTTCAAACATGCTGGGAGTGACAGCTTCTCCATGTTCAACTTCCACATCCCACGTACCATCCTGCCACTTCTCATTGTGAATATCCCTACCATGCTGTGTGTCTTCTCCTGAATTCCTGGAAGCCCAATGTATGACATCTTTTTTTTTTTTTTTTTCCATTTTGATACAACCCCTAGATTTCCAGGTTCTTCTTATTCTTTCTCTGTGATATTTTCACTTTCTTATATTTTTATTATCACCATTTCCTACCATTGGCCTTCAGAGAATCCTTGTCTGAACAGTTCCAAGCTTCATAACTCCATCCTGAGATTTTACCCCCATACATGTCTCTGTCTCTACAACACAGATTTGTTCACTGCATCCAAAGATCAGGACTCATTAGCGTGGTATTTGAAGTCTATCCACTAATGGACATGAGTTTTAGCAAGCTCTGGGGGTTGGTGATGGACAGGGAAGCCTGGCATGCTACAGTCCATGGGATCACAAAGAGTCATACACAACTGAGCAACTGAACTGAATGGGCACCAACCTCTGTTTCCATTACCTCCAGCCCAACTTTCTACTGTCTGTTGCTCTTTGTGTAACACTCAGAGTGTTGGTCATCTCAATCCCATGGTCATTCTCCTTAAAACCAATATATTCACTGTTTATGGTCATCTTTTTTCCTTTCCAAAAATGTTTGCCTCTTTTCAACTTGCATTCCAACACCAATATTATTTATGGAATTTTAAGAATTTTATTTCATTGTTTCATGAAACCCACCCTAAACATCACATTCTATTTATTTTTCATTGTCAGTACCTTGTAACTCTGTCTATTAAAATACTCTTTACAACTACTTTAAAGTACACTCTGCTTTATAATTTATACTATGTATTTTTCTATATATATTTTAAGATCTGCAGAAGCTAGAAAATGTATCTTATTTTTTTATCCCATAATCCTTGATGTATACTAAGTCGTCCATCATTTTCAATATTATTTAATTAAAGCATACTGGAAAAATGTTTACCTAAACACTAATAACTGTTATAGGAACTATTATAAGAATAGTTTCAGCTTATTTACTAACATTTAGGAGCAGAATTGTTCTCCATGAAATCAACTTCAAAGGTTAATATGATGTGACTTTTGTTTTGTTTTTCTTTCCAGCTCTTTCTACACTTGTGAGGGGACTAGAGTCAATGGGGAGTTGGTGGAGGGACAGAATGGTGGTGCAAGGACTTTGTAAAGTAGATTCAGTTGAAATGCCGTATAAGCTTCTCAGTCATTGGAAAACCCAACCTGAAAGTCTTCTCTGTTGCTCAGCCAATAACTCCAAAATATGAAGATAGCTACTGGCACAATTACAACTCATTACACAAAAAATATAAATAGAAACACCCCAGGAACAAGTGAGTAGTTTGCAGTTGTTTTCAGTGGTGGGCAACTGTACTTCTACTTAACGAGAGATGTGCATTTCACTCAATTTGCTCTTGGTTCCCCATAGATAAGCACACCGTGTGTCTCATATGTTNTCACTGAGTTAGACAAGGCTGTGGTCCTAGTCTGATTAGATTGACTAGTTTTCTGTGAGTATGGTTTCAGTGTGTCTGCCATCTGATGCCCTCTTGCAACACCTACCATCTTACTTGGGTTTCTCTTACCTTGGGTGTGGGGTATCTCTTCACGGCTGTTCCAGCAAAGTGCAGCCACTGATCCTTACATATATTTATATCTATTTGTACTACACTAAATATTCTAATAATTACTATGGAAGTCAAAACATGTTCATCTCACCACATCTGAAGTCTTTTAGCAAAGTATTAAATTAGCTGCCAGCAAAGCTACAAAGCATAATAAAAATCAAAAGATACCAAGGATTTTACTGAGAGACTGCTTCAGTTTACAAAGAATGGAACAATGAGAATATAAACAGCAAGGGATATGTGAAAGGGAAAGTGTTAGTTGCTCAGTCACATCTGACTCTGTGACTCCATGCACTATAGCCCACCAGACTCCTCTGTCCTTGGGATTCTCTAGGCAAGAATACTGGAGGGGGTTTCCATTCTCTTCTCCAGTGGATCTTCCCAAGCCAGGGATCAAATCCTGGTCTCCTGCATTGCAGACAGATTCTGTATGGTCTGAGCCACCAAGGAAGCCCTAGTTTTCAATTTACAAAGAAGGTGGAAAAACAGCAAGGGGATATAAGATGTGAGCTATTCAAGACAAACCAGAATTCTGCAAAAAGGCTGTCCTTGGAGAGGAAGGATCATGGCCAGGCTTACAGGTGGGCAAGGGAAGGGTAAAGAACAATGGGAGGCTACTAAGGTGGAAGGTTCCATGGAAAGGTGAGCCTTTGAGCCTTGGTAAAGAAAGGTATGGTCTAAGCAAAATACTTTCTCAGACTTTCTACCAATGAGTCATAAATCCTCTGAATGTCTCGGGCAAATGGAGAGTCTAAGAGCTGCTAAAAATCAAACCCTGAATATACCAAAGCACACAAGCAATCTGTCTCCTTTCTATCTTAAAAAAATAGCTGACATTTCAGGAGACATTCAGTAATGAACCTATAACTGAAGCAGCAGCAGTTTCCAGGCAGCAGGATTAGAAAAATCCATGAAGGATATTTCTGAGGTGAAAGAAGTTTTGGGGTCTTGGTTATAATAATAATCAGAGTGAATACATTTGTCAAAACTCATTGATGATATGTTTGAGATCTATGAATTTTACTGTATGTAATTTTACCTAGATTTTTTTAAACCCTGTTGAATATTTTTCATAAAACCTGATAGACTTAACATTTAAAAAAAAAAAAATCCAGTGGGTCATGGAGCCCAAATGTCATGAGGAAAAATTGATTTGGATAACTTACTCTACTAGATAGAAAATCTTGTCAAGATATATTTGTTAAAATGATTTGGTGTGAAGAAATACAAACAGAAGTGGAATGAATCAGTGAGTTGAGTGGGAGAACTATATTTTAATAGAAAAAGTGGTACTATAGGAGAGTAACGAAAAGACAAGCTTAAACATAATTTTTTGTTTGTTTAACTGGATATGAATATCCAGTTATCATTATATGAATATAGTGAAAGTGAAAGTTTCTCAGTCGTGTCTGACTCTTTGGGACCCCATGGGCTATACAGTCCATGGAATCATGCAGGCCAGAATACTGCAGTGGATAGCCTTCCCCTTCTCCAGGAGATCTTTCTAACCCAGGGATTAAACCCAGGTCTCCCATATTGTGAGCCGATTCTTTACCAGCTGAACCACAAGGGAAATCCAAGAATACTGGAGTGGGTAGCCTATCCCTTCTTCAGGAGATCTTCCTGACCCAGGAATCAAACCAGGGTCTCCTGCATTGCAGGTGGATTCTTTACCAACTGAGCTATCAGGAAAGCCCAGATATTCATATGGAAGAGAGTAATTTTAAATTTCACCCTACACCATAATAAAAAATGCACTTCTGCTGGATTGTAGACTTAAATACTATGAAAAGTAAAATAAGAAAATCTTCAAAAGCTAATATAAAATATCTCTATAACCCCAAGTTTAGCAAAGATTTCTATGTTAAAAATAATAGCCAAAAGTAATAAACTACAACAAACCCAAATTAAAAAGGAAGAACAAACTGAAGATAGGAAGAACAAATCCAAAGATAGCAAAAAGAAGAAAAAATATGAGCCAAAATTAGTGTATTAGAAAAAAGAAAAGCAAGCAAGAGAAAACATGTATAAAAGTGTATTCTTTAAAATAAATAAATAAAATAAGCCTCCAGAAGAATTATTTTTAAAAAGAGATAAGAGCTATACAGACAGGAAGAGAGAAAAAAAAATGTAAGACTTGCAAGAAAGCTGTTAAATACAAACAGAGCAGAGTTTGAAAAAAGCAAGGAAAATTCATCACAAGAAACATTTTACCAACAAAAGCAAACGTTTATATGAAATTAATCAATTTCTGGAAAAAATATAGAACTCAAATTGTGACACAAGAAGAAGTAGGCTTAGAGAATTTTCTTGATAAGTTCTACCACACATTCAAAAATCTTATGAATTCTGCCTCATAATCAAGGAATAGATAACTCAAAAATTAGATAAACTCCACCGTAAGCAAAATGAAATGAAACAATCCTCAGATTATTTTGTGAGTCTACTTCATCCTTGTTAGAAACCAAACACAGATGTTAATGAGAAGGGAATCTTATTGCTCCGACTCACTTCTAAATATAGACAACAAAAATTTCAAACAAAGAATTAGCAGATAAAATCAGAAGTGCTTTTCTATTGAAACAAAAAATAAGTACAAAAACAAAAAAAAATAATAAGTACAATATATCTAAGAGGGCTTAACCCATAAATATAAAATTACTTTCAATATTAGAGTGCTTTAGAGTAATTTTTTAAATTAGCATATTAGAAGAGGAAAATCATGTGAATTTCTAAATAATAATAGAAAACTAACAATAAAAAGCTACTTCCCTAAATTACTGTGCCAGACATCAATCTGGCGTTTCAGCATCCTTGGTCTCTGCTTGTGCCGGCAGAGCAAGATTTTCTCTGCAAGATCTCTTGCTGCTGGATGTGATCATGTGACACAATTCTGATCATTAGATTGAGACAGGAAGAAATGTTCATATTTCCATATTTGAACCGCAAAAGCCAGCCTTGTGATTTATGTGTTGTTTTTCACCATCTGCTTACTAAATTGGCTGACCCACAAAATGGAAGTATCAAGACCCACAAAATGGGAGTTAATGAGTATGTGCCAAATACCCATCAGCACAACTAGCAAACAGAACTAGCTGTCACAAAAGCAAGAAATAAACTCCCATCTTTAAATTCTGAAGTTGTTTTAGCAGCTAAGGTTGTACTAATTGGGACACTTGATAAGTGATAACTAAGTTTAAAGTGAGCATCTTGCAGTTTTATCAATAAATAACCCAGAATAAGTAAAAATAGTTTAAGAAATTTTCCAGATATAAAATTAATGTAGAAAAGTCTATTGCAGTTGTGTCCACTAACAATAAATTTCTCAGAATTGAATCTAAAAAGATAACATATATTGTTGCAACAAAAGATAAGGAACCTAAGAATAAACACACAAAAAAGACACACACATTGCAAAATTTATAAACCTAATTTAAAGGTATTTTAAAAGCTAAACAAATAGAAAAAGATATTATGTTCATAGTTGTGAAAACTCAGTATTAGAAAAATACCAATTTTCCCCAAGTTATCTTTTGGTCCCAAGAAATCCTCAACACAACTGCAACCTTATTTTAATAAGACTTGAAAAGCCAAACTCTAAAATGTATATGGAAGACAAAAGAGTCTAAAATACCAAATACATTCTCAGAAAAGAATAGCCAGAAATAGGAATTGCCTTAATAAACAATATCACTTCACTCTAAAACTATAATAACTGAAAAAGAGTGGTGGTAGCATACAAATAGACTAATTCATCAAAAAAACTGAAAAGCAGGTGTATGTAAATTAGGCCAAAATTAGAGATAATTAGTATAGTATAGAAATAACTGATCACCCATAAATGTATTAATAGATCCTTTGTATCATATATCCACACATGCACATATACACAGAAATTTCAAATGCAATGAATACTTAAAAGTGGAGGGGAAAAAAGTGAAGGGAAAAACATGATACCTAAAAAATGTTTAGAAGGAAAGCTAAAATAGTTGGGCGCTTGTGATT
Organism: Neotragus moschatus; assembly: GCA_006410615.1. Classification (NCBI taxonomy): domain Eukaryota; kingdom Metazoa; phylum Chordata; class Mammalia; order Artiodactyla; family Bovidae; genus Neotragus; species Neotragus moschatus. The sequence goes on along the minus strand of SJYA01000291.1, from coordinate 685,311 downwards.
AAAAAGCATAAACCATAAAGAAAGAGTTTGATACCTTCAACTCTATAAAAGATGAGAAAGTCTATTTATCAAAAGAAAATCTATAAAGGAGCTACAATTGAGAGACAATATTTGGAACAGATATAAGTGACAAAGTATAAGTGTCTAGGCTTTTGAAAAATCCTATGAATCAAAAAATTGTCAACCAAAAGATGTGGGAAAAGATTTTCAAAGAAGACAAAAGATGAATAAAGATATAAATGTAAATTATCTATGTTGTTATTAACCAGGAAAATGCCAATTAAAAAACAATGAATAACACTTTTCTGATCTGATGAAGAAATTAAAAGACTACCAAAGGATACTTCCAAAGAAAATTAAAAATTTATAACAAGTGACTTTAAAAAGAAATTAATATTACCTAATAAATCTAAACATATACACACCCTGAAAGTCAGCCAGACACACTTAATGTTCATAATATCCATGCCTGTGATGAAAAACCTACATAACTATAAATCACCTAATATTGCTAAAGGTAGGTGGACAATTACATTGTGATTATTCACACAATGGAATAGTCTACAGCCACGAAATTGAATGACCTATGGCTCCACGTCTACACAGCCAATTCTGATCAACATTATGTAAAGCAAAAAGTGCAAAGGACCTACCTAAGAACACATCAAGTTCCATTTTTTTACATTTCAAAAGGTGGAACTAGAAAATATATAGTTTTTAAGTACAAATTTAGCAAAGCTGTAATAAAAATGCATGGCCAGTTGTTCAGTTGTGTCCTCCTCTGCAACAGTATGGACTGTATCCCACCAGACTCCTCTGTCCTTGGGATTCTCCAGGCAAGAATACTGAAGTAGGCTGCCATTTCCTCCTCCTCCAGGGGACCTTCCTAACCTGGGATCAAACCCATGTCTCTGGCATCCCGTGCATTGGCAGGCAGATTCTTTACGTCTGAGCTACCTGGGAAGCCATGGTAAAAACAAAGGAAATTATTAAATAAATATAAGGCCAGAGGTTACCTTTGGGAGACATGAAGAGGATGTAATTGGGGAGAGATATATTGGATGTCTCAAAGATTCTAGTAATGTTCTAAAATGGATAATGCTATTCATAAAATTAATATTCTTTAAACTATGACTGCTCTCTGTATAGGGCTTCCCAGATAGTTCAATTGGTAAAGAACCTACATGCAATGCAGGAGACCCCGGTTCAGTTCCTGGGTCGGGAAGATCTCCTGGAGAAGGGAAAGGCTACCCACTCCAGTATTCTGGCCTGGAGAGTTCCATGGTCCATGGAGTCACAGAGTCGGACAGGACTGAGCTTTCACTTTCAGTTTACTCTCCTTATATGTCTTCTATGTAATTTATTTTGTTATTAAAAATATTAATGCAAATAAAAGCTGAAAGTTTATGGAACAAAAACTATTATTCCATTGATATTATCAGAATTTTTTCCTCTTTATACAAATGGAAACTCTAATTTTATTTATGTGTAAATTAATTGCACAAATTTAAGCCAAAAAATTCAGAAGAATTTGATGTTATAACTAGAAATGGCAGACAAAAGTAAATGTAAGTCTCACACTGATGCTCAATAGAGCAGACTTCTTAAATTCTACCAAATACTATTTTCAAATCTCTGTTTCTGAGAGGTACTATACAAAATATTATTCTTTTTACATCATTTTCATGTAGCCTGTAATCATTGTACATCCAAGTTTTCCAACCTGCTTAAAATATTCCCACAAAGTCTCGCCTTTCAGAGATACATTAAATAAGACCTGTCTCTGAATGTGGCCCAGGAGGGAAGAATTACCCATAATTTTTGGCATTTGTGTGATTCTTTACAGGTTGTACAGATTTGAAATGTTACAGTGCCTACTCTAGCACTGAATGCCAAGGGGAAAATCCCATAGCTCACTGATTTATTTAATTTGTCTTACTCCAAAGGCCCCTGCCTCATCTCCTGTTTTTGTATTTTCCAGAAGAATTTGTGCCCTGTGCATTCCTATGTCTTTGTACTTGCTCTTTCCTTTCTTAGAATTTCTCCCTATCTTTTTCAACTTGTTTGACATCCTCTCTTCCAGAAAGCCTTTCTCAGAGCCCCTAAGGAGAGGCCACTGTTACCTCAAGCCAGGTTCCTGCACCAGCAGCAACACTATTACTCAGGAATTCATCAGAAATGCAAACTTTCAGACCCAGCCCCAGACTAGCTAAATCAGACAATCTGAGGGTGAAATCCATAGGGCTTTAATCAGCCTTCTGAATGACTCTGATGCACATTAAAATTTGAGAATTATTGGATTAGACAAAAATGATTCTTCATTGTGTTTCTATACCAGCTTCTACTCACCTGTGTCACTGAACACTTACCAGTGTTGAAATTCCATATTTGCCTGTCCGACTCTACATGTGACCCAAGGTATAGACTGTGGTTTATTCGTCTTGGTATCCACAGTACCTGGTTCAAGGGAGACACTTAGGAAGTGTTAACTAAACTGTAAGAGCTAAAAGTTTTCAAGATGGCAATTAAAGGCGCAAAGAAGATAGACCCGTCTTTTGGGGCCCTGGAACTCACACCCATCTTACTACTAAGAACTCCATCTGAGAATCTCTTTCTCTGAAAAGTAATGAGTCATCTAAGGAAAACATTCTTATTTGAAAGTAAATATTGAGCCAGTGAGTCTGTGAATGTTGGTTCCAAAGTTGGCAAGTTTATTTGCCCAGTCACAAATGTAGCAAGAGAGTGATGGTTTTGGATTCAAAGGGAATCCATTCTAGCCAAAGGCCTTGATGAGTCTTGAGAGTGTAGCACTGAACCCAATCTTTTTTTCTTCTGTCAGATCTGAAATCATAAGCATCTGTGGACCACAAATTCATAGCAAGGAAACTTCTGCACTGAAAGTAGGAAGAGAGAGAGTGTGGCATTATATAGATCTGGAGGTTGAATTAGAATCATGGTGGATAATGGCTGAAAATAGCTGGATAACCTGAAATTAGGAGGATGTGGATGTATAAATTATGACAAGGTAATATCTCAAAGTCTAAACAGACTAACATAAATTGCAAACATTCTAGAATCCAAAGGGACCTACAAAATTCAGCAGTAGGCATGAAGATCCTAGTTTTTGGCCCAATCATATGTTTTTCATAAATTTCTTTCGGGAACTGGAAGCTTGTTCACATTTAAGAAGTTCATAAGCAGGAAGTGATAACAAGTAAAAAGAAAAAAGAAATTGATAGAAATTGAGGCATAATGAATCTCAGGTCAGATGGAGGAGAGAACGGTTTTTACTAAGAATAGCTAAAAGCTGATTAATAGCAATAACCTCAGACTATCAATCTTACGCCAGAAAGCAAATCTAGTGTGTGTTATAACCTTGAGATATTATCTCCTCATCAGGTATGTTGAGATTGACAAACCCTGAAATCAGATGGTGACTGCTATCTATTAAAGCATAAGCTCATTAAATATAAGGGTTACTTTTCATGTCTAATATTGAAATGTGAAAGTGAAAGTGAAGTCGCTCAGACGTGTCTGAATCTTTGCGACCCCATGGACGGTAGCCCACCAAGCTCCTCTATCCATGGAAGTTTCTAGGCAAGAGTACTGGAGTGGGTTGCCATTTCCTTCTCCAGGGGATTTTCCTGACCCAGGGACTGAACCCGGGTCTCCTGCATTGCAGACAGACGCTTTACCTTCTGAGCCACAAGGGAATCCCAATATTAAAATGTGGATGCTCTTAATTTTTCTCATTCAACAAATATCTGATCAACGCCAACTATGTGGTTGGTGCTGTGGCAGACACTGAGGCCCAATAAACCAGGTCAGATGTAGTCACTGCCCTCAAAGGCATTATAGACCTGTAGACAGGGGGATGGGTCCCAGGCCATCGTCCATCAGCCTCACATCATCCACTCCTCACCTCCAAACAGGGCTAATGCCTCACAAACTCAAGCCCCTACTCACCTGCCCAGACCAGAGTTTCCTAAATTTTCTTAGACTATAGTGAATCTTGGATTAATGATATTTTAGACAAAACACATCTTTTGTTATTTTTTTACTTAAATTCACGAAAACTATCACCTTGCACTAATTCAAATAGTACCTCATGTTAGCATTTACTGTTTGTTCAATACTTATTTATTCAACGTTAATATATTAAGGGCTTACTTTGTACTAGGCCCTGTCAAAACACTGGCAATATGATGGCAAACAGGAAAAACAGAGTCCTGTCTCTGAGTCTCATGAAACTCTCCTGTGTGAAAAAATGATGAGTCATGAAAACACTGGAAGTACAGAGGAAAGAGGAAGAATATCTACATAAAAAGAATGAGTGAGTCAAAAAATGAGGTGATGGATGAGTTGAATCACAAGAATGAGTTGCTGCTTACCAGCAGACCCTGGGGGCAGGGAGTAGTAAGAAATTAATTCTGAGCTGAGAAAAAAAAATAGCTCATTTGAGAGAAGAGCACCTCTAGACAAGACTGGTGGTTGTGGCTGAAGATACTCAGGTCTGGACAGAGGTCAGACCAAAAACACAGGCTACTGAAAAGGCAAGCCCAGGCTAGGTACGCAACATTGATCTCATAGGTAAACAGGATCAACTGAAGGGTCTAACAGAGAAGTGATTTGTTCAATATGCATTTCACACAGCCCTCAAGCCCTGGACATCTTGTGTGATGAAGTTTTGAAAGCAGGCATTAGCTAGAGACTGAAGGGGGTTTTGAACTGTGGTGTTGGAGAAGACTCTTGAGAGTCCCTTGGACTGCAAGGAGATCCAACCAGTCCATTCTGAAGGAGATCAGCCCTGGGATTTCTTTGGAAGGAATGATGCTAAAGCTGAAACTTCAGTATTTTGGCCACCTCATGTGAAGAGTTGACTCCTTGGAAAAGACTCTGATGCTGGGAGGGATTGGGGTCAGGAGGGGAAGGGGACAACAGAGGATGAGATGGCTGGATGGCATCACTGACTCTATGAATGTGAGTCTGAGTGCACTCTGAGAGCTGGTGATGGACAGGGAGGCCTGGTGTGCTGTGATTCATGGGGTCGTAAAGAGTCAGACACAACTGAGCAACTGAACTGACCTGAACTGAACTGAAGGGTGATTAGGGCAAAGAGGGCAGTTACTGGAGCTCTCCTGGTATTCCTGATGCCATAACAGAATGCTAACCCTGCCATTCTCTCTCCTCAGTTAGGGACAGCCATTCAAGAGTGGAAACACACAGCAAATTGCCCAATCAAAGCCTAAGGGATGGAGGCTGGACTAGAGACCAGTAGGGTGGTAAATAGACCAGTTATGAGAAGCGCTGCTTTGAAGGGTGGAAAGTGAAGTTGTGTCTCTGCACACCATTTGTACCTGTGTTGTGCACAGGACCTGTTCATCTCCCTATTTATCACTTACCCACATTTTTTTCACTTTTACTGAAATATAATTGATTTACAGTTCTGTATAAGTTAATGGTATATAGCATAATGACTTAGCAAACATATATTGAGAATTGATTACAACAGTTTGGTTAATATTCATCTTCTCATAGAGTTACCAAGAACTTATTTCCTTGCCATCAGAACACTGGGAATTTATTCTCTGAGGAACTTTCAAATATACCATATTACCGTCAATGTCAACTATAAGCATCATATTGTATACTTCATTCCTCATACTTATTTCTTTTAATTCAAAATATGTACCATTTGGTTTCCTTCATTCGACTCTTCCACCCGCTACTCTCTTCCTCTGGTAACCACAAATCTGGTCTCTTTTCCTATGAGTTTGTGGGGTTTTCTGATTTGTTGTTTTTTTTTTAGATTACACATGTTAAGTGAGATTTTATAGTGTTTATCTTTCTCTCTTTGACATATTTCACCTGGCATAATTCCCTCAAGTTTTGTCCATGCTATTGCAAAGAGTAGGATTTCCTTCTTCTTCTTCTTCTTCTTCTTTTTTTTATGTGTGTGTGGTTGAATAGCTTACCTGGTGGCTGAGACAGTAAAGAATCTGTCTGCAATGCATGAAGCCTAGGTTAGATTCCTGAGTCAGGAAGAGTCCCTGGAGGAGAAAACGATTTACCCATTCCAGTGTTCTTGCCTGGAGAATTCCATGGACAGAGGATCCTAAAGGGCTATAGTCCATGGGGTTGTAACACAAATGAACAATTAACCCAACAGTGGAAACAGTGGCTGACTTTATTTTGGGGGGCTCCAAAATCACTGCAGATGGTGATTGCAACCAAGAAATTAAAAGATGCTTACTCCTTGGAAGGAAAGTTATGACCAACCTAGACAGCATATTCAAAAGCAGACACATTACTTTGCCAACAAAGGTCCACCTAGTCAAGGCTATGGATTTTCCAGTAGTCATGTATGGATGTGAGAGTTGGACTATGGGGAAACCTGAGCACAGAAGAATAGATGCTTTAGAACTGTGGTGTTAGAGAAGACTCTTGAGAGTCCCTTGGACAGCAAGGCGACCCAACCAGGCCATCCTAAAGGAAATCAGTCCTGGGTGTTTATTAGAAGGACTGATATTGAAGCTGAAACTTCAATATTTTGGCCACCTGATGCGAAGAACTGACTCATTTGAAAAGATCCTGATGTTGGGAAAGATTGAAGGCAGAAGGAGAAGGGGACAACAGAGGATGAGATGGTTAGATGGAATCACTGACTCAATGGACATGAGTTTGGGTAAACTCCGGGAGTTGGTGATGGTCAGGGAGGCCTGGCGTGCTGCAGTTCATGGGATTGCAAAGAGTCAGACACAACTGAGTGACTGAACTGAATTGAATACATGTTGATGGGGTTTCCCAGGTGGTGTAGTCATAAAGCCAATGTAGGAGACATAAGAGNAAGAAATGAACCGCCAGTCTATGTTCGATACAGGATACAGGATGCTTGGGGCTGGTGCGTGGGGATGATCCAGAGAGATGATATGGGGTGGGAGGTGGGAGGGGGTTCAGGATTGGGAACTCATGTACACCCGTGGTGGATTCATGTCAATGTATGGCAAAACCGATACTGTATTGTAAAATAAAATAAAGTAAAAATAAAAATTAAAATATAAAATAAACAAACACTACATCATGAGCCCAGATGACAGGTGGTTATGTCATTAAAATGTCCTTGGAGAAGGGAAGAGGGTGGGTGACAGTGTGCCCTTCTCCGCTGAGAGGAGGGGTCAGTGCTCCAATTCTCTTGAAGTAAAGATGCAGATCCCAAATGCAGCAAGCGGAGCAGCAGTAGCATCACTGTGTGAGCATTTGTTACTAGTAAACGCTTTGATACACTCCTTATCTTATAAATCACTGAATTCATGACTGGCCTATGAACTCAGCATTATTGAATTCCCTTGCAGAGAAATGTTTTTCCCATGATTACACAGCTACTTGATCCACATATTTACACCAAAGACGATGTTTTCCAACACATCACTAACATCTTTACTTTTATTTGTTTATTTTTTCTTTCAATAAATATTTATTATACTCCTATATGCTAAACAAAAGTTCTTGCTCTCATAGAATTTATATTCTAAGAGGCATGAGGGAGACAGATAGTATATGAATAAGTAGGTAAATTCAGGTCATAAATGTTATGGACAGGGGGATAAAACAAAATAAACAAGAACAGAGAGTACAGCAGAGGGTGGTGCTATTTAAGGAGGTGATCACCTTAATGAAGGCTTCATTGATGACCTGACAGGTGGGCAGCTGCTAAGGAAGATGTTCCCTCCAGTCATGCAAAACAAAAATATTAGTCACTCAGTTGTGTCTGACTCTGCCACCCCATGGACTGAAGCCTACCAGACTTCCCTGTCTCCAGGCAAGAATACTGGTGTGGGTAGCCATTCCCTTCTCTAGAGGATCTTCCTGACCCGGGGATCAAATCCCAGTCTCCTGCACTGCAGGCAGATTCTTTACCAGCTGACCCACCAGGGGAAAAGATCATCCCAGCCAGAAAAAGTAACATGTGGAAAGGATCTAAAGCAGGGCTGTGTTTGACGTCTAAAGAACAACCAAAAACCCAGAGAGGCAAATATGGTATGAAAGTGTTAGTTTCTTAGTTGTGTCTGATTCTTTGTGATCCCATGAACTGCAGCCCGCCAGGCTCCTCTGTCTATAGGATTTCCCAGGCAAGAATACTAGTGTAGGTAGCTATTCCCTTCTCCAGGGGATATTCCCAATCCAGGGATTGAATCCAGGTCTCCTGCATTGCAGGTGGATTCTTTACCACCAGTGGCAGGGGATAAGATTAGAGAAATAGTGGGAAAGCATAGTACATGAGGACCTATACACCACTGTAAGAATTTGTCCTCTGAGTGATATGGGAGGTCACTGGCAAGTCTGCAGAAAAGCTATTGCATCAGCTGACTGGTATTCTAAAAGGTTTGTTTTGGACTCTATAATAACAATAGTGAGTAAGTGTAGAGGCGGGGACATCAATTTGGAAACTATTGTGATAATCCAAGTGAGAAATTATAATATCTTGTATCACTGTGATTGTCATGGAAAAATGCGAAGGTAAAATTTAGGGATGGGCTGTATGTGAGATACAATAAAAGGAGAGGATTTGAGGATCGTGCTAAGTTGTATGGTTTAAACAACTGAACTGAGTACATTAAACCTGGTGTAGAGCATGATATTCTCCAGGCAAGAATATTGGCATGGGTAGCCATTCCCTTTTTCAGGGAATCTCCCCAACCCAGGGATTAAACCTGGGTCTTCCACATTTCAGGCAGATTCTTTACCATTTGAGCCATGAGGGAAGTCCACAGTGTTAAGAGATGGATTTATTATAGAAGCACTTAAACAGCCTAAGAGGTGGAAAGAATAAAGAGATAAGGAGATGGTGGATGGACAGAAAGAGAGAAGGATGCTGAAACACCAAGGTAAATATACCTTGACACTGAGTTTGAAGATAAGGTGGTCGTATTTTTCAGGACAACACAAAAATTCTAAAAACATTCTATTTACCTGGAACTTTGAAAATTATTACCAAGAGCAACTTTAGAGCTAGAAATAAATAAAATGGCATTATTCCATTCAAAAGGTGAATAGAATAAAGTGTGAGTGAAGATTTTCATCTATTTTGTGCCATGCTCTGAAGTGCACTTAAGCCGATGGTGTTCAGTTGTTTCCTAAAGACATGGTCCCAGAGATGTCTGCCAGGGTGAAGCATATGTGTCTTTAGGACTTATAAACAATTACCTATGACAAATTTCATAACGGATCATCACTGTTACCATGGATTGTAAAACTTTTTTCTCGTTGTTGCATGTATTTTAACTTTTATCAACATTGCAAGCTGATTTGGAGGCTGCCCTCATGTCAAGGTCATTCAGATAGTGATGGGGGATGAGAATCTAAAAATGAGATGCCTATTAAACAATAGAACTCCTTGTGTGGCTCAGAAGTTATTTTCATGCACATCTTAAGCAACAAAATATCAGATCAGCCTGTCTCACAGTATGATCTCTTTAGGTGATATTGCTACTCAGTATATCAATTAATGTGTTATTTAATAGGCTTGACAAGATAGTTATAAGTTTAATGAAGTATTGGCAATAAAAAGTGGTGAATTAATTGGTATGAACTTTTAATTTTATTTCTTGATTTATTTTGATGAGTCTCTTGTGTAGTATTTTAAGTGGATAGAAGCAATAGTAAAGGATCCTTTAGTAACTGGGAAATGTCTGAGAATTCTGGTTTAATCTTGGATTCAGGAAATTACTCTTCATTTAGCCTAAAAAAGATTTACAAAAGAAAATGAAGAAAAAGAAGACCCAGTGGCAGCCAAACTCAGATTGTCTTTTCACTCCTTTTTAAAAAGGATGTTTTCTTCCCCTGTCTTGTGTTTCCTCTTTATTTCCCTGGAAGAAATAGTATGAGAAAAACACATTACTCACAATAAGCCTGTGACTGAAAGAAAATAATAAAATCGAGTGATAGGTTACAAATGAGAAAAGAGTCCAGCAAATGAAATATCTAATGACAATGAAGATAAAGAGAATGTGTAGGAGCAGACAAAAAGAAAAGGTGGTGGGAGGGAAGACATATAGATTCAATCACAGACAGGGCCTGAAAATTAAATGCCCCTAACAAAAAGCAGCTTGCTGACAGATAAAAAGAAAATGGGGATTGCAGACAGGAGGAATAACGAATGCAGTCTTTTCCTTCACAGAGTAAAATCTGGCTTAGAGGGAAGAGGCCATTAATAAAGCTTATCCACTCACACAACACTGAGAGAAATCAATCCAACATGGTCCTTCAGGGAAAGCAAAGCCCAGTGTTGGCACAGCTGGCCATGTGTCCCACTGTAAAGCCAATATGTGGAAAGAACTCTGGATTGACAAACAGGAAACCTAGAATCTAATTCCAGGTCACAACTCACTAGTGTCCTATAGGAAATCCCTGGCTCTCAGAATCATCATCTATAAAAATGGGAAAATCAAACTAAATGGTTTCTAAGACTGCTTCTGGCTCTAGTATTTAATGACTTAGGCAATGCGTTCCATTAAATGTCTNGGATTGACAAACAGGAAACCTAGAATCTAATTCCAGGTCACAACTCACTAGTGTCCTATAGGAAATCCCTGGCTCTCAGAATCATCATCTATAAAAATGGGAAAATCAAACTAAATGGTTTCTAAGACTGCTTCTGGCTCTAGTATTTAATGACTTAGGCAATGCGTTCCATTAAATGTCTGAAATTTGAATCAAAAATGGTAGAAGAATAAAGTAATCAAAGCCAGACCTCTTGACCTTTTTTTTTTTTTAATTTCTCACTTTTATTCCTGGAAATCAATCTTTAAAAGCTTTTCTAAAAAATTCTCACTACCTTACTAACTTCTCCATTTTTCATGTCTCATGATTTATTAAATCCTATCAGCCTGGAAGTACCCATAATGAAAAGATAATGATTCTCCCTTGTGACTCTCTAGAATGGGATCACAAGATGTACAGAATTATCACTTACTAAAGCAGTATCTGACGCTGAAGCTGAAGCTCCAATACTTTGGCCACCTGATAGGAAGAACTGACTCATTGGAAAAGACCCTGATGCTGGGAAAGATTGAAGGCAGAAGGAGAAGAGGGCAACAGAGGATTAGATAGTAGAATGGCATCAACCGACTCAAAGGACATGAGTTTGAGTAAGCTCTGGAAGTTGGTGATAGACAGGGAAGCCTGGAGTGCTACAGTCCATGGGGTCTCAAAGAGTGTGACACAACTGAGCAACTGAACTGAGAGTAATATCTATGAAATTCCAGAGTTCTCTATATCAGGAGCTTTTTTTATTCCATAAAATATTAGTACTAAAACAGATCTGAGAAAACTGGTCACTTGGCAAAGGAAGGATCAAATAATCTTTTGTAAAGAGCCACTTTCTTTAGTACATTTAAGACATGCTGCACTTTAGAGATTAAAAGTGACTTTTAAAAAACAATTTTAAAATATTCAGTTTATCTGTAACTTTTCTATTTCATCAGTTACTTAAAAAAAAATTTACACTTTCTACTCACATATTTCACCAAAATTATTATACTTGTCACTTAAAGCCATTTACTTTTAAAAAGATGATTTGTTTACGGATATAAAACTCTAGTGGTTATAAGAAAATGCAGTAGTACAGTGAAGAGAGTCTAGAAATATATTGGCCATTAGTCAGCTTTGTTTTCATTTGATGGACTTTTTTAAACACAAAATATCGAAAATCCAAGCCCCCACAGAGGTAAATTTCTCTCTTGTCATACACACTAACCATCATGCTATAATTTATTGAGGTGTCAGAGGCATGTGAATACAATGTGCCATATACAAAATGTAAAGAACAATAAAAATAACTGAAAGAAGCTGAATGTTTATATGGATGATTTTAAACCAGAAAGTGTTTTACAAAATGTCAGAACTTAGAAAATAAAGACAGGCTTTCCCTGTCCCAACTCCCAGAGCTTACTCAAACTCATCTCCATTGAGTCGATGATGCCATTCAACTATCTCATCCTCTGTTGCCCTCTTCTCCTGTTACCTGGAAAATTCACCTATTACCATGTCTCATTCTGACATAAGACCCACCCTAACCCTGCTCCCCAAGGTCCCACCAAAGTAAGCAAGAAAAATGATGTTTTGTGCAGTACTTCCTTTAAACTTCAAGGAAAGTTCTCTATTTTTCATAATTGTGGTTTGATGATTACATGGATCTTAAAGAAATTATTGACATTGAAGTTCTTATCAGAAATGCAATCTATAGAAAATTGTTCTAAAGAAACAATCACAGTTGGCTGCAAATACTAACACATAGTGATATGTACACTTATGTATAATTTAAAAGTTTTAAGTAACTATATCAAAAGAGAATAAACTTAGATATAGAAATAGATATAATTTATATCATGTAACAGTATGTAAGAAAATGGCCTCGGATTTTAATAAAGATGCTCATAAATCAAAAAGTTCCCAGAAAATACTGTTTAAGGGGATAAGCAAATTGCAATCAGAACAGTATTATTCCATTGTTTTGTTTTTTAACTGCATGTGGACTAAATACATAGCACACTGTTAGCAGAGGTTATCCTACTGTGTCTGCTTGAATATTCCTCTTCCACAGATCTCATCTGGAGACGGAAATGGCAACCCACTCCAGTATTCTGGCATGGAGAATCTCATGGACAGAGGAGCCTGGCAGGCTAGAGTCCATGGGGTTGCACGAGTCAGACATGACTTGGCAACTAAACCACCACCACCACCACCACAGATCTCATCATATGATTCAGCTGGCCTTTCTGTTTTCCAAGCCAGGTCAAGCATCTCAAACACATTATCTGGCTACAGAAAAAGTATACCTGTGCATTTTAGTTTCAATATTTTTTTATCTTCCTGTAAGAAAACAAATTCAACTTCAAATCGATTAAAGAAATTGAGGTCACATATCACTCATTTGATCAGTCCTCTTTTTCTCAAACTGTCCATTGATTTTAAATATTTAAAACCTCAAGCACTTACTTCATAAGATCAGACTAACATAAGGACAGTCATTTCAGGCCAAGTGCCAATCAATTTGAAAGATACCATGACATAGGTCAGAAAAAGACAGGACAGAACACTTTAGTATTCCAACAGTCATAAAGATTCATAGCATTTAAAGCCACCAACATTTCTGAACAGGGAAATTGAAACATAAGTAACTTCTAGAAAAGGGGGGAAAGCATTAAAAAGAAATAGCATGGAAAGTTTAAGTGTGACATTATGTGGAAAGAGTAATGGCATTTGCATTGATACCCATGATGCTTAAATACCAGCAGACTTTAATTTTTCGAAGTCAAAATTTCCTGAACTCATTGATAGAAATAATACTGCCAGTTTCATAGGATTATGGTAAACTGTAAATATGCTAATGGTTCTATAGTACCTAGCAAGTACGGTAGAAGAGCAAACACTTAGATGATAGGTAATGGTGACAGTACCTGGAATGACGATGGCAGTAATCCCAGTGCTACTTTCTGTAGTCATGGTTGTGTTGTTTAGTCACTAAGTGATGTCTGACTCTTTGTGACCCCCAAGGATCATAGTCCATCAGGTTCTTTTGTCCATGGGATTTCCCAGGCCAAAATACTGGAGTGGGTTGCTACTTCCTTCTCCAGGAGACCCAACCCAAGGATCGAACTGCAGCAGCAAGAGGATTCTTTACCACTGAGTCACCACAGAAACTCAATAAATTATTGTTATAAATATTAGAAAATACAGAAGGAAAATATATTTAGAAACATGATACTATCATTTAGAGAAGTGATTATAAACATTTTGATATGTTTTCAGTTCAGTTCAGTCACTCAGTCTTGTCCGACTCTTTGTCACCTCGTGAATCACAGCACGCCAGGCCTCCCTGTCCATCACCAACTCCCGGAGTTCACTCAGACTCACGCCCGTCGAGTCAGTGATGCCATCCAGCCATCTCATTCTCTGTCATCCCCTTCTCCTCCTGCCCCCAATCCCTCCCAGCATCAGAGTCTTTTCCAATGAGTCAACTCTTCGCATGAGGTGGCCAAAGTACTGGAGTGTCAGCTTTAGCATCATTCCTTCCAAAGAAATCCCAGGGCTGATCTCCTTTAGAATGGACTGGTTGAATCTCCTTGCAGTCCAAGGGACTCTCAAGTGTCTTCTCAAATACCACAGTTCAAAAGCATCAATTCTTTGGCACTCAGCTTTCTTCAGAGTCCAACCCTCACATCCATAAATGATCACTGGAAAAAACATAGCCTTGACTAGATGGACCTTTGTTGGCAAAGTAATATCTCTGCTTTTCAATATGCTTTCTAGGTTGGTTATAACTTTCCTTCCAAGGAGTCTTTTAATTTCATGGCTGCAATCACCATCTGCAGTGATTTTGGAACCCCCCAAAATAAAGTCTGACAATGTTTCCACTGTTCCCCCATCTATTTCCCATGAAGTGATGGGACCAGATGCCATGATCTTCATTTTCTGAATGTTAAGCTTTACACCAAATTTTTCACTCTCCTCTTTCACTCTCCTCAAGAGGCTTTTTAGTTCCTCTTCACTTTCTGCCATAAGAGTGCACATCTGAGGTTATTGATATTTCTCCCAGCATTCTTGATTCCAGCTTGTGCTTTTTCCAGCCCAGCGTTTCTCATGATGTACTCTGCATATAAGTTAAATAAGCAGGGTGACAATATACAGCCTTGACGTACTCCTTTTCCTATTTGGAACCAGTCTGTGGTTCCATGTCCAATTCTAACTGTTGCTTCTTGACCTGCATACAGGTTTCTCAAGAGGCAGGTCAGGTGGTCTGGTATTCTCATCTCTTTCAAAATTTTCCACAGTTTATTGTGATCCACACAGTCAAAGGCTTTGGCATAGTCAATAAAGCAGAAATAGATGTTTTTCTAGAACTCTCTTGCTTTTTCGATGATCCAGTGAATGTTGGCAATTTGATCTCTGATTCCTCTGCCTTTTCTAAAACCAGCTTAAACATCTGGAAGTTCACAGTTCATGTATTGCTGAAGCCGTATGCTTTATTATCCTCCATTTAATTATAAATATGTGTGTATATATACACAAAATTGAGCCTTTTACATATACAATATTCTGTCCTGACTTTCTGTCTCACATTATTCCATAAGAATTTTATAAAAAACATTTAACTGCCATATAATAATTCTGTTTTATAAGCACCATAACTTATTTCACCATTCTCTTACTGTTAGATATTCAAGACAGCTATTTCTAAATTTTCAGAACTTCAAAAATGTCTAAAAACTCCTTTCACATAATACTGTGGTTGTTTATTTGACAAATCACAGTATATTGAAGCTTTTGATATACACGATCAAGTTAACCTTTATAAAATTTCTGGTAATTAACATTCCTTTATAAAGAATCTGAGAATTCAGATTTCAGTACATTTTTGGTGGTCCAAACCTCTTCATTTGTTTAAAATAATTCCAAATAATGTAGATGAAAAATGCTATCTCATTATTGTTTTAAAGAAAATATTTTTATTAAGAATGAAACTGATCAGTTGTCCACATGTTTTGAGACCAATTCTTAAATCCATGCTTTGACCAACACTTTTAACTCTTGGGCAAAGCATCTGTCCTGGAAGCATGAATTCTGCCTCTACAGTAAGCAAGAAATCACCTTAATTTTATTCATTAGAACTGGTCTGTTACTAAGCAACTGTTCATCATTCTTTTTCTAATTTTGACCTGACCCAGTGCCATCTTGCAATTGATCCAGTCAACACTTAATTAAGGAGGTGTGTATTGATGGTAAACAGCCTCACTATAATTTATAATGACTTTATTTCAAGAATTGTTTACCTATGGGAAAGTGAGGTTCCTTCTCTGTGAATTCAAACAGTGTCTATCAGAATCTCCCAATCAACCTAAATGGATTTGCCACAAGTGTTTTACATCTCAGATTTCCTCAAGGCAACAGACTAAAAGCACAATTTATGTGTAGGCATAATAAACTGTTACTTGTTTCAGTGTGATTTGCAGGCCAATGTTAAATCTTTCCTAACCAAAATAATTTTTTTAACTTACCTTCTACAGTGTCTTAAATTTTACCATTATAGAGACCCTTTGGCTAATGAATTTCAACACTTTCAAGTGTAAATTTATGGTGCCAAGAACAAGCATTAAAACATGAGGTTATTTTTAACTCACCGCCAGCCCAAGCCTTTTTGATCCATCTCTGAAGAAACTGTGTGACTGAAGAAATTGTAGGTTGTAAGAAAGGATACCTCAGGATAAAAAGCATTATTCTAGAGAAAGTAAGTTCCAGTGAGATTCCAAAGTTAAGGATGAAAAGTTGGAAGTATACTCTGATACTAACACTCTACTAAGAAGTAAATTTGTAGTGCCTGCTAAAGAGCTATAATAAAACATATGCCTGGACTAGACCTAAATATAGTAGGAAATACTATGGAAAAGGAAATGGTAACCCACTCCAGTACTCTTGCCTGGAAAATTCCATGGATGGGAGAACCTGGTGGGCTACAGTCCATAGGGTCGCAAATTGTCGGACACGACGGAGCGACTTCACTTTCACTATAGTCATAAATGAAACTTCCAACATGGGTGGAGAATAGGAAGTAACATTACGGGTGTTCTATATTTTGCTACAATAGGGCACTGGTTCTCAAACTCCAGCGTGCGCTAGAAGTTCCTGGAGAGTCTGTTAAAACATATTTCTTAACACAGAAGGTCTGAGTGGGGCTTGAATATTTTTATTTCCAACAAGTTTCCAGGTAGTGCTGATGCTGCTAGGCAGGGACCACACTTTTAGAACGATTGGTCTAGAGTGTTAGGTGCCATTCCCTTATCATTGAAGAAAGCTTGCAAACAAACATGGAATTTCAGAAGTCTATTATCTTTCATATCTTTAATCTTTGGAAGATTACATGCATTCAAACTGTTCTTAGGCCTCAATAGTATAAGGCCTCATATAATACTGTAATAGCACAAGAAGTTCTTAGAGAAACTCTCCTGAACTCCTCAGACTAGAGTTGTCAGATTTAGCAAAATAAAAATCATATATATAGACATATGTATGCATACATAAACATGTGTGTGTACATATACACATACTCACTTATGTGTATCTATATTTATATATCCAAAACACAATTAAATTTGAATTTCATATAAGTAATAATATTTTTAATATTATGCCCCATGCAATATTTACCTGAAATTCAAATTTAACTAGACATTCTGTGTCTTTTCTGGCAAATCTATTCCTGAAAAGCCAATGTGGGAAAGCTTCTAGAAAAGTAAAATGCAGTAATTCCATCTCTTAAACCAGAGACAAGAGAAAATTTAAAAGATGATTCCAGAAACACCATAGTACTGATTATGAGTACTTTGTGTTTTGTTTTAAGTATTTATTTATTCCTTTATTTATTTTTGGCTGTGCTGGGTCTTCATTGTTGCATGTAGGCTTTCTCTAGTTGCACTATTAGAGAAATTGCGTGCATTATTTTCTCTAGTAGTGAGGGGGCTACTCTCTAGCTACCGTGCATAGGCTTCTCACTGCAGTGGAGCACAGGGTCTTGGGCATGTGAGCTCAGTAGATGTGTGCACAGATTTAGTTGCTTCATGGCATGTGGAATCTTCCTAGACCATGCATAGAACCCATGTCCCCACAATGGCAGGTGAATTCTTAACCACTGGACTACCAGGGGAGTCTCTGATTATGAATACTTGGAGTTAACGATCCATCTCTCAAAGGGATGGTGCTTGGTACTTAGCAAGCTGCAGAAGTAACATGGCAAAAGGAATAGAGGCCTAGAATTGAGTAAAAAAAAAAAAAAAACCCAGAAAATGAGTTGGATGAGACTAAATCTGTGCCACACTCTCCACTCTATCATTTGACCTTGTTCTCTCATAGTCTTAAGCACGCCAAACAGCACAGGAGGGAAAGCTGAGAGCAGTGTGAGGCTATGTCAGTCCATACCCAATAAGGAATATTCCAGGGACTTTTAAAAACTGAACTTAATGAAAAGATTTTGTTAAAAGTATATAGAAGATCTGGAGGAGTAAAAGAAGAAGACAAGTGTATCCCAAAATTCATAATGGAAAGTGGCTGCTAAACCCTGAAGAAACAAGGGTCTACTCCCACCCTGAGCCCATGATCTCTGTCCCTTGAAACTGCTGTGTATTAAATCTAGAAAAATGGCATAGATAATCTTATCTGCAAAACGGAGATAGAGACAGAGAGGTGCAGAACAAACATATGAACACCAGGGGTCGGGGGATGGGAGGATGAGTTATTGGCATATATATATACAATCGATGCTATGTATAAAATAGATAACTAATGGGAACCTACTATATAGCTCAAGGAACTCTATTCAATACTCTGTAGTGACCGAAATAGGAAGGAAATCCAAAAAAGAGGGGGTGTATGTATATATATGGCTGATTCACTTTCCTGTACGGTAGAAACTAACAAATATTGTAAAGCAACTGTACACCAACAAAATTTTTTAAAATAAAATAAAACAGAAACTACTGTGATTGGATGTGAGTTATCTTATCTGAAATCAATACACACAGGCCACCAGTAACCATTGCAGATTCCACTTTTTCTGCCAATGCAGAAACTAGAAGAAAGAAAATGTCTTTCCTTTTCTCTTGACTTCCATTCTCACTCCAAGGTTTCCCATTGGCTGAACGTGACAGGAAGTCAGCTGGCAAGAGAATCTGGTAAGAAATGGTTTATTCTTCTAGCCCTCTCAGGCAAGGGAAGAGACTAGATGGGTTAATATGTAGCTGAGAGAATGGTGTGTAGGCACCATTTGGCATGGCCCACTCCTAGCAGCATGTTTTCATGCCCACCAATCTTCCCTCATTTCAACTTCCATACAACTTCCTTCAGAATATCAGGTTTCTACACAAAAAGCAGTTAATACTTATAAATATGAATATACACTCATTCTTTTCATTTCCCCACTAAGCCAAGAAATGAGTACATATCAGTAGATTAATCATTTCTCTCTGCAAAGGTGTGCAATGTGCCCACCATGGTAGATGCAAAATAAGCCCACTCTTATCTACGTACTATTTAAGAAACTTCAAATGTGAGGTATTATGCAACTTTCTCTTCTGCTCTGTACCAAAGAAAGAAGAGCTACCAGAATCCAAGGTCTGTATTTTAGAAGGGAGAAAGAAAAAACTTACCAACTCTCTTAAGGAAACTAGACAAGGTTACCAGGCTACTAAGTCTGAAAGATATTATACTGACATTTTGTGAGGTCAGACACCATGGAAGCAATATATCAGGGAGTCCTAAGTAAGGGTTTGACTTTTGGTGCCCTCTCTAAAGTCTTGAACACACTTTAATTATCTTTGAGTTATGAATAATATTGAAGCCAATTAGAGTAAGGTTATAGTTTCAAGGGTGGACCCATAAAAAGGAGCCTCTTATTCTTACAGCAAACACCAAGAGAGTCTTTAGACATAAGATTTCTTAGTCCAGGACCTATATATAATCAAGAGCCCTGCTTCTCCTTGTCCTTAGTTAATAGAACTTGAAATTATAATGTGGTTATTATTATCCCTCCATGAAAAAAATTAATGAATGTCCTCATTGTCCTTCATCCTAGAAATGTATCTGGACCAAAATAAAAGACAAAGGAGTCCTCCGATAAAATTGGTAAGATGGAATCAGTGCCCCAAAGGGTCCCATCTTCAAGTTATTATTTTTTTGTTGTTTTTTGCCATTCTTCTTTTCTGCAACTCCCATTCCCCCTTTATGCTCCCACTCATTCACTGCAAGACCACTTTACTCCTGCCATTAGTAAGAAGTTATTGAGGATACATCCTTAACTATGACTCTGGTCCCATTTTCTACCATGCCTCATCAAATACCTTCATGCACTGGTCCTGAGCTCCTCATCCCCAACCCTAATGGAGACAGATGGGTCCTTGTGGAATTCTCTTGGAAAATGACTTTTAATATGCCACGAAATCCCTCTTTCACTATTCTTTCTCTGTTCCTTAAGATACAAAAAATTCAGACTGAGTGTCTAGTCTTACCCCTTTCATCTGCAGAAAGCCTTACTTTGTTGACCAGTAACCCAGGTGGTGATCTTATGATTTATTCCCTGAAGCATCCATGTTTTGATTTTTTTTTAATGAAATCTGAAGATATACCCTTCACACCTAAACTACCAGCTGCATCCCCACAGCAGGCATCTCGTTAATGTGACAGGCAAGCACATTATGCTAAGTAGATAATCACAACAATTAACTGAAAAGGTTATAATTTCATCCTGTTGGGTACAGTTGGCCTGTCAAAAATAATTAGGTTAAAATAGATCTCAAGGCTCCCTCTGCAAAACTGAGAGAAAAAAAAGAAAAAGAAAGGAAAGAAAAAGAAGACAGTTAAGAACTTTTAAGTTGGCCAAATTAAATGTTCTTCACTGCTGGCTGATGCTAGACAGATATTTAATAGAAGAGTCCAATTCAGTTGGAAGTGTTTTATTTCTGTTTCAGTGATTCACAACATAAATATTGGGGGAAAAGCTATATGGCAGAATTTCAAGGCAGAGGGCTGGACAAAAAGATAATCTCTCAACATTCACAAGCAAATGAGAAAAGAATATAAAAATAGTTTTCTGAACAGTTTTGAATTCTACCTTCAATTTTGCTCGCCCTTATAGTTGCCATTTTAATTGATCAAGAGCCAGCTGTTTATATCCCAGCTTCTTGTCTCCTCTGACAGTCTAATTATCTGTGGGATTTGGAGCTCTTTAATTTGTCTCTTTAGTCTCTACTTTCAATACTAATAAAATTAAAAGCTCAAACTGAAGTGCAAAAGTATTACCTAGATTCATCATTCTTTAATTCTACTAAAATTCTCTATACCAAAGATGAATGAACAAACTTTTTTGACAGAAATTTGCTGCAATCACAGCAGAATCACTGCCACAAGAAGAGAGGTTTTCTATTGATGCCATTTCTTTTCATTTCCTTCAATTTCCACTTTATTTCTTGCTACTACAGGTAGAATATAGATCATCATTATCTTCAAACACTTGCCCTCAGAAAACTTTCAGTATAGTTAATGAAGCAAAACTGAAACCCATGATACATTTAGGGAAATAGAATAGAGTGGACAAAATATGTGAAAGTAAATACTACTATATCAAATTCTGAATAGCCTAGGAAATGGAAGATCACTGTGACATCATTGACCACCTGAAAATTTCATTAAATGTTTTTTATCTCCTAAAACAAACCGTGTAGATTGTATTTAAATAATTTGGACCCTTACATAGTGAAAGATCATAGAATGTCAAGAAGAAAAGTATAGATACAAATTTATAAATGATGCTTCTTTTCACAGATGCTATTTTTACATGTTTTCTTCTTTTATGTTTTTTTAATACTGATAAAATGTCCATCCCGATTTTTCTTCCAGAATGAATCTGAGGATGTGCTCTCTATCTTTTGAATTTACTTCTCTTCAAAAATCTCTCCACCAAAATTTTTATTATCTTTTGCCAAGTCATGATGGCCAAAACATGATACATTTCCTATTTTCAACTTCTAAATCTGTGTTTTTGACCTTCCTTTTCTTCAACTGATATTCATGCTTGCTATCAAAGAAATCTATTGTAAGTCTGAGACATACCAAGTCACTCTGCATGATATGTTCTTTATTCATGGGCCCTGCCTGCCAGTAAACTAGGACCTCCATAAACACAAGAATTCTGCCATATTCATCTTTAAACCCAAGTACCTATCCAGTGTTTGTCAGACAGTAAATATTACCAGCAGACACTATTGGTTTCCTACGTAAGAAATATTCTTTCCCCTCTGGCACTTTTAACAGAACTTAGACTTGATTTAAGTATCCACCCTTTCCTACATTACCATAGGCTTTGAGAAGTGAGCCATCACCCCAGTCCCAGTGAGTAAATCACATTCAAAAAGGAACAATGGTCTTATTGCTTTTTCTGATAATTGAGATCAGATGATAATTGGAAAGGACCTTTTATCTCACATGATAATAATTTTCAGGGTATGCTATTTCCAAGGCCAGTTAACTGACCAATGCAGTGAGGTCATCAAGGACTCAGGTTCTTTCTGTTTTCCTCTACTGTCTTCAGCAGGTTGACTTTATCCTCAAACTAGCTTTGTCTCTTTGTAAGATGTCAGCTCCCAGTTCCTGATCTCCCCTACAAACAGGAAAATTAAGGAAAGAAATTTTAACTAAAGTGTTGTTAGGCAAAGTCTTTTGGCGTATTGTTAAAAGATTTTTCTTGCCAATCAAAATAGACACAGAAAGCAAAGGTCAGTCTCCTTGGTTACGTATTTGTGTTCTTTTGGACTTTGGAACCATGGCTGCCACTTTGCAACCCCAAGCAGATCGAACTTGAAGACAAAGCCCACATGTTGAGAAAAACAGAATAGAAAGATCTTATAATCCTTGCTGATTTAATCAAGCTTGGCAACTGCCAACCACAGGACCTAACTGTGTAAGATAAATATTCTTTTTATTTCATTGTCTAATATTTTTATCTTAGTTACTGTCAAAATCACCAGAAGAAAGATAATATTTTATTAATGAATGAATAATTTCAGTACTGTAAAAGTCATTGGCATGTATAAAGGAATCCAAATATTTGATCTAAACCAGAGTTTCGCAACTGCAGCACTATTAGCATTTAGAGCCAGAAAATCCTTTGTCATGGGGTGATGGAGTGCATTGTATGATGTTGACCAGCATCACTGGTCTCTACCTACAGAGGCCAGTAGCTACACACCACTTGAGTGTGATAATCAAAATGTTTCCAGAAATTGCCAATAGTCCTCAAGGGGGAATATTTGACCTCCATAGAGAACCACTGGGGCTTCCCAGGTGGCACTAGTGGTAAAGGACCTGCCTGCCAATGCAGGAGACATAAGAGATGCAGGTTTTTGATCCCTGGGTTGGAAAGATCCCCTGAAGGAGGGTATGACAACCCACTCCAATATTTTTCCCTTGGGAATCCCAAGAAGAGTGGAGCCTGGCAGGCTATAATCTATAGTGTTGCCAAGAGTTGGACACAACTGAAGTGACATGCAAGCAAGCAGAGAACCATTGGTCTAAACCTGTTATTTTATATATATATAAACTTAGATTCATAGGATGAAGTTTCTTTCTTCAAGAAACTCTTTCAAGATTACCCAACTATAAAGTAACAGAAGGAATAGAAATCCACATGTACTAATTTTCAATGGACAGTCATCATGTGGCTACTCTTCTTTCATTTGTGGGTCACTATGTTTAATGAATTTAGCCATAGTGTGTGAATGAAACAATAGAGTTGTATTAGTATTAGCTTTATTGTTGGTGACCAAAGTAAGAGTTTCAAACAAGATGATTTTTCATCATATAGACTCAGGTCTGTTAGGAAGAATCTGTTACAAGTATCGTGGTTTCTTCTGTCTTCTTGTCTTACTAACCTAAAAATACAGCTTCTGGTTCAAACACCAGAAGTTCAAGATAGTTGTTCTAGCACTGAGCATAATATCCTCATTTGAGTCAGTAGGAAATCAACCTTGAATATTCACTGGAAGGACTAGTGCTGAAGCTGAAGCTCCAATACTTTGACCACCTGATGCGAAGAGCTGACTCATTGGAAAAGACCCTGATGCTGAGAAAGATTGAAGGCAGGAGGAAAAAGGGAGGACAGAGGATGAGATGGTTGGATGGCATCACTGACTTGATGGACATAAATTTGAGCAAGCTCTGGGAGTTGGTGATGGACTGGGAAGCATGGTGTGCTACAGTCCTGCCTAAAACCTAGTAGATTCTCAATAAATGAGTTCTCTTTCTGCTTCCAATCCTCATTTTAAATTGATTAAGAACTATAGCTAGCTGTTCTGTTAATAATAAGAAGAATTCAATTATTCAAAACTGGTAGCAAATCTTAAATGCAACTAAACTAAGTTATAATTGAATGCAATGTTTCTGGTATTTTTATTAAGAGAACTAGGGGTTTTATCTTTTTATCCTATTTCTGACAGCACTTCCATGTGAAATGTCATTGTTATTAATTTGTTTAATTCTAGAGTTGTATCCTGCTGCTTTCTGACACTAATCCATCATATCCGCTGTGCTTACAGCCTTTACTTCTAAGTTGGTTCCCCCTCAAAGCTGTAGGAACACAATACATTATTATTTTTTTAACCTCATACTCATTTCATAGCAGATGGGGTAGGAAATATGTTTCATGACAGATGGTTATTAAAGAAGCTTGCTGGTCAATCACAATCCATGTGGACTTTTTGCTTATAAGTCTGATTATGCACTGGAAGGTTATATTTAGGGAATTCTCAGAATAATTTACATCATTTTCTACAATTAAAACTTGAGGCTGAATTACTTTTTAGTTTCATATTTCTAATGAATAATGTCATTTAAGTTTTTGGTGCTTAGTAAACTATGTTATCAAGAAAAAATACTTCATTATTCTATTTATTTAGAAAGTTTTCACTTAGTATCAGATGTTGTTCTTAATGCTCAGGAATGTTGCATCTTATTGGGCCAAATGAAAGGTAAGGCTCTCAGATATGCATCATCTCCTACAGAAGGTGCTTTCAGACACCTAGTCTGAGTCGGCATCCTTCCTCTGCACTCCCACAGCAGTCTGCCCAAAACACTCTCATGAAACTCTCCATGCAGAATCACAGTGCTCTTGCTTGTCTTCTTCTTAATTTGCAAGCTCCTTAAACAGAGAAATCATCTTAGTCACCTCTCAATACTTGTACTTACCAAGTTGGTTGGATGAATAAAGAAAAAAATCACAAACAAAATTTACAACTCATATCTTTTAAAGTCTTTCTTGGATTTGTTACAGTATTGCTTCTGTTTTTTACATTTTGGTTTTTTGGCCTTGAGCCATGTGGGATCTTAGCTCCCCAAACAGGGACTGAACCCATACCTCCTGCACTGGAAGGTAAAGTCAACCACTGGACTACCAGGGAAGTCCTGGCAACTCATATTTTATTTAATTCAACAAAAATGAAAACTATAGGAATATACACTCAAAATTATTCAAAGAAGCAAGGAATGATGTAGATTAGAAAAGCCAGGAAAGGCGTCAAGAAAAAAAGTAATGAAAAATAACCAAATAAAGGCATTGGCTCTGTCTCACAAGGAATCATTCTCACTACTCAAATAAGCTTCAACTCATCTGTAACTTGTGTTGTCAAAGGAAGAAACAGCTCTGAGATAGTCAACTCCATTTTCAGCTAGTGAAATTCTACCACGTTTGCAACTCTTGAGAGCTACTTCTTGAAAAGTTGCCATTTTCTAAAGAAATGGCCATGTAAGAGATATTTGCTTGAGTGGCTAATGCTTTGTCTTTACTCTTTTGGCTACATTGTCCTGGGATGGCTGGATTCACACTGGCTGACAGGCTGGCAGCTCTGCAGCTGCACATGTCCCCAAGAGATAGATCTGGTCAGGCGAGACTTCACAGTGCCCTGGTAGGAGATGAATGAAGAATGATGGAATGATAAACTACTTTGTTTTATAACAAAAAAATTTAAACCAAGTGAACTATTATGCAATTTAGCACATTTTGCAGACATTAAATTCTGATAATGTAAATAGCTAAAATGACTTCAAAAACTTGGTGATTTTTCTCTAGAATTCCATATTATGTTCTACTCAACATTTATTTCTAACATAATATTATGAAAAACACCCAGAATTTGGGAAACAGTATTGTGCACCGTGATCCTACTAATAGATTGTGGAGTGCTTTGTAGGCAGGTGGCAGAGCACTAGAGCAACCAGTAAAAATGTGTGCCTCCTTTCCTTCTCTGCACCATATCCTTCATGACTTTATTTGCAATTGACTGTAAGATGTACTTTGTACTTTTACCCATCTAACTTTAAGTGACACTTTGGAAGAAAATTATTTTGCATTTTTCTATAAAATGACATGACCAAAGCTCAGACTCATGTTTCATTCATTTCCTTTCCCTCTTTCTTTCCTACCAGTCATTTTTTATTTGGTGGACATTTATGACACTTACCCTGTGTACAACACCATGATGAGACATGCAAAAAGCAAAGTAAACATATACATTCCTTTTACGTCAATCTCATTTGAAATGTTAACTGAAATATTTCCTGTTGCTCCAAAATTGGTAACTAAAAACCAACGGTGAAGGCAAAGGCATGAAATGTTTATTATTCCAAAGAGAAACCCAAACAACAAGTGGGAGATGCCATGTTTTAAATATTTGGAAAGACCGTTAAACAAATTGTGCTGCTCCATCTCAGTTACTGCCCATCTTCTATCCCATTTTGTATTTGAAGATTGGGAGCGCTAGAGAGAGGATAGGAGCATTATTGCTATGGGATATTGCCTATTTGTGACTGCTCTTTCTTGCCCTCTCACATAGGACAGGAAGAGGTGCTTTCTTTGCAGGAAAGTAGAGGAAGAAAGCTCTTAAGAAAGGAGACTGGGCAGATCTCTAAGACTTGAGGTGCCAAAGAAATGATCATTAAATGCAATGTAGGGTTTTACATTGAATCCTAGAACTAAAAAAGACACTGATGGAAAGTGGTAAGATTTGAATACAGAATTTTAGAATAAAAGTAATGTACAAACATCCTACTTTGACCATTTCATTATTCTTAAAAAAACATATTAAGATTCGGGCAACTGGGTTAGCATGTATACAAAAGTTCTCTGTGTTGATGTGCATCTTCTCTGAAGTCTAAAATTAAGTCTCTATCAACTGAAAATGAAAATAATTCGTTTCACTTCAGTTCAGTTACTCAGCCATGTCCGACTCTTAGTGACCCTATGGACTGCAGAATGTCAGGCCTTCCTGTCCATCACCAACCCCCTGGGAGTTTACTCAAACTCATGTCCATTAAGTCAGTGATGCCATCCAACAGTCTCATCCTTTGTCATGAGCTTCTCCTCCCACCTTTAATCTTTCCTGTCATGAGGATCTTTTCAAAATGAGCCAGTTCTTCGCATCAGGTGACCAAAGTATTGGAGTTTCAGCTTCAACATCACTCCTTGAAAAGAACACTCAGGATTGATCTCCTTTGTGATGGACTGGTTGGATCTCCTTGCAGTCCATGGGACTCTCAAGAGTCTTCTCCAANGAGATCAGTCATGAGTGTTCTTCGGAAGGAATGATGCTAAAGCTGAAACTCCAGTAAGTTGGCCACCTCATGTGAAGAGTTGACTCACTGGAAAAGACTCTGATGCTGGGAGGTACTGGGGGCAGGAAGAGAAGGGGACAACAAAGGATGAGATTGCTGGATGGCATCATCGACTTGATGGACATGAGTGTGGGTGAACTCTGGGAGTTGGTGATGGACAGGTAATCCTGGCACGCTGCAATTCATAGGGTGCAAAGAGTCGGACAGGACTGAGTGACTGAACTGCATTGAACTGAACTGAATTGAAGAGGTTCTTGCCCACAGTAGTAGATATGATGATCATCTGAGTTAAATTCACCCATTCCAGTCCACCGATTCCTAAAATGTTGACATTCACTCTTGCCATCTCCTGTTTGATCCCTTCCAATTTTCTTTGATTCATGGACCTAACATTCCAGGTTCCTATGCAGTATAGCTCTTTACAGCATTAGACCTTTCTTGCATCACCAGTCACATCTACAACTGGCCGTTTTTTTTTTTTTGTTTGTTTGTTTGTTTTTGCTTTGGCTCTGTCTCTTCATTCTTTCTGGAGTTGTTTCTCCACTGATCTCCAGTAGCATACTGGGCACCTACTGACCTGGAGAGTTCATCTTTCAGTGTCCTATATTTTTGCCTTTTCATACTGTTCATGGGGTTCTCAAGGCAAGAATATTGAAGTGGTTTGCCATTCCCGTCTCCAGTGGGCCACTTTTTGTCAGAACTCTCCATTACCCGTCTGTTTTGGGTGGCCCTACACAGCATAGCTCATAGTTTCATTGAATTAGACAAGGCTTTGGGCCATGTGATTAGATTATGTAGAAAATTATTTTTAAAATAATTAAAAATAGGTAATACAATAGGATATATAATATTGAAATATAAGTATGTGCTTCTATATAATTCTTTTTCTAACACACACACACATGCATAATCCACGCTAAAAACAATTTTGCTACAAATCACATTGAAAATTGATGTAAAATACAACATCATTTCTCTAAGAAGAAGCTGAAAGTCAGAATGATAAGCATGAAGTATACTGATAGGCCAGTTTTTCTAAGAGAATTTGCTGATCTATATCACTGAGAGCAGTAGCTCTCAAACATCAGTGTGCATCAGAGTCACCTGGAGAATGTTAATCCAGACATGGCTCGCACTCATCCTCAAGGTGTCTGACTCAACAAGTCTGAGTTAGGCCCCAGAAATGTGTATTTGTAACAAGTTCCCTGGTGACACAGATGCTGCCAATCCAGAAGAGACCCACTGAGAGCCCATGAGTTGAGAAATAAGGAACTTAGAGAGGGAATTGCCACAAGGCTTATAACCTACAACTTGACCAACACAGTCTTGTCAAGGTTACTATGATCTCTATACTTTAAAAAAATGAAACCAAAGGATCAATTCTATTCCTTACCTCACTTGAGCTATCAATGATAGACAAAAACTACCTTCTTCATCACATACACACACACACACACACACACACAATGAAGACATCAAAGATGAAACCAACACATATGCCCTCCATATCTTTGCACACTGTATTTTCTTATTTTATTTGCCTTTATGCTTGCAATGGCTCTAGGCCATTTCTTCTGCCCTTCTGCACCCAGTTTGTATTGTTGTATCCTTTCTTTATTGTCAGATCAAATTACACCTCTATTCTGTTCTCCATTCTAACACTTACATTTGTCTTACTCTAGCTTCTATACTCAATATTTTCAATGCTCCTTAGCTGTTCTTTTTCTCTAGTTCCCCTGTTTACTTAGCATAAAAGCTTATTTAAATTTATTTTTGTCTCTTTTCTGATCTGCATTTATTTCAGCTATCATTTCCAATTTACCCATATTAAATTTAATACACTATTTTATTTATTTCAAACCAAACTGCCTATTTAAGTGTTATGTTTTTAAAGCTTTTAAAAACTAAAACTGTAACCAAATCATATTTAAGCAAGTCCTAAAATAATGCTCATAACATTTGACCCATAAAATACAAATCACTTTATTTGAGGCTTTTGGGAGAACAAATGTACACTAATAAAAGATTAAATAGATAAAACTCACCCAGTAATTGTTTTAAAAATATATACCTATTTCTTTCTGTACCAAAAATTTGAATTTTGTTTTATAATATTTTATTCTACATGATATTATCTGTTGATAGTATTTTAATAAAGTTATTTGAAAAAAAAGTGCTAGTTATTTGAAAAGAAAACAAGTTTCAATCTACAGTTAGAACTCTGGAAGGAAACCTGTATCTAGACAAATACTATATAAGTAATAAGTTAGAAACTATTCACAGAAACATGTTTTTCAGATTTTTCTACTCTTTTTACCTTTTAAACATTATATTCAAATACAAACCTAGATTTTTTAACATAAACATGAATTGGCTAAGTGGCTGGGTGTGCTCCAGCAGTCTGAATTCTAACAAGCCCCCTGGATAATTCTGACATGCAGGAGTAGATTACACATTCTCAACAGGGGGAAGTGGTGTAGAAAGATGTAAAAATTGCTTCTTGGGAGAGATAAAAAACCTTTGATATTAAAACGTGTATGCCAAACCTTTCCCCCACTGAACAAAATCTTATTTCTTAGTATTTAACTTTGTGAAAAAAGAGCAAAAATTTTTCCTATGAGAGCCTAAGAAAACAAGTTAAGAAACACAACGGTTAATCAGTGAAGATAAGGGAGCCATGAAAACTTTGTAGATGAAAAGAATCCTGATCTGAGCCCTTAAAAAAAGACTAGCACTGAGAAAAGCAATGCAGAAGAGGAGGGGAGGTCCAATCAAGATCTACGCCCACTTCTCAAATGAACTGACCAGAGCAACTCTAGTACAAAAACAGGGTCAGGACAAACCCAAAAGCAAAACCTTTAATTCAAAATTTCTTGAACTGGATCATTATCTCAAATGTGAAGAAGTTATTGTTATCTCAGGAGTGAGTAAGATAAAATCCTAGTTAAAACCGCCAGATGTCCAGAACATTCAGAATTAGATGGCATTCAGAACCAGAGCCAAAAAGGTTTGTGAATCCCACTATTGGAATCAAGACATTAATAGTTTAGGATCAGGAAAATCGAAACAAATTGCGGAAATGAGGTCCAAGATATATGAAGAGAAAAGATTTAGAACTTATAAGATGAATAATAAAGGGGGAAAGAGGTTTACTTGAGGTACTAGTTGCCTGGTAAAATGAGTGTGTGTGTGTGTGTGAGTGAGTGAGTAATATATACGGTGATTGCATAAATCAATATGCAATCTGTTATTATCAGTCTATTCCCTTTATTAGTGTAGAAATCACATTTTGCTGATTCACTACATCTCCATCATCGGCACATAATAGATGTTCAGTAAATATGTGTTGAAGGGAGAAATCTTTGACTTGGCAGGACTGTAACTGCTGTCCTTGAAAATCTAGCTTTGTCTTTTAAGGCTATATATAGAAACCTTATGAGACAGGGAATATTTCAGAATCTAATGAAATCTGTGCCTGTGCATGTACACCTGTTTGTGCACAATTTCTAGGGCCCCCTAGTTGCCTGGTATCCTTCTATAAGAGAGCACCTATGGCAAGCCCTCAGGGACTTTGACAGTATTTGAATAATGATTTCAAGTTGAGAAACATGAAAATTACTTTCAACAAGGTGGAAAAATCACAAGGCATTTAAACGTGGTGTTCTTCAAGACATTTCCTTTCCTTTCTGTTGGCACAGTGTTTCCTATACTACCCGAAATCTTACACTCAGAATTTCACACTAAGAATCCAGAAGGAAGTCAGAGTTTCTTTCCAATTAGTGATCACTCTCAAACTAGATCAATTTTAGAATTATGATCAAAATCTAAAATCAAGCCTGTCTCTCCTCTTAAATTCATATGAAAATCTCAGACCCTTCCCTGTGAAATTTCTGTTCTAGAGTTTTTACACCATGTATTTTTAAATAACTTTAAACAGATGAAATAATAGAAATCTGCTTCAAAGCCACAGAAAATTTTCTCTAGAAGTCACAATAAAACATCTCTAGGTACATAATATTTTCACTAATTACAACCACCTAATAGGATTTAGCAGCATTTCTGACTGGATAGCATGTCAAAATGATGCATATCAGTCTCAACAATCTTTTCAGATAACTCTTGAAAGAGCCACCACAAGATGAGAATAGAAAGCACATATCACAAAGCTTTCCTTCTCCTTCACTTTCTTCTCTTGTTTAGTTACGTTTCATATCGGCTAAATCTTTTCAGAAAGAGTAACTTAAGGACTTAGAGCTGCAGAGGTGTAAAGCCAACTGCCCTCTGTTTAAAGAAAGAGTGAGTCTAAGTACTGCACTCCACACACCCGGGCACCAGGGCAGGACAGAAGTTCATAAATCTCCTGCTGGTCTAAAGACGTAAGACTCTGGTGCATGATGGATGTGTAACAGGCTACTCCTGAAACTCTTTCTGGAGGCACGTGTCTATTTATAAGAGCAAAAGGCCCAGGGTTGTGCGATACAGCACTTGGTCTTGCATTCAACAAGCTTATTTAACATCATCTGTATGCAAGTCACTTTGTGTAACCTGGATGATTTAGAACATAGACTTACTAAGGGCTGCTCCTGAATCGATCCTATGTGTAGACAGAGGCAATGGCTGTTAATATATCATGATTTAAAAGATACTAGAGGGTCTCCTTTATCTAAAACTACCACTTCTCATGGCCTGGTATGGTTTGAATGAAAAACAGGGAACTCTGATTCTGACCAGGGAAATTTCTAACTCTGTACAAAGCTAGGACCTTAATCTTAGCAGCAACTCCTTTAAAAACCAGGGGATGGATAACAGACCACCACATAGATTTCAGATGTATTCTCTTGCATTATTTTTTTGATGATTAAGTTAAACAAATGAAAATAATTTCAGTTAAGACTGAGTCATCATTCTCCTAGATTTTGAAAAGGGTAAGCATTCTAGATTAGCCTAACTCAGTACAGGAAATATGAAATTCCACCTTAGAAGCCTACCCTCTTAGTCAGAGTGTAGTACCTGGATTCTTTCCAGGAAGTTATGGAGCACAATCCCCCAGGCTGTCTTCAAATGGTGCATTGTCCCCAAAGCAGAACCACTGTTGAAAATTCAAATCACTAAAGATAGATGACTTTGTCACAAAGAGAAGAAGAGTGAGATTCACTACGGGATAGAAGAAGCAGGCCAAGATATTTAATATATGATTTTATGGAAATTAAAGGAAAAAATTAACTGTAATTGAAAACTTCAGGCAGATATTTCCAGGGTTTTATTGTATAGAATGTCAATTCCCGAGGCTTAAATCTTGGCAGAATACCATAGTGAAAAGAACAGGAGCTCTGATAACTGGAAGATCCAATTCGAAACTTAGTAATATAACTTATTCTATTGTTTGCTCATTCATGCTACACCTATTTATTAGTCTACATGGATCTGTGATAAATACAGATTTAAATAAAACAAACACAGCCTCTATCTTAAGGGAACACACTATCTAGTTGGTGGAGAAAACAACAGATGTTTTTAAATAAGGCCCAAATATATAAATATAATGCAGAGAACATCATGCAAAATGTTGGGCTGCAGGAAGCACAACCTGGAATCAAGATTGCTGGGAGAAATATCAATAACCTCAGATATGCAGATGATACTACCCTTATGGCAGAAAAGTGAAGAGGAACTAAACAGCCTCTTGATGAAGGTGAAAGAAGAGAGTAAAAAGCTGGCTTAAAGCTCAACATTCAGAAAACTAAGATCTTGGCATCTGGTCCCATCACTTTGTGGCAAATAGATGGGGAAACAATGGAAATAGTGAGAGACTTTATTTTGAGGGGCTCCAAAATCACTTCAGATGGTGATTGCNAAGTGAAGAGGAACTAAACAGCCTCTTGATGAAGGTGAAAGAAGAGAGTAAAAAGCTGGCTTAAAGCTCAACATTCAGAAAACTAAGATCTTGGCATCTGGTCCCATCACTTTGTGGCAAATAGATGGGGAAACAATGGAAATAGTGAGAGACTTTATTTTGAGGGGCTCCAAAATCACTTCAGATGGTGATTGCAACCATTAAATTAAAAGATGCTTATTTCTTGGAAGAAAAGCTATGATCAACCTAGACAGCATATTCAAAGGCAGAGACATTATTTCGCAAACAAAGGTCCATCTAATCAAAGCTATGGTTTTTCCAATAGTCATGTATGGATATGAGTGTTGGACTATAAAGAAAGCTGAGTGCTGAAGAACTGATGCTTTTAACTGTGGTGTTGGAGAAGACTCTTGACAGTCCTTTGGACTCAAGGAGATCCAATCAGTCAATCCTAAAGGACTGATGCTTCAGCATCAGTCCTGAATATTCATCGGAAGGACTGATGCTAAAGTTGAAACTCCAATACTTTGGCCACCTGATGCAAAGAACTTACTCACTAGAAAGGACCCTGATGCTGGGAAAGATTGATGGCAGGAATAGAAGGGGACGACAGAGGATGAGATGGTTGGATGGCATCACTGACTGAATGGACATGAGTTTGAGTAAGCTCTACAAACAAAGCTAGTGGAGGTGATGGAATTCCAGTTGAGCTATTCCAAAACCTGAAAGATGATGCTGNACTCGTTGGAAAAGCCTCTGATGATGTTGGAGGGATTGGGGGCAGGAGGAGAAGGGGACAACAGAGGATGAGATGGCTGGATGGCATCACCGACTCGATGGACGTGAGTCTGAGTGAACTCTGGGAGTTGGTGATGGACAGGGAGGCCTGGCATGCTGAGATTCATGGGATGGAAAGAGTCGGACACGACTGAGTGACTGAACTGAACTGAAGCTCCAGGAGTTGGTGACAGATGGGGAATCCTGATGTGCTGCAGTCCATGGAGTGGGAAAAAGTTGGACATGACTGAGTGAACTGAATTGAACACAAATATAAACATTTGTGACACATAATAAAGAAAACACATTATGCCCTATGTGTGTTAATGGGGGATCATCTGATTTAGAGATTTAAAGAATCTCTGGGACTGGAAGGATAATGAATTAATTAAGCAAGTCTTGGTGTGTGGAAAAGAGCTCCAGACAGAGAGAACTATATTTGCAAAATACTCCAGATATTTTTCATTTGATCAGTAAACATTGCAAAATTTGATGATATCCTTCAACGAAATCATAGAGAAGAATTTCTCTTCTACATTGCTCATGTAAATTGATAAAACACCCTTAAAGAGAAATTTGGGAAAATCAATGTAAATTATTAACCAACATACTTTTTGATTCATTAACTCATTGTCTATGACTATGGTCTATTCATGTATATACATGGAAATATGACAAATGTATACATAATGACATTTTGGGTTGATAATTCAAAAGCTATTGGAAACTGGAGACTTCCTTGTGGTTCAGTGGTTAAGAATCTGCTGGCTAATGCAGGATACATAGATTTGATCCCTGGGCCAGGAGGATTCCACATGTCATGGAGCAACTAAGCCTGTGTGCTGCAATTACTCAAGCCTGGGCACCTAAAGCCTGTGCTCCATAACAAGAGAAACCACTGCAATGAGAAACCCATGCACTAGAACGAAGGCCCAATAGAGCCATAAATAAATAAATAAAATATTGGAAATCACCCAATATTTACCAATTGGGGCCCTATCAATAAAAAATATATATATATGTGCACTGCAGTCCATGGAGTCTCAGAGAGTTGGATACAACTTAGCAACTAAACAACAGTACATTTATTATGTGTATAAATATGCATATAATACATTTATTCAAAGGAATACCATGATTAAACAAAAATCACATTGCTATAAAAAAGAATGATATAGTGTCAAGGTATCAGTCAATTGTTTCTTGCCTGGGTCTTGCCCAGAGCCTCTTCATTGGGCTGGTGAACATACTCTCTAATTACGGTGAGTGCCACCTGCTAACCAATCACAAATGCAACCTTCCTGGAGAAACTCCTTCTGCCAATGAGAGGTTCCACTTCAAACAGAGATGCCTGGGAGATTACACACTCTCTGAAAGCCTGAGGGATAGTTGTCTACAGCCAACATCTTAGTGATATAAAGGCGTAAAATTCAGGTCTCTTTTCTCAAGGTATTGAATAAAAGAATTTGAAGCATGATTACTACTTGGAGCTTCTTGTGGAAATAAACTGAAGCTTGACTTCAGGAGAAGCCCAGTGGTGTCCATCTTTTCCTCTTCTACCCCATCTCTCGCTTAGGTTTCCCACTTGAGAGAACTTACTCAATAACTCACTAGAACAAAAATGACCATTTCAGCATCAGCTTGAACCTGACCTAAGAGAATTTTATTTTGCTTTGCTTTGTTTTGCTTTCAAGATCTCCCCAACCATGAAATATATAAAACCACATTTCATACGATCAAAAGTAATTGAGAAAGAGGAGGTAGTGGTTTGATCTGTGAATGGCTGAATGAAGAAAAAAAAAATCTATCCACTTTTCCGAAAGTGTCAAAAGCAACTCAGTTTATCCTACAAGCTAAAAAAATATATATTTTAATACTTAAATGCTCAAATCAACTGATCTCTACTATCTCAAAACTATGATCACATTTTCTGTAGCAGTTCTTAAGAAGCTGACACCCACTTTGGGGAAAATGTATTCCTAGAGCCTCTTAAAGCAGATAAATAGATCCACATGCTCCCTAACAGAATACACAACTGGGACTGATGAGAAAACAATCCAAAATTAACTGAAACAGAAGCAAACAAACCAAACTCTCACCCCTGAAATAATCACCACTGATTATACTCAGAAACAAGTAGCTAGAGACACACTGTATACTTTTTTCCATCAATTCTCTTCTGATTCCCATTCCATTGTGAAGTCATCTTTCATCCATCATTATAAGCCTCCAAGTCATGTTGTTCTGAAATGGTTTGCATTTATCCAATGAAATTGAGTCATCATACGTATAGTTCATCATTTCTGGTGCAAATTTGACAATTACGAACCATACTAGGAGGTATTTGAAGGTCTATTCTCTTATCTGTGTGTGAAAAACATATTCTATAAAAGTTCAGAAATATCCTCTCATAACCATTTAATGTTTTGGATCTCTAAACAATGGTGATTGATTTTGTTTGGTCTGGCAAGCACAAATTATCCCAAAATCATTTTAGCCTGCCAGCCATGCTTATGTTGACTTGTTCATGCTTTAGAGAAGAAAATGCAGTGACTGTCATGAAAAATGGAAAGGATTAGAGGCAAATAAAATATTTCTCTATGCTGAGGAAAAATGCAGGTACTTTAATTTTCTACACCAAATGGATTTCATTTTATATCAAAGTAAAGTGAATTTGAAAATAGAAAAGGGCACTTCAGTTTTCAAGTAAACTGGTCCTTTAGACATCCAATATGAATTTTTGTTTCACAGGCTCACTCCATGCAAAAAATAAAAACCAGGCACTAAATTGCATGACAGTTTCTACTTTTCCCATTCCAAAAGCACTGCTGCTTATAATGACACCACAAAAATTCAATAATGGGTTTATATTATATAAAATAATATTATATATTATATTACATTATATGCATTTATATATGGATACATATATATATTCATATATATATATATATATCAGAGGGAAGAGAAAAAAAGGGAGAAGAAAGGAACAGAGGGAAAAAAGAAAAGAGGGAAAGAAAAAAGTAATCTTTGTGTTTGCATAGCTGACTCAATGTCATTCTACATTACATAAAGGATAGTGAAATACAGTGAAAACACTAGGCTTCCTTAAACCACTAAATACCTCTAAGACATTGTGAAAGTCAATTACCTTTTCTAGGTATCAGTTTCCTTAACTGAAAAGGAGCAAGCAAGACTACTTCTTCTCTAAGTCTCCTCCTATTGTTGACCCCCTATGATTTTAAAGTAATTTCTGCAACAGCAGGCGTTTGATAAATGTCCTCAAAGTACCAGCTGGAAGGTTGATAAAAGTCAAAAGGAAGCAGGTTTCCAGATAACTGTGCAAAGTTCAAAAAGTAAGAGTCACTGAAATGTTCCAACAAAGAAAAGTGTCAAGTCAGCAATGTGGAAATACCCTTTTGGGTAAAATAAGAAACAATTATCCTCCATCAGACATTTTTGAGCAGTCACCTTGAAGGTCTTTGCCATTTCTGGTTTGTCTCTGAAGCATACACCTCCCACATTAGATGTAATTGCTCTTCACTTTGGATACCCTAAGTTCCTCTGATTTGGCTACAAAGTTTAAATGCAGAGTATTGTGTACTGTCACAATGTCAATTTTCACTGGACTCATCCTTCATTTAGAGATGGGGATAGTATGGTCAATTATTCAGTGTCATTACTGTTTATAATAAAGTAAAACAAACAAAGCAGATACTAATGCATTCCAGATTCTTTTAGTATTTGCTGCTGTTGAGATTGTTCCAGAAACTGAATCTAGGTAGACATGGGGTCACAACTGAGCAACTTCACTTTCACTTTCCACTTTCATGTATTGGAGAAGGAAATGGCAACCCTCTCCAGTGTTATTGCCTGGAGAATCCCAGAGACAGTGAAGCCTGGTGGGCTGCCATGTATGGGGTCGCACAGAGTCGGACACGACTGAAGCGACTTAGCAGCAGTAGCGCCAGCAGCATCCCTGTAGCCCTGAAAAGGTATATAAGTATTATTGTAAGTATTATGCAAGCATTATTATCCCTAATAACATAAAAGACAGTAAACACCATCTGAATCTCCTTCAGGTCTGTGTGTCCATTCAAATTAATTCAACACTTATTAAGTACTTCATTTGCAACTAATACTCTTTTATATGTATACGGGTCTCACAGAGAAATTCTGGAATAGAATGATGTAGAGGATAGCAAAAACCAATGTATAAGATTCAAATTTCAATGCAATTATAATTTTCCACACTTTACTCTCAAAGGTAAGCCATATACATCATCTATTTTGGTCCTGTGGCCCAAAGGCCCTTTGGATCTTTCATGGTAAGAAGGGCAAGGATTCTCTCTCTCCATAAACATAAAAAAAAACTAGATGATTAATGACTTTCCCAAGTTGCTTCAAACTTGGGAAAAAATCAGCATTAACACACAATGTTTTCTGTTTAAAAAAAAAAAAAAAAGCCTCTTTTTCACATCAGATTAAACCCATAGACTACCAAAATTGAGTTCAAACAGACAAACACAAAACAATACTATTAAAGACAATAAAATATTGCATACATGTGGCAGACAAAACAATTCAACAGATATTCATTGGGAATATAATATGTGTCAATTCCTATGCTAGGCATTGGGAATAAAATGATGAATAAAAAGTAATCTATACCCTCGGGAATCTTCAGGCCATTTCTATTATAAAAGTCAGAATAAACCGCAAATTAGAAAGCAAAACAGCATAATTTTATAGTAACATTTTAAAAACAAGCACATTTGTAGCCTTAATGAAGTAATCAGATTTACCCTATGGTCATAAAAAATAAATAGTAAATTTTGTACAGAATGTACAAAGCATCTTTTTTTTTTTTTTTAAACATTAGACCACAGCTAATATAAGGCTGCGATCCCTGAGACAAGCAAAACAAATAGGAGAGCCCTACAATGATGGCTCCATCTTTCTGCCAGGAGGTACTTTCTGGACCACAGTATAGGATGGAAAACAAAACACACACCGGCGATCACACTGAGTTTAAAAAAAAAAAAAAAANTTTTTTTTTTTAAACATTAGACCACAGCTAATATAAGGCTGCGATCCCTGAGACAAGCAAAACAAATAGGAGAGCCCTACAATGATGGCTCCATCTTTCTGCCAGGAGGTACTTTCTGGACCACAGTATAGGATGGAAAACAAAACACACACCGGCGATCACACTGAGTTTAAAAAAAAAAAAAAAAAGGATGTCAAGTTCAAGGAGGTGGAACCAGCTGATAATAGGTTACTGGAAAAGAGATAAATATATAGGACAAACATCTCAAAAAGGACAGGAATATCCATAGAGTTTATTCTGAATCTTTAAGTCTGAGGATGGAGCAACTGCTAAAGAGCAATAAGCAAAAAAAAAAAATTTCTAGAGATCTATAGATTCCCATGCAATCTTGATCAAAATTCCAAAGGTTTTTTGTAAAGAAATAGGAAAGACAGTCTTCAAATTTATGTGGAACTACAAAGAGTCCTGAATAGCCAAATTGATGCTTTTGAACTGTGGTGTTGGAGAAGACTCTTGAGAGTCCCTTGGACTGCAAGGAGATCCAACAAGTCCATCCTAAAGGAAATCAGCTCTGAATATTCATTGGAAGGACTGATGCTGACGCTGAAACTCGAAGAACTGATTGACTAGAAAAGACCCTGATGCTGGGAAAGATTGACGGCAGGAAGAGAAGGCGAGGACAGAAGATGAGATGGTTGNTCCCTTGGACTGCAAGGAGATCCAACAAGTCCATCCTAAAGGAAATCAGCTCTGAATATTCATTGGAAGGACTGATGCTGACGCTGAAACTCGAAGAACTGATTGACTAGAAAAGACCCTGATGCTGGGAAAGATTGACGGCAGGAAGAGAAGGCGAGGACAGAAGATGAGATGGTTGGATGGCATCACCGACTCGATGGACATGAGTTTTAGTAAGCTCCAGGAGTTGGTGATGGACAGGAAAGCCAGTCCATGGGGTCGCAGAGTCGGACATGACTGAGTGACTGAAGTGAACTGAGAGTGATCAAAACAGTGTGGTTATGATAGATACATTGTCCTCCTTGATAGTTCAGTTGGTAAAGAATCTTCCTGGAATGCAGGAGACCCCGGTTTGATTCCTGGGTCAGAAAGATCCTCTGGAGAAGGGATAGGCTACCCACTCCAGTATTCTTGGGTTTCCCTTGTCGCTCAGCAGGTAAAGAATCCACCAGCAATGTGGGAGACCTGGGTTCGATCCCTGATCCCTGGGTTAGGAAGATCCCCTGGAGAAAGGAAAGGCTACCCATTGCAGTATTCTGGCCTGGAGAATTTCATGGACTGTATAGTCCATGTGGTCACAAAGAGTCAGACAGACTGAGTGACTTTCACTTTCATGATAGGCACATACACCAACAGAATAAAATTGAGAATTCAGAAATAAATCTGGACCCAGTTAACTTTTTACCAGGCTTCCAAGTCCACTCAATAGGAAAAGAATAGACCCTTTAAAAGATGTCTCTGTGACAGCTGGATTCTCACAATCAGCAAAATAAAATTTGGCCCCTATTTCACATCATATACAAACATGAACTGAAAATAATCAATGACCTAAATATAAGAGTTAAAGCCAGAAAATCTTAGAATAAATTATAGGATAAACTCTTCACAACTGTGGATTTGGTAATAGATTCTTAACAGAATTAAAAAAAACAATAAAACAAGAAAAGTATTATGTATCAAGGGATACTATCAAGAAAGTGAAAAGACAACTCACATAATAGGATAAAATATATATTATCTTCCAATTTTCTAAGTCTTTGTGCATATTCATAATACCTGTTTTAAAGTCTTTGTTTGCTAGTCCCATCATATCTGTCACTTCTGGGTTTGTTCCCATTGTTCAAGTTTTTTCCTGATTATGGGTCACAGTTTTCTACTTGTTGCACATATCTTAACTTTTTTTACTGGATGTTGAATATTGTGAATATTACAGCATTGAGCTTTATGCATCTTGTTGTGTGCTTTTATATTTTATCATCTTTTGTTTTGGTAAACAAATTGCTTACATATCAGCTTAATCTTTTCACATCTTGTTTTTTAAGCCTTGGTAGGTAAGATCTATAGCAGACCTCACTCACTAACTAATAACTTTAACACTACTAATAAGGTGTGACATTTCTGGTGTCCTTGTTGAATGTCCTGAGTCCTCATTAAAATCTTGTTCCTCTAGCTAGTGTGAATTGTTTTGTCTGTTTTGTTTTAACGTCAATAATTTGTCATAGGAACATTGCACAATTGGTCATATTCTTATCTCTAAATGAAGGATGAGTCAAACAATGGAAACGAACATTTCTAACTTTAATTATTTGAATCTTCTTTCTTTGTCACTTTAGCTAAAGATTTGCCAATTTTGTTGGTCTTTTATTATTTTTTATTTTATTTTTTTATTAAATTTTAATTTTAATTTTTTTTTCATCTCAAGTGTACATGAGTTCCCAATCTTAACCCCCCCCCACCTCCCACTCCACATCAACTCTATGGATTATCCCTGTGCACCAGTCCCAAGCATCCTGTATCCTGAACCAAATATAGACCGATGATTCGTTTCCCATGCAACAGCACACATGTTTCAGTGCCATTCTCCCAGACCTTCCCCCCGTCTCCCTCTCCCTCAAAGTCCAAAGGTCCATTCCATGCATCTGTGTCTCTTTTGCTGTCTTGTATACAGNGGGACTGATGCACAGGGATGATCCAGAGAGACGATGTGGGGTGGGAGCAGGGGGAGAGGGTTGGGATTGGGAGCTCATATATACTCATGGCTGATGCATGTCAATGTATAGCAAAATGAATACAGTATTGTAAAGCAAAACAAACTAAAAAATAAAAATTTTTAAAAAATAACTGGAGAAACTTTAGGAAACAAATTGATGCTGAGAATTTAATATACTTAATTTTAGATATAATATTAAATAAAGATGAAGACATGAGAGGAAAAGGATGGTATCTAAAGTCAAGTAGAAAGACCACAAGTCAAAAATAGGAGGAATGGGAAGAAGGAAAAGTGGAGGAAATGAGTGGCACCAAAGATTACCATTTAAAACTGACACAGCATATAGCAAAATATCAAGTAAGAAAAAAGGGAATTGAAGACAGTGTAAGATGTATAAAACTATACATGAGAACCAAAAATGCCAACTTCCAAAACAAAGTTTTAGACAATAATAAAAGATACATCAAAGAGAAAAAGAAATATAGTAAATTTAGTGTAACACATTAATTATAAAATTAGAGTTGGCACCAACCTTATCAATCATATCCAAAAAATGTGATTACACTTAATCTTTTAAAAGAGAAATTATTTTAAAATTGACTTACAAAGGAAAATCTATTGATATGCTATTTTCAATAAACATACCTTAAACAGTAATTTAGTAAGACTCCTTAAAGCATGGAAAAGTGATGGTTCAATACAACTGAAGCTAAAATGCCACAACTGTTTTGGCAGACACTAGAGAAAGGCAGTAAAGGCTCAAGTAGGTTGACATGAAATGAGTACATTATGTATGCATGGCTGGAAGACCCATCAGATAATTATGTTCTAGGAAGGACCAAGTTCCCACATTTATCAAGGCTATAAGTATTTCACTGGCAAAAAGAAATTAGTGCCATCCTAGGAATTTTGAGAAATGTGTATGCAGGTCAGGAAGCAACAGTTAGAACTGGACATGGAACAACAGACTGGTTCCAAATAGGAAGAGGAGTACATCAAGGCTGAATATTGTCACCCTGCTTATTTAACTTATATGCAAAGTACATCATGAGAAATGCTGACCTGGAGGAAGCACAAACTGGAATCAAGATTGCACGGAGAAATAACCTCAGATATGCAGATGACACCACCCTTATGGCAGAAAATGAAGAGGAACTAAAGAGCCTCTTGATTAAAGTGAAAGAGAGTGAAAAATTGGCTTAAAGCTCAACATTAAGAAAACAAAGATCATGGCATCCGGTCCCATCATTTCATGGCAAATAGATGGGGAAACAGTGGAAACAGTAGCTGGCTTTATTTTGGGTGGGGCTCCAAAATCACTGCAGATGGTGACTGCAGCCATGAAATTAAAAGACGCTTACTCCTTGGAAGAAAAGTTATGACCAACCTAGACAGCATATCAAAAAGCAGAGACATTACTTTGCCAANGCAAATAGATGGGGAAACAGTGGAAACAGTAGCTGGCTTTATTTTGGGTGGGGCTCCAAAATCACTGCAGATGGTGACTGCAGCCATGAAATTAAAAGACGCTTACTCCTTGGAAGAAAAGTTATGACCAACCTAGACAGCATATCAAAAAGCAGAGACATTACTTTGCCAACAAAGCTCCATCTAGTCAAGGCTGTTGTTTTTCCAGTAGTCATGTATGGATGTGAGAGTTGGAACATAAAGAAATCTGAGTGCTGAAGAACTGATGCATTTGAACTGTGGTGTTGGAAAAGACTCTTTAGAGTCCTATGGCCTGCAAGGAGATCCAACCTGTCCATTCTAAAGGAGATCAGTCCTGGATGTTCATTGGAAGGACTGATGTTGAAGCTGACTGCCACCTGGTGCAAAGAGCTGACTCACTTGAAAAGACCCTGATGCTGGGAAAGATTGAGGGCAGGCATAGAAGGGGACGGCAGAGGATGAGATGGGTGGATAGCATCACTGACTCAATGGACATGAGTTTGAGTAAATTCCAGGAGTTGGTGATAGACAGGGAGGCCTGGTGTGTGGCAGTCCATGGGGTCACAAAGAGTCAGACACGACTGAGCAACTGAATTGAACTGAACTGAGAAATCTAAAGATTGATGAAGAGGTACTTATTATATCTCCATTTCTTTCACAAGACTGGCCCCTTTTAAGACCCATATATGTGCATACATGCTCAGTCATGTCCAACTCTTTGCAACTCCACAGAGTGCAGCCTGCCAGGCTCCTCTGTCCATGGAATTTTTCCAACAAGAATACTGAAGTGGATTGCCATTTCCTACTCCAGAGTATCTTCCTGATGGAGGAATCAAACCTGTGTCTCTTGCATCTCCTTCACTGGCAGGTGGATTCTTTACCGCTGTACCACTTAGGAAGCCCCAGATCCTTTAGGGTCTTCCTGAAATGCAGACCCAAGCTACCTCACCCAAGGTCAAGGACTTCCCAGGAAAGTCCACATCTGGTAACAGAGCAAAATAGAAGTTAATTCTCAGCTATTTTTGCCTGTTACAGGACAGCTCTGACAAGCGAAACAGAATCTATCCTAGCCTCTTCAAAGAATCAAAGTTGTACCACTTGGATATTTCCAAAGGCAAGGAACAAAGCATTTATTAAACAATGGTCTTCCTGCTTTAACACTATTTTCAGGGAACAAGCTTTAAAATGATCTCATATGTTGGTTCTATCGCATCAGAATTTTCAGTGTGGCATCTTGTACAGCAAAAATATTATGAATTCATTTAATAGCATTCAGCAGCATGTGTGCAACTTCTTTATTTTAATGAGCTGAATTATAACAGAGTTGATTTTTACACTCCAGGATGATGTCACAATTGAGACAGTCATCTTTCTCAAAGAACTTTCTCTCTTTGCTACTCAATTACATATTGTTTCCTTTCTT
Organism: Neotragus moschatus; assembly: GCA_006410615.1. Lineage (NCBI taxonomy): Eukaryota > Metazoa > Chordata > Mammalia > Artiodactyla > Bovidae > Neotragus > Neotragus moschatus. The sequence goes on along the minus strand of SJYA01000291.1, from coordinate 640,826 downwards.
TCTCGGCTTCCCTATAATGCTATGCTGTGCTGTGTTTAGTCACTCAGTTGTGTCTGACCCTTTGAGACCCCATGAACTGTAGTCCATCAGGCTCCTCTGTCCATGAAGATTCTCCAGGCAAGAATGCTGGAGTGGGTTGCCATGCCTTTCTCCAGGAGATCTTCCCAAATCAGGGATCGAGCCCCAGTCTCCCGCACTGCACAGATTCTTTACCATCTGAGCCCCTAGGGAAGACCAAGAATACTCGAGTGGGATTTTCCTGACCCAGGAATCAAACTGGGGTCTCCTGCATTGCAGGCAGATTCTTTAACAACTGAGATACCAGGGAAGCCCTTCCCTAAAATACATACTTCCTACTATAAGGATGAAAAGCAGTGTCCTTCATATATTATACAAAAGTAATCCTTAAGCAGATGTTTTTGCTGCGAATAGGTTAGAGGACATTTCCTCTGTAAAGTCAGCCTGGTGACACCGATTCATGGCAATGATTCCAAACAGAAGTCTGAACTAGACTTAAGAAGTCCCAAATTCTTACTCTATATATAATCTCAAATTTATTTAATCTCCCTGACCCATAATAACTTTATTTTTTCTACAGATATAATATTACCTGCCTTATATCACCATATTATCATTGTAAGATATGAAAAGTTCTGAGAAAGTGCATGGAAACATTGATGATAATATAGTATAGAGTAATTTTAATACCTTAGACATAATCTTGAATGAGTCTAAGATATCAAACTCATAATTTGAACTTAAATAAAATAATATTTTGAGCTAATTTTAATCTAAGCAATAGAAGTGTTGATTTGACCAAAAATGGGGAATAATTAAAGACAAGTAAAAATAAGAAACAGTGCAAAGAGTGCTATGGGAATTAGCTCATCTTTATGCTAAAATGTGTGGGATTATTTAACTAAGACAAAATGGAAAAATAATGATAACAATCAAAGCTTTTCCAAAATAAAACAAGTATTCAAGAAATCATTACTTAAAAATACCAAGATGGTTTGAATTGTTCTTTTACATCATAATTAAAAAGGAAATAAATAAATCAACGAGGAATCATTAGATATAAATCACATAGGATTACTCTAAAAAATTATATTCAATAAACTTTATGGCTATATAACTGCCTCCAAACTATTGAAGAAAATGCATCATGGACTGTGTGTTGAGATCTTAGTGAAATATCTGATTGTCATGGTTAATAAAATTTTACTGGAAAAAAATAGTAAAATTAATTTTATATGAACAGAGAATGGTGGCCTGAAACCTTGGAAGAAAATAAAGGAAATCAGAGAGGAGAGTAAGTTGAGATTTTTTCAAAGCAAAATTTTTTTAATTGAGTGTTCTGGACTTGCTAGCCATTATTCACACAGAACCTTCTACTATTGCTGTTTCATACATCTAATCTATGTTGTAGATTAGATAAGGATTTGAGAGACTGCTTATAGGGCATGCTTTCCCACTTGCCAGAAAAATACCTTGAGTCAAGTAAGAGAATCTCAAGATTGGAAAAGATGATAAGGTCATATTTAGGGCTCAAATATTCATTAGTAAACAAGCTATTCATTAGTAAGCAATCTAATCCTCTCTACTACAGTACTATGTGTGGTTGTGTGCATGCTAAGTCCCTTCAGTTGTGTCCAACTCTTTGCTACCCTATGGATTGGAGCCTGCCATGCTCCTCTGTCCATGGGATTCTCCAGCCAAGAACAATGGAGTGGGCTGCCATGCCCTCCAGGGGATCTTCCCCATTCAGGGATAGAACCCACATCTCTTAAGGCACTTGCAGTGACAGGTAGATTCTTTACTGCTATTGCCACTTGAGAAGCCCCATTTGTGGCTAAACGTATTATTGAATATGTCTTATGATAAGAAACTCAATACTACTTAACGGACCCAATTCTGAGTGTTAAAAATTATTCTTTTTTAAGGCACATTCGACCAATGTGAGATTTAGTTTCCCCCCAGAGAATAATGGAGTAATAATAATTGAAACCATTTATTGACTACCTACTATACACCAAGTGTGGAATTAAGCACGTTATATAGTTAAATTCTACTCATCACAAAACCCCTGAAAGGTACATACAGCTACCCTGTTTTGACAAGTGAGGAAACAGATTCAGATTTAAGTAGCTTGCCTAAGACCATGCACTACTAATTCACTTCAGTTCAGTTCAGTCGCTCACTCATGTCCGACTCTTTGCGACCCCATGAATCGCAACACAGCAGGCCTCCCATCCATCACCAACTCCCAGAGTTCACTCAAACTCATGTCCATCAAGTTGATGATACCATCCAGCCATCTCATCCTCTGTCATCCCCTTTTCCTCCTACCCCCAATCCCTCCCAGCATCAGAGTCNGATGCTGAAGCTGAAACTCCAGTACTTTGGTCACCTCATGCGAAGGGTTGACTCATTGGAAAAGACTGTGATGCTGGGAGGGATTGGGGGCAGGAGGAGAAGGAGACGACAGAGGATGAGATGGCTGGATGGCATCACTGACTCAATGGACGTGAGTCTGGGTGAACTCCGGTAGCTGGTGATGGACAGGGAGGCCTGGCGTGCTGTGATTCATGGGGTCGCAAAGAGTTGGACAAGACTGATCGACTGAACTGAACTGAACTGAACTGTCACATTGTAAATATCCAAGTAAATCATTCCCTCAATACGTTGGAGGATGTTCCCTAAAACCAAAACTCATAGGATACTACAGTCATTTCCTCTCTTAGTCTATCAATGCTGAATATGAGAGAAATATGTTTTAAATCAAAACTTATTGAAAAGGAAATGTTCTGAATAGAGAAAACATGGATTTGCTGATCGTAGTTCAGTAAACTGTATGTTGGCCCTCACACCTCTTATATCCTTAAAATAAATAATTAGGTGATGAAAGAAAGCTTTGAATGGTTCTAACCTTGAGAGATAGTCATATAATTTTCTCCCCCTCTTCCTCCAAGTTTGTGCTCAAACACCATCCCCATGAAACTTAATACCCTGCCTAAAATTATGCTCTTTACTTCCTCTATCTGCATTCATTTTCTCTGTAGTTTCTGTCCCTCCCTGGATTGATAGTTTACATTTCTCTATTTTCATCATCTGCTTCCCACTCTAGAATATAAGCTTTATGAGATCAGATAGTAGTCACTCAATCACTTTGTTGATCAAATGAATGAATACACCAAAATGTGAATCCCAAAGACTTATAAAGTATTATTAAAGAAAGAGGAATGATGTTTGAAATACATCTCCAAACTTTTAACTGAGGCAGCATACATAGGGAAGACCACTAGATGGAGAGAAATGAAACTCAAACCAGCTCAAGCCTTACCACTAATTAGCTCAATGCTTTGGGGCAAATTTCTCTTGAGCTTAATTCCTTCAGTTGATTATTTAAGAGATGGACTAGGCATGCCCTTATATGCCTTTTATTGCTGCCACATTCTTATTTAGGGATTTCATGAGGGAAAGAAGGAGTAACATGTATATGGCCTACAGGTGGCCCAGACTGAGCAAGGATGGTTCCCAAAGCAAGAGGGTAAACTGACACTCATCAGAGATTTTTTTTTCCTGAGCATTACCTTCCACAGAGAGACTGATTCCAAGAGTCAGAATTCTCACACAAGCCTGATTACAGTTTGAAATATTGACGTTTGNCATGTATATGGCCTACAGGTGGCCCAGACTGAGCAAGGATGGTTCCCAAAGCAAGAGGGTAAACTGACACTCATCAGAGATTTTTTTTTCCTGAGCATTACCTTCCACAGAGAGACTGATTCCAAGAGTCAGAATTCTCACACAAGCCTGATTACAGTTTGAAATATTGACGTTTGGCTACATCACCCAACTGCAGCTTACCTACGATTTTTGCTAAAAAAAAAAAAAAAAAAAAAAAAAAGGCAGCCTCTTTCAAATATAAGTCAAACCCATATCTTCAGAGCCCATGCTGTTGCTTCTTGTCTCAACTAACAACCAGCAAATGGGTGTTAAATGTACAATCCATCCAGCCTAGATTTGTTTCCTCTGGTGTCTCATGTATTTTATAATCAGCATATCCATTAAACACTCTCCAACAAATTCATTAACTCTCTCTCACCTTCCAGAAGCTTCTCATCGCCTTCCCTTACTGAAGTCATATTCCTATCTGTGCCTTTGACTCAACAATTGTATTCAAATATGTTTCATTTGTTCCTAACTTGAAGGCACACATTTCCCTGTGACTTTCACCACCTCTTAATATCAGCTTATTTCTTTCCTCTTTCTCTCTACACCTTCCTCCATTTCCTCCACTTTAATTTCTCTCCTACAGCTCTCACTGATGAGTTGATGAAGCTTCAGGCTGCACTGAATGTGTGTTAACTGGTTCGTTCCATAGCTGCCTGGCCCAGAATTGCTCTTGATCAGAGCAGTTGTGCACTCAACGAGCCACAGAGAGTAAGGACTTCAGCAGGCAGTCAGCAGCTCATGCATGCTATCAAATTAATGTGGCTGAACTGGCACAAGGGGAGCCAAGTCTTTCCTCCTGTTCTGATATGGAGGCAACATGCTGCATCCTAGCCTTTTTTATTTTTCTTGTAGGACATTTGAAAAGCTCCTTGGGGAATTTCTTAGCACTCCTGAAAGTTGTTCTCAGCCTAGCTTTCTATCATTTCTAAACTGTCTCCTCAAAAACTCAACATCCTTCTAAGATATTCACACAACATAGCCTAGAGTTAGAGGATAGATAAACCAGAGGAGACCTGAGGAATTCCAGGCCAGACACTTGGTTTATCAGAAGGAAACCAACGGTCACAGAAGAGAGCTTACTTAGCCAAAGGCACCACCTCAATCAATACTCCCCCACACCCTCAGTAGGCATTAAGCCAAAAAGAAATGTTTAATAGTTGATCTAACTCAGTAAAGTGTTGACAAAATAAGGTTAAAATTTATATGAAGCTGGCAGTTTCAGGCCTCTTTCTTTCCCATCAGAGCAACTCAGTATGCATTAACGGAAATAGCAGAAGCATGTGCCCAGAGGTAAGGAAGAGAGATTGCCATGGGAAGTGCCGTTGGCATCTCAGTTGGACCTAGCCTGGGTTCTGAGTAGAACCAGACTGACCAGAAGGCTATTAATAATTTAATGAGAATTGGTAGACTTTCTGAGAACTGCTTGGTTCAAAGTTTTCACCTTTGAGCTTAATTGTTTTCTTATCCAACATATTTTCATTGGTATGAAATATGTTAATATACACATATTCTCATGGGCATTGCTTTCACACACTGGAAATAGGCTGGTCTCTTCTGCAACTGCTTCTTTCACGACACAGTATACAGATGCTGTCTGTTCCTACCAGGCTGCATATCTAGATCTGCTACATTTATTTATTTATTTATTTTGCTGCATAGTATTTCAGTGCTCACACAGCCATAATTAATATATCTACTTTTTTAAACTAGTCTTTTTGTAAAAAGAGAAATAATGTGGGATCTTATTAAACAAAAATAGTTTGAATGAGGGGATAAAGTAATCTTCCTTTTCCTCAATCTTGTTCCCACTCCCCAGAGATAACTCTGCAAGACTTTCTATTGTCCGTTAACCTTTATGGCTCTGGGCTTCCCTGGTAGCTCAGATGGTAAAGAATCTGCCTGCAATATAAGAGAATCTTCCAGGGCCAGGAAGATTCCCCTGGAGAAGGAAATGGCAACCCATTCCAGTATTCTTGCCTAGAGAATCCCATGGAGGGAGGAACGTGGTGGGTTACGGTCTATGGGGTTACGAAGAGTTGGATATCACCAAGCAACTAAGCACACACGCTTAAGCTTGTTTGAGGACTTTCCTAGAAATAGAATTCTAGGTTCAACTTTTTCTAACAGATTTTAAAGATATTGAAATATTATGTTCTAGTACTCAGTCTGTTATGAAGCTGATTCTTAGTTCTTTGTGATTAACATAAAATTTCTCTTTATCCTTCACTTATTAAAATTATAAACAGTCAAAATTTGTATGAATGATTCATCATGATTAGATTCAGGAAAAATTCATGGTCTTTCTTTTCCTTTTTTCAAAAATTATAATGAGTAAGCTATTTGCAGACTTTAAACTTATGGATACATTCCTTTCTCCAACAGAATTTTACCTTTGATGACCTATGCCTGAAGCAATTTTCATACTGGGGAATCACAAAGTAGTAATTTTCTAAATTCTTCATTCCTTCTATTTATTTATTTTTTAATTTTTTTTAATTTTTATTTTTTAGTTTTAGTTTACAGTACTGTATTCGTTTTGTTATACACTGACATGAATCATTTAGAATTAAAGGCTTTGAAATAATCTTTTGCTTTCTTTCTCTCTCATACATGTGCATTCATATATATGTATATATACATGTATATCTTGACTATTAATAAAAACTCATAAAATTACCTTCATTTGATATGTTACAATTCAAGTTCTGGTTTTAGTAAAAGAGAAGTAACTTGTTTTGTACTAACTCTTCCAGAAATAACAACGATAAACAATGGGAAATACAACAATAATTTTTTGAAATTCCTGAAGGTAGAATTTAGAAGGAGTCTGCACCTTGAAGAGCAAGAATAATACTAAGACCCAAATGTATCCAACTTTTCCCAGAGGGCATCCCAGAGCATAGAGCATTGCACGTCTAGAGTTCAAAAAGAGAACCTCAGTATCACTGGTCTGAGGAATATCAGAATTGCACAAAATTGAGGGGAAATACTAGAAAGAAGAAAAATTCAAGGAATCCCGAAATCTACATATAAACTCTCATTAAATCCTTGGCTGACCTCTTAACTTACATCTTTCGAAGAGACCAGAGAGATCAAGGAAAAAAAAAAAAACAGCTAAAAAGCTAAGATAGCTGAATAGAAGTGTCAGCAGATGGACACAGAATTCAGCACAGCCCTGCTATGACAGAGAGTCTTGGTACCCCCAAGTGTCCCACCGAAACTTTGTAACGTCCACACCTTAAAGACATATAATAATTAAAACAGATTTGCTTTAGGAGTAAGGAAAAATCCAAATTAGACTCACATTTACAATGCATAACCCTAAAGATAAAGAAAATTATCTTAAAAATTGCTTTAAAAATATGACACATGATTTACGAAGGAATGACAATAAAAATGATAAAGATACTTCGTATAGAGAATTACCCTCCACATTTCATTTCTTTATCCCTATGTGATTATCAATTTTTTTCAGATTACATTTGAAACCAACATGATATATATATATACCTAAAATATACATATATATGGAGAGACAGAGAGATGTATACATGTGCATTTTACATGCACATATACCATATGCAGAATCCCTATGATGTTTAAGCTGTTAATTCTATATGTTAAAATAAAAAAATCTAATGTATAAAACAGAATTTCAATAAGCAAGAAAAGCCCAGGAAGTTATTGTCACAGATACACCCTTAAACCAACTTGATTCCTCCATCCTATCATGCCATCTGTCATTATTTATTCTATGCATTGAACTCTGGAACCTGTGTGATTTTCTTAAGTGATCTGACATATCACTGCTGTTGCTAAGTCACTTCAGTCGTGTCCGACTCTGTGCAATCCCATAGACAGCAGCCCACCAGGTTCTGCCGTCCCTGGGATTCTCCAGGCAAGAACATTGGATTGGGTTGACATTTCCTTCCCCAGTGCATGAAAGTGAAGTCACTCGGTCATGTCCGACCCTCGGCGACCCCATGGACTGCAGCCCACCAGGCTCCTCCATCCATGGGATTTTCCAGGCAAGAGTACTGGAGTGGGGTGCCATTGCCTTCTCTGCTGACATATCACAGAGAATAACAAAACTCTCTCTCCATCTTCATGCCTCTAAACTGAGAGACAGATCTTAAAACACCTTGTAAAAGGTCCAGAGCACCAAGACAGGCAGCTTTATAGATACTTTTTTAAACCAAGCTATAAAAGAATAAAATGATTTCTCCTGAGTTTAAAAGAAAAAAAATTTGCAAAAATTGTGAAAAGAGCAATCAAAATGAATCAAAGGGTAGAAAATAAGAAGTGTTAATAAATCTCATGCAAATATATGAAGTGAAAGTCACTCAGTCGTGTCCTACTCTTTGTGACCCCATGGACTGTAGCTCATCAGGCTCCTATGTTCATAGTAATCTCTAGGGCAGAATACTAGAGTAGGTAGGCTATCCCTTCTCTAGGAATCAAACCAGAGTCTCCTGCATTGCAGGCAGATTCTTTACCAGCTGAACTACTAGGGAAGCCCCATGTAAATATACTCACCACTTATAATGTTAGCTTTCATGATATCTATTCAGGTATTATTTTATGTCGTTCAAAAACATTTTGTATTTTCTTCATAGATGAATTAAAAAATTTGTAAAACTTATTTTAAAGAACTAGGTATTTTTAATGCTATATTTGAATAAAATCAAAGATTAAAATCCTAACAGTAAAACACTATTAAATATAAGTAAACATAGTAAAATTAAAATTTATTTATGTTTTCATCAGAAAAATCTACTACCACCACATTAAAAGAGTAAAGGAGAAGATCATATAATCCTCTCAACAGGTACAGGAAAAAGTATTTGATAGAATGCATAAAACTCTAAGTAACTAAGAATGGATTCTTTAGCCTGACACAGGATATCAATATCCTTTAGGAGATAGACACATAATAGTGAAATGGAATATTAAAACATCCCCATTAAATTTAGGAAAGAATTTAATGTGCCCTCTTTTCCCACTGAGAATCAGTATCACACCAGCAATGTGATGTTGAGTCAATAGAAAGAAAATGCTCTGAGTCAATAGAAAGAAAAAGGAAGGCATAAGAATTTTAAAAGAGCAAAAGTTGCAACCTTTTCAACTTTATGATTATTGCTATAACAAGTCCAAGAGAACATTTAGATATATTGATATTAATAGCAGTTAGCAAGATTGCTGGCTGCACAAACCTATTATATCTTTGTACCCTTGTAGCTCAGCTGGTAAAATATTCGTCTACAATGCAGGAGACCCCAGTTTGATTCCTGGATTGGGAAGTTCCCCTGAAGAAGGGATAGGCTACCCACTCCAGCTTCCGTGGTGGCTCAGACAGTAAAGAATCCACCTGCAATGCAGGACACCTGGATTCGATTCCTAGGTTGGGAAAATCCGCTGGAGGAGGGCATGGCAACCCACTCCAGTATTCTTGCCTGGAGAATCCCCATGGACAGAAGAGCCTAGGGGGCTACAGTCCTTGGGGTCAGACAGACTGGCCAGACTCTGCAAAGAATCGGACATGACTGAGCAACTAAGCACCCACACACAGCACATACCAACTCCAATCAAATATAATCAACAATATGTAATATTGACAATGAACAGTTATCAAAAGCACAATATTAAACAAAACTTTAAGTTACAGAGTGGTATGTATAACATTTTATTATTTAAAAAATTAAAAATATGTCTACCATTTGGGAGTGTATACATAAGTAGATAAAAGTATAAAAGCTTCATTAATTTGACCGACCAACAAATCAGGCAAACAAGGGACTGTAGGAAAGAAGAGGAAAAAATGGGAATGGTGAGGGGACTATGAGGGAAACTGCTTCTACAAAATATTACTTGAACAAACTAAGCAAGTGGGACAAAAATGCTAAGATTTAATAAAGCTGGGGGCAAAACCAAGTTCATTTTATTAATTTCTATATTTCTCATATATTTGTAATACTTCAGGATGCTTTTACCATTCCTCCCCCACCCAAAAAAAAAGAAAAAGAAAAGAAAGTAGTAAAATAAGAGAAAAGATGTGTTAACAAAATTTTAAATAGCATTAGCCTCTCTACACAAATGGGGCTAGAGAAAGTCACTGCTAGAAGGAGGGGTCTTCATATCTAGCTTTGTCTGGGCAATAACAACCTGTGGTTTTAGAAACTGGTGAAAAATGTCATTTGCAGCAACGTGAATGGACTTAGAAATCATCGTACGGAGTGAAGTAAGTCAGGCAGAGAAAGAGAAATATCATATAATATCACTTATATCTAGAATCTCAAAAAAGTGAGGGAAGGGATACAAATGAACTTATTTACAAAACAGAAATAGAGTTACAGAGGTAGAAAATAAACTTACTGTTATTAAAGAGTAAGAGAGTAGAGAGAAAGATAAATTTGGCTTCCCTGGTGGCTCAGTGGTAAAGAATGTGCCTGCAATGCAGGAGACACGTGTTTGATCCCTGGGTGAAGATCCCCTGAAGAAGGAAATGGCAACTCATTCCAGTATTCTTGCTTGGGAAATTACATTGACAGAAGGGCCTGGCAGGCTATAGTCCATGGGTTGCAAAAGAGTCAGACAGTACTTAGCAACTAAAAAATAACCATATATATATACGCACACACACACTCACATACATATATAACTGATTCTCTTTACTTATACAACTGAAGCTAGCACAACACTATAAATCACCTCTACCCATATAATTTTTTTTTTTTTTAAGTACAGAGCTGTCTCTACTTTTGCCTGTAATTTATCTTCCAAGGCTGCTGATGAAACCCACAGACCAGTACACCTATCAGAGCAAGTGAGATCTTCCGTGCCTCTGGGGTCCCTTCACCTCTGGTCATAGGTTATTGTTTCTCTTTTTTTCCTCAGAGGGAAACAAGAGATCAATAGATATATTGCTGGATGGAGACAAATGACTTCATTGCTTGGAAAACAGAGGACTTCCATTGCATGTTTTTTGCTTCTCTCATTTTACATTGTTGTCATTCTTCCTGTCCCTAGAACTTGTCTGTGTCATTAAATCCTAGGAGTTTCCAAATATTTGGAGAAGATGGAGTACAGTCCTTTATCTCCCATCATTTAATAGAAATCCTGTGTATAAATCCATTTTGTCTTCGTGATTATCTGTCATGAAGACACGAAGTTATCTTCTCACAGTCTTCCCTGTGTGAACCTCTTCTAGACACAAAGTATCTCTGCCCTTCAGGTATAAAACAGCCCAAGCAAGGACCCTGAGACAAACTAGGATGTAATCTGATATTATCCTCAAGACAGCTCAGAAAATACCCACTGGATGAAACAAGTTATACAAGCAGGATCAAAGGCCCACTCCTGAGGAGCTGCACACAGAAATACAAAATTTCAAGCCCCTAAAAGCAGGGCTCAGAATGAGAATAACATTTTAAAATCAATTCAGCACTGAGAGCTCGCTAGTCAAGATAACAGTAAATCCATCTTTGTCATGTTAGGGGCCCTCACCTCTTGGTTCACTTAAATACCCAGGGGGCTTAGGTGGAGTGAGGAGGAGTCTAGTTCTTAATCCTTGGCTCTTGGCATCATTAGTGCTCTTTCAGCCACTTGGGGATCCTGCACTGCATGGTGGGCCCTGATGCTCTTGGCCGACTCAGAGATGGCCTCATGGTGGTCTTTCTGCTGACTTCAGACCAGGCCACCCAGAGGTCCACGCTTCTCTGCCACATACACCATGCAGTCATTCCATTTCTGAGCAGAAACCCTAAAACCACAGTCCCGGGAAATGCTCTCTATCCACCCCATATTGTGCCACTTCTATCACCTGATTCTCTTTTCTTTCTCAAAGTTTAGGTCTCCACCACTGAAACAAAGCAGAAGGTGGTAGAAAGGGATGGTCATAGTGAGTGCCTGGCAAGTTCTAGTGTTGGTCCTGAAGCAGTAGGCACAAGACAAAGTTAGAAACATAAAGCCAGTGTTGGTCCTCTGGATGCCTTAGGAGCTTCCTCAGTAAAATTGAATGCTTTAATTGAAGTGGTTTATAAATTGTGATGCTTGGGACACTGGTGTTTCTTTTTTTAACTTTTATTTTATATTGGATATAGCCGATTATCAATGCTGTGATATTAATAGTCTCAGGTGCATAGCAAAACAACTCAGCCATATATATACATGCANAGACCCCAGTTTGATTCCTGGATTGGGAAGTTCCCCTGAAGAAGGGATAGGCTACCCACTCCAGCTTCCGTGGTGGCTCAGACAGTAAAGAATCCACCTGCAATGCAGGACACCTGGATTCGATTCCTAGGTTGGGAAAATCCGCTGGAGGAGGGCATGGCAACCCACTCCAGTATTCTTGCCTGGAGAATCCCCATGGACAGAAGAGCCTAGGGGGCTACAGTCCTTGGGGTCAGACAGACTGGCCAGACTCTGCAAAGAATCGGACATGACTGAGCAACTAAGCACCCACACACAGCACATACCAACTCCAATCAAATATAATCAACAATATGTAATATTGACAATGAACAGTTATCAAAAGCACAATATTAAACAAAACTTTAAGTTACAGAGTGGTATGTATAACATTTTATTATTTAAAAAATTAAAAATATGTCTACCATTTGGGAGTGTATACATAAGTAGATAAAAGTATAAAAGCTTCATTAATTTGACCGACCAACAAATCAGGCAAACAAGGGACTGTAGGAAAGAAGAGGAAAAAATGGGAATGGTGAGGGGACTATGAGGGAAACTGCTTCTACAAAATATTACTTGAACAAACTAAGCAAGTGGGACAAAAATGCTAAGATTTAATAAAGCTGGGGGCAAAACCAAGTTCATTTTATTAATTTCTATATTTCTCATATATTTGTAATACTTCAGGATGCTTTTACCATTCCTCCCCCACCCAAAAAAAAAGAAAAAGAAAAGAAAGTAGTAAAATAAGAGAAAAGATGTGTTAACAAAATTTTAAATAGCATTAGCCTCTCTACACAAATGGGGCTAGAGAAAGTCACTGCTAGAAGGAGGGGTCTTCATATCTAGCTTTGTCTGGGCAATAACAACCTGTGGTTTTAGAAACTGGTGAAAAATGTCATTTGCAGCAACGTGAATGGACTTAGAAATCATCGTACGGAGTGAAGTAAGTCAGGCAGAGAAAGAGAAATATCATATAATATCACTTATATCTAGAATCTCAAAAAAGTGAGGGAAGGGATACAAATGAACTTATTTACAAAACAGAAATAGAGTTACAGAGGTAGAAAATAAACTTACTGTTATTAAAGAGTAAGAGAGTAGAGAGAAAGATAAATTTGGCTTCCCTGGTGGCTCAGTGGTAAAGAATGTGCCTGCAATGCAGGAGACACGTGTTTGATCCCTGGGTGAAGATCCCCTGAAGAAGGAAATGGCAACTCATTCCAGTATTCTTGCTTGGGAAATTACATTGACAGAAGGGCCTGGCAGGCTATAGTCCATGGGTTGCAAAAGAGTCAGACAGTACTTAGCAACTAAAAAATAACCATATATATATACGCACACACACACTCACATACATATATAACTGATTCTCTTTACTTATACAACTGAAGCTAGCACAACACTATAAATCACCTCTACCCATATAATTTTTTTTTTTTTTAAGTACAGAGCTGTCTCTACTTTTGCCTGTAATTTATCTTCCAAGGCTGCTGATGAAACCCACAGACCAGTACACCTATCAGAGCAAGTGAGATCTTCCGTGCCTCTGGGGTCCCTTCACCTCTGGTCATAGGTTATTGTTTCTCTTTTTTTCCTCAGAGGGAAACAAGAGATCAATAGATATATTGCTGGATGGAGACAAATGACTTCATTGCTTGGAAAACAGAGGACTTCCATTGCATGTTTTTTGCTTCTCTCATTTTACATTGTTGTCATTCTTCCTGTCCCTAGAACTTGTCTGTGTCATTAAATCCTAGGAGTTTCCAAATATTTGGAGAAGATGGAGTACAGTCCTTTATCTCCCATCATTTAATAGAAATCCTGTGTATAAATCCATTTTGTCTTCGTGATTATCTGTCATGAAGACACGAAGTTATCTTCTCACAGTCTTCCCTGTGTGAACCTCTTCTAGACACAAAGTATCTCTGCCCTTCAGGTATAAAACAGCCCAAGCAAGGACCCTGAGACAAACTAGGATGTAATCTGATATTATCCTCAAGACAGCTCAGAAAATACCCACTGGATGAAACAAGTTATACAAGCAGGATCAAAGGCCCACTCCTGAGGAGCTGCACACAGAAATACAAAATTTCAAGCCCCTAAAAGCAGGGCTCAGAATGAGAATAACATTTTAAAATCAATTCAGCACTGAGAGCTCGCTAGTCAAGATAACAGTAAATCCATCTTTGTCATGTTAGGGGCCCTCACCTCTTGGTTCACTTAAATACCCAGGGGGCTTAGGTGGAGTGAGGAGGAGTCTAGTTCTTAATCCTTGGCTCTTGGCATCATTAGTGCTCTTTCAGCCACTTGGGGATCCTGCACTGCATGGTGGGCCCTGATGCTCTTGGCCGACTCAGAGATGGCCTCATGGTGGTCTTTCTGCTGACTTCAGACCAGGCCACCCAGAGGTCCACGCTTCTCTGCCACATACACCATGCAGTCATTCCATTTCTGAGCAGAAACCCTAAAACCACAGTCCCGGGAAATGCTCTCTATCCACCCCATATTGTGCCACTTCTATCACCTGATTCTCTTTTCTTTCTCAAAGTTTAGGTCTCCACCACTGAAACAAAGCAGAAGGTGGTAGAAAGGGATGGTCATAGTGAGTGCCTGGCAAGTTCTAGTGTTGGTCCTGAAGCAGTAGGCACAAGACAAAGTTAGAAACATAAAGCCAGTGTTGGTCCTCTGGATGCCTTAGGAGCTTCCTCAGTAAAATTGAATGCTTTAATTGAAGTGGTTTATAAATTGTGATGCTTGGGACACTGGTGTTTCTTTTTTTAACTTTTATTTTATATTGGATATAGCCGATTATCAATGCTGTGATATTAATAGTCTCAGGTGCATAGCAAAACAACTCAGCCATATATATACATGCAGTATTGGAGAAGACTCTTGAGAGTCCCTTGGACTGCAAGGAGATCCAACCAGTCCGTTCTAAAGGAAATCAGTCCTAGGTGTTCAAGGACTGATGCTAAAGCTGAAACTCCAATACTTTGGGCACCTCATGCAAAGAATTGACTCATTGTAAAAGACTCTGAGGCTGGGAGGGATTGAGGGCAGGAGGAGAAGGGGACGACAGAGGATGAGATGGCTGGATGGCATCACCGACTCGCTGGACATGAGTTAGAGTGTTCTCCGGGAGTTGCTGATAGGGAGGCCTGGCGTACTGCAGTTCATGGAGTCGCAGAGAGTCAGACACGACGGAGCAACTGAACTGACCTGAACCATTCTCTGCAAAGGTCCTTTCCCATCCACGCTGCCCCATAACACTGAGCAGTGTTCTCTGAGCTATACAGTAAGTCTTTGTTGATTATCCGTTTTAAATATAGTAGTGTGTACTGTCCATCCCGAACTCCCTAACTATCCCTTCCTCCCATCCTTCCCCACTGGTAACTATAAGTTCATTCTCAAAGTCTGCGAGTCTGCTTCTGTTTTGTAAATAAGTTTGTGTGTCATTTCTGTTTAGTTTCTGCTCATAAGGGATGTCATATGATATTTCTCTTTCTCTAACTAACTTCACACAATATGACAACCTCTTGGATCTCTGGGTGTCTTAGACACCTCCTCAGTAAAATGGGATGCTTTAAGCCAGTGGTTTTATAAACTGTGATGCTTGGGACATTAGTCTTTCTTGAACTGCCTTGCACCTGCTTCAGAGGTCACATGTGGCCAAGTCAGTAGGGGTCCAAGGACTCCTGCCCTATTAATTTCCAAGTTTTCTCTTTGAACCAGAGAAGTTTTGTTCTATGCAAATAATTTATATAAACCTCACTTAATGAATGGAGTATATTACCGTTAGCTTCCATTGTTTAACAGATAAGACAGATTTGCAGAAAAATCTAGATTAATTGCTCTCCTTGTGTCCTGGATATAGGAAGGAGCTCTGTGCTGCTAAAGTCTGCCAGACACTATAACATCTATAAATCTGTGTAGGATGTTGATTCTTATCTTTACCATATCTCCAAGTTTCCATGCCAATTCCACTGTACAGCATAATACTTTCAACTATAGTATTTTTTATTTATAGACACTGCCAAGTTTATTTGAATAAAAATTGTGTCGCAGAAGATTATCCAATGCATTTTTTTTAGAGTAGTGAATTAAGATGAGAGAAAAGTATAAGAATTGCCCTGCTTTCGCTTACAACACAGTCAGGAGCCAAACACTATCGGAAGAAAACGTAAAAACATAAGGAGGTGTGACATTTTGTCTGACTCCTACATTTATCCTGTCAAATGAACTCATGGAGCGATTATTTGCTAAAGAGTCTCTGTAGCCAACCACAGCCATCCTCATCTGTTAAATTTGATCTGCCTTTACCTGATTCTTTATTTGGTACCTGATTTTTAGGAAACTCCATTAAGAAGAAAAAATTCCTAGTGATAATGTCAGCCAAGTGTCTCTGACTGACAGTTTGTGTAGAACTTCAATTTCTATAGTCACATTCCCTGAGAAAGAGTCTCCTTTCTGAGAGTTCTATCATTTGTCATGGACATTGGAAGGTAATTTTTATAGTTTTGCAATAAGCAGTGGTTTGTAGATTACTCCATTGTAAAGCCCTTAAGTATTTTTTAATAAAGGTAGTATCTGAAGAATCCCAGGGACTGGGGAGCCTAGTGGGCTTCCATCTATGGGGTCCCACAGAGTTGGACACGACTGAAGTGACTTAGCAGCAGCAGCAACAGGAGAGGAACAGTTTAGACCATGCCAGGACACCACTCACTACATTAGTATTATCACCCATGTGTCCCCAGAGAAAGCCTAAATGGATTAGAAAGAGATCTGAAAATGGAAAATGTTGCATATTACAGATCTGGACTTCAGAAAGCACAAATGTAGGAATGTTCTTTTTCCTACTGTGTTGATAATATTATCTAGTTTACACGCATATGTGGTTTATATGCGTCTAGAAAGCAAGCCGTTCTCTGGTCTGTGGACCAAAAGCAGACACACCCATGTACAGGGTAATGAGGGAAAACCCGTCAATTTGGAATTGCTCCAAATTGTTGCCTCAAGGCCATTTCTGTTAGCTTCACTTAAAAGACCAAGAGATCTGATGGGACTGAACAAATATGAGAGTGGTTATACGAGCATCTGAAGACCTGTCAAAATGAGAAGAGAAATCACACTCAAACTCATGCCTTCTTCAAGGAAATCATACTCAAACTCACTGAATGGCAAATAGCGGATATTTCAGAACCTTGTGAGAGAAATATAGTTGAAAGGTATTGTGTGTTGTTTCTTGTTTTATTTTTCACTGTCTTAATATTCCCTGCAAATTAACATTGCTAAACAGTAGTTAAACCTTCATTATGCCTGGAAAAGGTATGTATTTAAGTATCCAAAAAGTTCTTATATCAGGAGTATATCTGAAAGTGCTAGTCCCTCAGTTGTGTCCGACTCTTTATGATCCCATGCACTGTAGCCCACCAGTCTCCTTGGTCCATGGGATTCTCCAGGCAAGAGTTCTGGAATGAGTTACCATTTCCTCCTCCAGGGGATCTTCCTGACCCAGTGATCTAACCTGGGTCTCCTGCATTGCAGACAGATTCTTTACCATCTGAGCCACCAGAAAAGCCCCAGGATTATATCTACCTCTGTGTAAGAGAAACCTGACAACACTTTCTCAAACAAATAGGGGTTTCTGCTTCTGACATGACAAATAGTCAAGAAGTAAGCAATTAGCACAGGTGCAGTGGCTTTACCACATTACCAGAAATTCATGTTCCTCTAGCTGTCTTTTCTACAACCTTCATTTTGCTATGCCCCTCATCCTACTGTGACAAGATGGCAACCTGCATCTGTGTTCCAGGAAAGAAGCTAGGAGTAAGAATGAAAGTTGATAACCAAATCATTCTTTTCATTCCTTCAGAAAATAATAGATCTCCTGCAATCTTCACTAGGGGCTTCCTTGATAGCCCAGTTGGTAAAGAATCTATCTGCAGTGGAGGAGACCCTGGTTCAATTCCTGGGTCAGGAAGATCCACTGGAGAAGGTATAGACTACCCACTCCAGTATTCTTGGGTTTCCTTTGTGGCTCAGCTGGTAAAGAATCTGCCAGCAATGCGGGTTACCTGGGTTCAGTTCCTGGGTTGGGAAGATCCCCTGGAGAAGGGAAAGGCTACCCACTTCAGTATTCTGGCCTCGAGAATTCCATGGACTCTATAGTCCATGGGGTCGCAAAGAGTCAAACAGGACTGAATGACTTTCACTTCACAATATCCTCTAAGACATTACATCTTAGTTGCTAAAACTAGAACACAAGGCCATGCCTAGCTCCAAGGAGTCCAAAGTGGTGTGTTTTTTCTATTAAACTTGAGACATTGCCATCCCCAACAATATCAGGGAATTTTTGTTAACGAATACAAATTCCAGTGTTGGGTAAGAAAGTAGCAATGTCTGACATAGTTTGGATTTTCTTTGGTTCTGTAGGATGTGAGTTGGACTATGAAGAAAGCTGAGTGCTGAAGAATTGATGCTTTTGATCGGTAGTGTTGGAGAAGACTCTTGAGAGTCCCTTGGACTGCAAGGAGATCCAACTAGTCCATCCTAAAGGAGACCAGTCCTGGGTGTTCATTAGAAGGACTGATGCTGAGGCTGAAACTCCAATACTTTGGCCACATCATGTGAAGAATTGACTCATTGGAAAAACACTGATGCTGGGAGGGATTGGAGGCAGGAGGAGAAGGGGATGACAGAGGATGAAATGGCTGGATGGCATCACTGACTCGATGCACATGAGTTTGGGTGAACTCCAGGAGTTGGTGATGGACAGGGAGGACTGGCGTGCTGCTATTCATGGGGTTGTGAAGAGTTGGACATGACTGAGTGACTGAACCGAAAACTTAGTAAATTTCATGCTATCTGCAGCATAACATTCTGAACTCTTTATTAACCAAAAAATATATTTTATCAACTGACTTGGGGATTCTGCTTATCTCCCTAACCCTTGACTTAGAAACCAGTAGTTAAACAACCCCTTTGTCTGTCAACTCACCTCTTAGCAGAAAATATTTAATGGAAGATGTATGAGAAAGTCTAGGGGCCACAGCCTAATCT
Organism: Neotragus moschatus; assembly: GCA_006410615.1. Lineage (NCBI taxonomy): Eukaryota > Metazoa > Chordata > Mammalia > Artiodactyla > Bovidae > Neotragus > Neotragus moschatus. The sequence goes on along the minus strand of SJYA01000291.1, from coordinate 621,833 downwards.
ACTAGGGCCCACTACCTCATAGCAGTGCTTATATTAGTTTATATTTGATACACAGCAGTAAATATTTCTAATGTTGCAAGGCCTCATATTATAGGAGGTCAATTTATACTGCAAGGCACATGCAGAAAGCATCTCCATTAGCAAAGCTATATTTTCTTCATATCTACTTGCAGACTGGATAGCTTTACCCTAATTTATTCCACTTTTGAAGAGTTTTGCTACAATAGAAAAGATGTAACCAGTATATGCCAGTGATCTGATTTTTTCTCTCAATATCCTTCAAGGTTATAACTTGCGTAATATGTGGTCTATATCTTATTAACTTCACGTAACAATTTGACCAAGGTTTTTTGACTATATAGCAAAGATCACCAGCTTGCACTGTCTAGACTGCTTATAGCCTACCTCCTTCACTCAGTCAATTACATTCTACATTCTATAACTACTGGACCCCTATGTAATCAAATTCTCTATTAGTTAAAATTGTATATAGCTGCCTATAACAGAACATTGGTAACAGTGTTTTAATCAAAATGTCTCTCATGAGACAAGAGAGCAATATAGAACATTAATGATGCCATAAAGCTTCTTCTGTTGTTCTGTTCAGCTATCTTCAGCTAGCGACTCTCATCCTTGTGATCCAAATGTTTTATAGAACTGTGTCTTAAGGAATGTAGGGAAGTATTTTTAACATGGGACATTTTCATTTCTAAGCAACGTTGGAGTTCACTTTGAAAGAAAGAAGGGAGAATGAATATTTATTAGACAGACAGTAGTGTTTGCCACAGATTCTGAACACCAAATTGGTGCAACACAGTTGGTAGGGTGGATGGAGAGAGTTTGCCTTTGGACTACAGCCAACTCCTGCAGGAGCATTTGAGTTCAAGTGAAGTATGATGGGAAAAGTTCATCTGATACCATTTACTATATACTTTGGTAGAAAAAATATGGAACTATGATGACATCTAGTTTATTCTATTAATATTTTGTTGAATTCACCTATTTCCAGTGTAATACTGTATAATACAACTCCATGGCCTTATATAATTGTCATTTGTTTTCTTCCTACATCTGTGGATTGTTTGGGGCTTGGATGATCTAGGATGGGCTCAGTTAGTCTTGGTTCCAGGCTGAAAGGACCTTGTGAGTCCTACATTCCTGTCATCCTCCTGGAATCACTGAAATAGTGATATCTGTTCTTCTCATCAAAGAGGCAGGGGCACTAAAGGGCACACCCATCCATTCAAGCATATTTCAAGCTTCTACCAGTATTATATCTGACCTGCCTCTTGAGAAATCTGTAAGCAGGTCAGGAAGCAACAGTTAGAACTGGACATGGAACAATATACTGGTTTCAAATAGGAAAAGGAGTACGTCAAGGCTCTATATTGTCACCCTGCTTATTTAACTTATATGCAGAGTACATCACGAGAAATGCTGGGCTGGAGGAAACACAAGCTGGAATCAAGATTTCTGGGATAAATATCAATAACCTCAGATATGCAGATGATACCACTCTTATGGCAGAAAGTGAAGAGCAACTAAAAAGCCCCTGGATGAAAGTGAAAGTGGAGAGTGAAAAAGTTGGCTTAAAGCTCAGCATTCAGAAAACGAAGATCATGGCATCCAGTCCCATCACTTCATAGGAAATAGATGGGGAAACAGTGGAAACAGTGTCAGACTTTATTTTGGGGGGCTCCAAAATCACTGCAGATGGTGACTTCAGCCATGAAATTAAAAGACGCTTACTCCTTGGAAG
>SJYA01000291.1:536825-615922 GCA_006410615.1 Neotragus moschatus | reverse complement strand
TCCTTGGAAGAAAAGTTGTGACCAACCGAGACAGCATATTCAAAAGCAGAGACATTACTTTGCCAACTAAGGTCGGTCCAGTCAAGGCTATGGTTTTTCCAGTGGTCATGTATGGATGTGAGAGTTGGACTGTGAAGAAGGCTGAGCGCTGAAGCACTGATGCTTTTGAACTGTGGTGTTGGAAAAGACTCTTGAGAGTCCCTTGGACTGCAAGGAGATCCAACCAATCCATTCTGAAGGAGATCAGCTCTGGGATTTCTTTGGAAGGAATGATGCTAAAGCTGAAACTTCAGTACTTTGGCCACCTCATGCAAAAAGTTGACTCATTGGAAAAGACTCTGATGCTGAGAGGGATTGGGGGCAGGAGGAGAAGGGGACAACAGAGGATGAGATGGCTGGATGGCATCACTGACTCGATGGGCATGAGTCTGAGTGAACTCCGGGAGTTGGTGATGGACAGGGAGGCCTGGCGTGCTGTGATTCATGGGGTCACAAAGAGTCGGACACGACTGAGCGACTGAACTGAACTGAAAGTTCTATAGACAAGTTACACAGCTAAGCCTAAACTCATTCTGCTTCCTCAAGCAGAAACTCCAAAGACACACAGCAAAATGTGTAGATACAGAGAAGGATAAAGAATTGAGGCCAATAATCAAATCTACTAGAAACTGGTACAGTGATAATATCTAGCAAAGTACTCATTCCCCATTTAAGGCAGGAGGGACAATTTTTATATATTCTATAATAGGAATATAAAAAAAACATAATTTCTGGGCAAGAAGATTTGTTTGTAAGAATGCTTGATATCATGTTTCACTTTTTATAAGAGACAATGATGGTAATAGCTACAAAAATCTTACATGCTTCCTACAAGGAGGGAAAATTGCTCCTTAGTTTATGTCAGAGAACTTCAGACTAATAAATATATCAATCAAGGAATTCTACCTATTTGCAAATACTTTTGAAAAGTTGTGGTTTATAATTTTTAAAGATAAATTTTGAGATAATATATTTATGCCATAGAATGTTACTTCTGGAAGAATTATATGAAACTGTTCATTCCAAAATCCAATCAAGTCTAGGAATTAGTTTGCTACAGTCTTTACCGATGACCTATCTATCTACACCATACTTCCAGTGGTGGGATGACCACATTTTTGAGAAGAGAGCTCATTCTATGAGCCTAGTTGGCAACGTTATAGAATCTTTCTCCCCTTGCCTTTAATTCTTCAAACCTAGAAAATGAATTGCAAGTTTTATTCCAAAATATTATTCATTGCTAAGGCTGTCATAGTAAATTACCACAAACTGAATATCTTAAAATAACAGAAATTTATTATCTGAGAGTTTTGGAGAGTAGAAGCCTAAAAATCAAGGTATTGGCAGGACTATGCTTTCTTCAAAGAGTTTCTCTCTAAATGAGGTTATGTTCTCTCTAGCAAAGAATCCTTCCTGCTTCTGGTAGCTCCTAGCAGCAGGTGGTTCTTGGCCATCCTTAGCATTCCTCAGCTTATAGCTAAATGACTTCAATCTCTGCTTCTGTCTTCATATGACCTGCTTCCCTTGTGTATTTATGTGTACTTTTCTCTTCTTATAAGGACACCAGTCACTGGATTTAAATCCCATCTTAACAAGCATTATTCGTCTTAATTTAATTGCATTTGGAAAGACTCTGTTTCCAAAGAGAGTCATATCCTGAGGTTCCAGGTACACACAAATTTTGAGGGGACGTTATTCAACCACTGAAAAGACCACTTCTAATACTGAAACAGAGACACTATGCTCTCACTTTGGTATTATCCTCTTTAACCTAAAATCTGAGTACCTTCAAGCATCCTTAAATTATTTTCCCCCAGATCTTTACCATTTAAGCCAATTTATTTCAATGATATTCAAGTGATATTTCAATGATATTTCATATCAAATGATATTTCAAATATTCAATGATATTTCAATGATATTCATAAAATGATATTGTAAATGGTTAATAGATAATTTTATTTATTTCAAGGATAACCACTTTAAAAAATCTTTATGAAAACTTATTTGTAAGTTTTCATGCCCAAGAATTAATATGTAATTTTGTCCAAATAATAATTTAGCCTGATGAACAAAATACCTGTCCCTTGGATCCTGTACTTGGTGATCCAAGATGAGAAAGATATTACATCAGAAAGCATCTGCACTGTCCTGATGCTGACTTTTATACTCCATTGGGTGCTTTTTAGATTGTATTTTACTACCTATGTCAAAGACCAATACTGGTCAAGACTTATTACCCACCAATGAGCTGTAAAGAGAATGCTGAAAAGGGCATCAGAGGCTACTGAAAATATAGATCATACTCTACAAGGGCAAAAATGCCCCTGGCCCAGGACTTTATTAGCATTAGAGTTTCATTTCTACACTTTCAAGTCTGTTGCAGAGCCTCCTGTTGGAATCTAGGCTTTGGAGAGTCAAGGATTACAAAAGGATGAGAATATTGAAAATATGCTTGGTCTTACCCTAAAATGCCACAGCAGGGACCACACCTCAATTAACTCAATCCAAAGCTGTTGAAACTGGGCACTGAACTCTGTTCCAAACACTGTGGGAGAATTAAACAATCATCCCTTGTGGCTCAAATAGTAAAGAATCTGCCTGCAATGCAGGAGATCTGGGTTCAATCCCTAGGTTGGAAAGATACCCTGGAGAAGGGAAGGGCAACCCACTCCAGTATCCTTACCTGGAGAATCCCATGAACAGAGGACCCAGAGTCAGATGCGACTGAGTGACTAACACACACACAAAACAAAACATTTATNAGTTTCATTTCTACACTTTCAAGTCTGTTGCAGAGCCTCCTGTTGGAATCTAGGCTTTGGAGAGTCAAGGATTACAAAAGGATGAGAATATTGAAAATATGCTTGGTCTTACCCTAAAATGCCACAGCAGGGACCACACCTCAATTAACTCAATCCAAAGCTGTTGAAACTGGGCACTGAACTCTGTTCCAAACACTGTGGGAGAATTAAACAATCATCCCTTGTGGCTCAAATAGTAAAGAATCTGCCTGCAATGCAGGAGATCTGGGTTCAATCCCTAGGTTGGAAAGATACCCTGGAGAAGGGAAGGGCAACCCACTCCAGTATCCTTACCTGGAGAATCCCATGAACAGAGGACCCAGAGTCAGATGCGACTGAGTGACTAACACACACACAAAACAAAACATTTATTTCAGTTCAGTTCAGTTGCTCAGTCATGTCCAACTCTTTGCAACCCCATGGACTGCAGCACACCAGGCCTCCCTGTCCATCACCAACTCCTGGAGTTTACTCAAACTCATGTTCATTGAGTTGGTGATGCCATCCAACCATCTCATCCTCTGTCGTCCCCTTCTCCTCCTGCCTTCAATCTTTCCCAGCATCAGGGTCTTTTCAAACGAGTCAGCTCTTCGCATCAGGAAGATAATGTATTGGAATTTCAGTTTCCTGAGTCAGAAGTCTAATGGTGGATGGGGGAAAAAAAAGAAAATGTGATTAAAATAAATAAGAGGTAGGAGAATTGTGCAATTTTATAGATGAATGTTCAGCCTCTAAACAGCTATGGACTTGCATTCATATCCTGGATTAGCTAATTACTCATTAAATGTTACCTTACTCAATTTACTAATCTCTCTAAGCCTCAAATTCTTCATCTGGAAAATGGAAATGATAATCATTTTATAGTATTTTATAATGTATTTTATAGTGTTGTTTTGAGGACTAAATGAACAAATGCATGCAATATACTTAGCAGAATGTCTGCACTCAGTATAAAGTTAGTTGCTTTATTACAATAGTGGGAAACAGAGGAAAATGATTTCAAAAATGGAAGAACAAAGTTGGAAAACACGAACCACATAGTTGAAACAATTACAATGAAACCACCTTAATCAAGAGAGTGAGGCACTGGCACAGGACAGCAATAATTTGATTTGAAAATAAAAGGCAAAATACTTGAACGTATACTTCACCAAAGAAGACATACGGATGGCAAATAAGCACATAAAATAGCTAACATGATTATTCATTGTGTGTGTTAGTCACCCAGTCCTGTCCAACTAGCCACTTTGGAAGACAGTTTGGCAATTTCTTACACAGTGAAACATACTTTTTATTTTTATGCTTTTTGTTTCCCAGGTATTTTCTAAGAAATATGTGCCTACACAAACACCTGCCCATGAATATTTACTGTTGCTTTATTTATAATTACCAAAAACTAGAAACTACCTAAATGTCCATCAGTTTGTGAACAGATCAAAAATTGTAGTATATTCATATACCAAATTCATTCTCAGCAATGGAAAGATGCAGATTACCAACACATGCAACAACATGGATGTATCTCAAAAGCATTGTGTTAAGTGAAAGAAGCTAGACATGGAACACTGCGTACTATATGATTCCTTTTTATAACATTCTAAAAAACGGAAATACATAGGGACAAAACATAGATCAGTGGTTGCAATGCCAATAGCTCAATGAGCTGCCTTGTGGGGAAAGGATTGTAAAGAGACCTGAGGGATATTCTGGGGATAATGAAAATGTTCTATATTCCAATTGTGATGTTGGTTACACAACTACACACATCTGTCAAATCTCACCAGATTCTATGCTTCAAAAGGATGAATTTTATTGTATGTAAAGGATACTTGAATAAAAATAGCTTATTATAGTAATATTTCAGATATTATATGGTAATGTTTGATTTGCCATCAAAGGAGACAGAAAACTAGAGAATCATTAATCATCAGAATATTAATACATCTTGTTCAATAAATGTATGCATCATTATATTTATTAGAGCATAATTGCCTTACAATGTTGTTAGTTTCTGCTGTACAATGAAGTGAATCAGTTAGATTGACATATATACACTACTATGTATAAAATAGATAACTAATAAAAACATACCATATAGCACAGGGAACTCTATTCAATACTCTGTGGTGACCTAAATGAGAAAGAAATCTAGAAAAGAGGAGATATATGTATATGTAAATTCATTTTTTAAAGGAGGACAATAAGTCCAGAAAGTAAAATGGATTATCAATTGGTTATATACAAATTGACCTTGATCATCTAGGAAGGCTTTTAAAGCTAATGCAGTTGCCATAGAAATGCACTGCTAAACCCCCATTAAATCAATAAAATGCTTTGCCTTACTTCCTATTACTGCTCAGTTTTAAAAAAGTGTTTTGGCTAAGTGACTGGTCTTGGGGAGGAAGAAATTTTCATCTACCTTTCTAAGCTTTTCTGGCTTTTCTAAGAAATAAATTGACAGTAGACAGATTAACAGAAGAAAATCAAACAAAAGTTTCATAACATGTGCATACCGGAGAGATGCAAGAATATCGAATAACTCACAAAAATGACCTTAAACACTATCTTCAGCTAAAGACAAAAAAGAATGTTGAGGGGTAGGGAGCTGGGAATTCAAAGGGGGAAGGTGATTGACATGAAGACTGAAAAGCAAATGTTTAGTAAATAAATGTTGCTGGGCCCCTCAGAGACAATGGGGCATAGAATAGGTAGACTCTGATCTATAAGAGTTTCCTCCACCATGCCCAGCCCATTTTTTTTAATTTATTTATTTTTTTAATTGAAAGATAATTGCTTTACAGAATTTTGTTGTTTTCTGTCAAAAATCAACATTTTTTCCAGATATCTCTGGTTGATTCTGAGAACAGGCTTTCTATCTATTGATAAATTATTTTAGGCAATAAGGGGAAAGAACAAAGTTTCTTCCTGAGTCTTTTGGGCCTTGATTGTTTTCAGCTCAAAGCAATCTACATGGCAGAGACATTTGGGGGTGAAAAGTTTTGCTTCCCTACACTGAAAAGGAAATGTAGAGGAGACAGGTAGACAGCGAACTGGCAAGAGGAATTCCTACCTAATCGTGAAAGACAGTGATTTGAGGAGCCACTCTGTAAAGGGTCAGCATATTGACTCGGGAAGTCAATAATACACACCTGGGTGGCTGGGGAAAAACAGCAGAATGGATAGAGTTCATGAAAAAATAGAGGCTCTTGAGACAAGAGCAGTATGTGAGTAGGAAAACAAAGGAAAGTGACTTTGAAGATAAAGGTGTGGATCTTGGTCCTGTTCTGAATCAATAGGAAGATAGCTTGTCAGTTTAGTCTCCAAGTTCTCTCTCTTGAGGGAGCTGAAATCTGTCTGGCCTAGTGAGCCACTTGGTGGAGTGCTTTCTTGATTGGAAAAATAAGACAAATTGTTTGAGACCTGAGACAGATTACTGAACCCTCTCTGAGTGGAAGGGCTGCAGAATAAAGTGGACATCAAAGAACTGGATTTTAGACCTGGCTCCGCCAGTTTAACCCATGTGGACTTTTTAACCTCATCTTAAATTTCTCATTAGTAAAGAAAAATAAAAGATAATTCTGGGGAGGGGGTGAAACTAGAGACATATAATAATCGATGGGTTATTTCGGTGAGACAGTCTTATATAAATGGAATGGTATAGGCTGTGCCTCGCTATCTAAATACTGATAATCTATTCTCTTTGAGAAGAATAAGCAATATCCCCAGGAGTTCATATTTGAATTGGTCTCTTATTTAGTTCAAATGAGGAATGATTACAACAGGTGATCAAAAATTAATGTGTGTGCACAGGTAACTCTCCAATGGGCCCTGAGGTTAAAAGGCAATGAACGTACAAAAGGAGGAAATGAGATCATATAACTAGAAATCAATAGGAGAGCATAGCATGACTTATAAATACAGTGTCCAAGGGGGACTCTCAAATTGAGAGAATGAGGTTAAACACAACCATATGTCACATTCCTAGTAGAAAAAGATCAAAGAAATCAGAAATAAGTGTGTTGGAGCCTTTGGAGTAAGGTCAACGTATGGCATAGACGAAATCCAACTGCTCACTTCCCAAATGGCGTCTATACTTCTGTCACAGGGGAAAAGTGATAGAATGAGCAGCCATAAGAAGAATGTAATTTCAGGATGGTCAGAAAGAGTTCTTTTCATCTGGAAGTCACAACCCTTCAACAGTGTGGAAAGCATCATTCTCATCATTGAAGCAGAAGGAAAATCGAAATCTAAGGCCGAAAGGAATGCCACATTCAGGAAAGTGGCGTCCTCCTAACCCACTGGGAGAGTCACATCAAGGGGGAGACTTCTGCAGGGAACAGCAGATAAGGGGTCTCCTCTAACTGTGTGTCTTATTTTTGTCATCATCTCATGGAATGTAACCAAATTACCTGAACCTAATACCAAAATTTAAGAATGTAGTTTCAAGGGAGGCACTAAAGGACTCAGAGCATGTTCCCAAAATTGAAGGTTAGCTTGGTAATTATCTTTCTAATTTGAGTGATAATAATGACAATTATAATAATTTACATTCAATAAGGTGAGAAATTTCTCCATGGTAACTAATCCTGTACCATGACCTTTAAATGAATACAGTTTCCCATAAAATCCATCGGGATAACAAGAATCTAATATTTAAACTGTATATAGCCTGAGGACCTGTATATAGCCAGGGAACCATACTCAATATCCTGTAATAAGCCATATGGAAAAGAAAGTATATATTATATATTTTAAACTATATACTTATATTGAAATATATATTTTATACTATATGCTTGTATTATATATTACTAAAAATTTTTATAATCAGATATCATAGTATTATAAGTTACTATATAATATATATTTTATACTATATATTTTTACTGAAGTATAGTCAATTTACCATATTGTGTTAGCTTTGCTGTATAGCAGAAATTAACACAACATGATAAATCAACTATACATCAATAAAACAATTTTTAAAAAACAAGAAAAATTAACTTGAATTGGAAACAAGCACATAATGACACATGGAAAGAAGGAGTAACATATAATCTCACAGATTCTAGAAGAAATGCGATCAAGGAATACAAACTCACCAGATGAGATTTTTTTCCAACAGGTCAGCAACAGAGCACCTTAAGTGCAAACTATGACAACGCTGTATGCAAATGTCAGCTGTGTTCAAATATAAAGTACTCTTTTCCATGATTTTCCTGGCTTAATGACAGTCTGCTTGTCAATTATATTTTTCTATAGAAATATATAGTGTTCTTATTGGTCAGTCAGTATCTCATGATTATGATCAATTGAAGTTTGGATCAATTCCTTGACCTGCCATGGTCGAAGAACTAAAAAAAAAAAAAAAAAATTTATTTTGTATACAATATGCTGGCAAACCCTGAAATTAAACAACTCAATGGGGTAAAAATGCTGCATAAGCTTAACATAAACTATCTGCCAATTTTTACTAATATTTCACCATGACACCCCATCCTTATTCATATTATCCCCAAACTATTTGCCATCTGGCTTAGACTCTTTGTGAACGTCACTCAGTAGTGTCCAATTCTTTGCGACCTGTGGACTACAGTCCATGGAATTCTCCAGGCCATAATACTGGAGTGGGTCACCTTTACCTCTCCAGGTGATCTTCCTAACCCAGTGATCTAGCCCAGATAGCCTGCATTGCAGGCTGATTCTTTACCAGCTGAGCCAAAAGGGAAGCCCAAGAATACTGAAGTGGGTAGCCTATCCCTTCTCCAGTGGATCTTCCTAACCCAGGAATTGAACCGGGGTCTCTTGCATTGCAGGCGGATTCTTTACCAACTGAGCTACCAGGGAAGCCCTCTTGGACTCTTTGGTTACAAATAATAAAAACTGAGTTGGTCAAATAATTAAAAGAAACAAACAAAACAAGTAAAGTAAGGTTACATAATCTATTTACAAACTGACTTTCTCTACTTCTAGGCACATAAGGTAGAATATGTGCTAACATCTTTGCACACTCAGTCATCTCCAACTCTTTGGGACCCTATGGTCTATAAACAGCCAGGCTCCTCTGTCCATGGGATTTTCCGGGCAAAAATACTGTAATAGATAGCCATTTCCTCCTCCAAAGGCTCTTCCTGACTCAGGAGTTGAACTCACGTCTCTTGCATCTCCTGCATTGCAGGTCAATTCTTTTCCACTTGAGCCATTGAAGAAGCTTCATAGTAGAATGTGATGGCTCCCTAATGCCTAAGGTTGCATTATTTCAATTCAAGCTCAGTATATGATAAACTGAAATCTCTCATCCACATTTCCAAAAAAAAAATTAGGGTCAGGGTTAGGATTTCTAAATACTGAAATTAGAGAGCTTGATTCTCCCACCTCTGATCCAGGACCTACCCCCAGGCCAAATAACTATAGCTACAGAGGAATCCACAAAAAATTGACAAGGCACATAAGAGAATGAGAGGAGGTAAACCCTGCAGGTAGATGGGTACAGTCTCCAGGAAAAAGTCTTCATGTCTTTAGGAGTTAACGAAGAATCCTGTTTATCAGTGCTTCACTTAGCTGTAATATAGCTATGAATCACCCGGGAGGCCTTGCTATATACTCGTTCTGATCCAGTAGTTTGTGTGGGGTCTGAGAGTTTGCATATCAAACAAATGATGTTGATACTCTGATCTGAAGATTACATTTGCCTTTCAACCAAAATTACTGGGTTTCCTGTCTACACCTCAATGATTATCATTGTGTGGCAGCAAGGATGAGGAACTGCTCAGCTCCTGATTCAAAACTGAGTCTTCCTGGAGGAACACGTCTAGCTGATAGACTCCCTCTGAGAGTGTCTTCAGGATCTGTCTAGGCCTCCAAACTGAAGCCATATACTGTCTGGGCAGGTCCCCTTACAACAAGTGAGCACAGTCGTGTTACAAGGACTTGTCATTTATAAGGCAGATAATGGAGCTTGGGTGATGAAGTTCGTAAAATCAGCCTCCTGGGGCAAAGAGCAGGGCAGAAAGGCTAGAAAATGCATCTGAGAGTTGGAATGAAGAATAAGCAGTCCAGCAGGGTAAATGTTAAATTTAAGGTCTAAACAGTACTGAAAAAGGAGAATGGTTGTAGGGAAAGATGACTTTCCTTAAATAAAGGAAGAATCAAAACATGTGTTTGATGTCTGCCTTTAAACACACATGTGTTGTCTCTGTTGCTTCGGAGAACAAGACAATGTTTCTAACGGAAAACATATCCCATTTCAATAGAAGGAAAATGTTTTTTTGCAGTGAAGCTATCCTACCATTATATGGCTTATGAGAGAGTGAGTTTTTCATTGCTGGAGGGATCCATGGAAGGATTGTTGGAATGGGAACTTGATTGAGGATATGATCAGATTAAATAACATTGCCTGATACCAGAAACCAGACAGGTCTAAGGGAACATATAAGCTGCTGGAGTGAGATCCAAGGTCCTGGCATTAGGAGGAATTTGGTCAGTCATTGTTTCCCAGGTCTAGCTGTGACATCATAACAGATGCTGGTGATCAAAGTTCTTTCCTTGACCAAACTTTATCAGGTTCCTCTAAGCCCTCTTCTCAATTAGGGCTCGATCTTTGGACTTCTGCGTCTATTTATCTTTGTACCACGTGATTTCAGCAAAAATTCTACTAAGTCAGTTTAGCATCAATCCCCACTCTGAATATGTGATATTTGATGATAGCGCATCAAATTTTCATCCCCCCATTTCCCCAAGGCGTATATGATCACCTCAGCCTCTCTTCGGCAAGAATCCTATCAAGTCGATTTAGCCAGAATTCTCCTTGACTCCTAATGCTTTCTCTCAATAATTTCCTGTCTCCTGACCTCCACCCTGATCCTTGGCTACAAACCCCATTTTTCCAAACCATATTCCAAATTGAATCCAGTTTTAGGCATACCAAGGTGTTTTAGTTGCATTAGTTCCTGAGTAAAGTATCTTTTTATTGCTTTATCTTCTGTCCTAATCTGTTTATTCTTATACACTGGGTATATCATGGTTAGCAATATTCATCTGCTTTCAAGGATGAAATACACTAGTAGAAGGAGATAAACATTAATGAAATAATTATAAAATGAATGAATACTTATAAACTAAAATAAAGACCATGAAGAAAGATATTTTTCTAGGCAAAAAAGATCAGAGATAATTTCCCTGAACATATACATCTAAGCTAAGATATCGAGTGAGAGGGGTTGACAAGGCATGTGGGTATGGGTGTGTGTATGTGTGTGTGTGTGTGTGTGTGTGTGCGTGTTGGAGTCAAGGGGATGTATTCCACAAAGTCATGGATGGAAGGATACAGGATATGCAAAATGTTGAATCCAAGAGAGTTTATTGAAGAGAATATTTTCAGAGATGTGGGCAGGCTGAGCAGGCTTTCCCAGTAGCTCAGCGGTAAAGAATCTGCCTGCAATGCAGCAGATGCAAGTTTGATCCCTAGGTCAGGAAGATCCCCTGGAAGAGGAAGTGGCAAACTATCCCAGTATTCCTTCATGGACAGAGGAGCCTTGCAGGCTACCATCCATGGGGTCACAAAGAGTCAGACAGACCGAGCAACAGTAAAGCACACATGCTCAGGCAGGCTAAATAATAAGAGGTAAGCAAGCACACAGCAGCAGAGGGAGCCTGCAGGGCCAAGGTAGAGGCTGTTCCTGTAACCCAGGGAGCCACAGATGGGGGGGAAGCCTTACTTGATAGAGCTATTATTGCAAATAGGGAAACACAACCACTCAACACCTAAGAGAATCCAAGTGAAATAGTCTGTGGAGGACAGTATCTCAGAGCACAGTGCTATGTAGGTACAGATGGAGGGTCAAATTAATAACCACAACAAGGGAAAGAGTGGTGCAGGTTGAGAATGGAATGTAGTCTGGGGCTTAGACGGTGTTAAAAAATGTGGAAATCAAAATGCTAGTGTCAACCAGCAGCTGGGGGAAGTGCTTGGGGTCAGGAGGTCTCAGCTGGTATCAGGAACCTTGCTGTGGAAACTAGACACTTGATCAAGGCTTTGGTCTTTCGGTTCCTGTAATAGTGGGAGGTTAGGTTATAGTGAATTGTGCGAGAATTTTCACCTCTAACCGTAACTGCCTGGAATGCCTTGTTGAAGAAGATGCTAAGGCACTCTCCAAGATGAGTAGGAGAAGTGCCACAATTGATTAGTGACATGCAATCCCATTCATTTGTTTTAGCAAAAAGTGAGTGGATCACATCCTTGGACATGTTCAAAGATCTTGATGTTATAGAGCAAGATCTTATAAATCAGTGGTCACAAATTTCAAGATCTATTTTTATTAGCTTAGCAACTTTAGAATTAATTTGACTCTAGATATTCTAAGGCTTCTAACTGTTAGGACCTAACATACGCCATGACAGGCTTTAAGGCCTGAGTTCCATTTATCAAGAAGCTGAGTCATCACCTAAGAGGAACTGAGATCATCTTCCATGGGTGTCCGGACTTGACCAATTAGCATGTTCCCCGTAGCCTGGTTTGAGCCTGTCAGGACGTAATGGACATCCCCTAAGAAAGCCCAGGCATGCAAAAATTTAGCCAATTAGTAGATGCCCAGAAACCCTTGCAACCAATCCGCCTTTGTAAACTCCCTGTCTTTGTTCTAAGCCTATAAATACTGCTGTAATTCAGGGCTCAGGGCTCAGAGCTCAGTGCTCTTGCTCGACTCCACTACGCTGGATGTGGTTTGAGCCCTAGCCCGAGCTAGCAATAAACCCCTTTTCTGCTTTTGCATTGCTGTGGAAGTCTTGTTCTCTCAGTTTTGGGGACTTGGACCTCAGGCATAACACTAACAACTTGATAGGATAAGGCTGCTGCTGCTAAGGTGCTTCAGTCACGTCCGACTCTGTGCGACCCTGTAGACGGAAGCCCACCAGGCTCCCCAGTCCCTGGGATTCTCCAGGCAAGAACACTGGAGTGGGTTGCCATTTCCTTCTCCAATGCGTGAAAGTGAAGAGTGAAAGGGAAGTTGCTCAGTCGTGGCCGACTCTTCGCGACCCCATGGACTGCAGCCTACCAGGCTCTGCTGTCCATGGGATTTTCCAGGTAAGAGTACTTGAGTGGGGTGCCATTGCCTTCTCCTATGATAAGGCAATTGTACCTAAAACTTCATTGAAAGGTTTCACTGAATTTCATTGAAACCTCTTCAAGACTTGAAAATACTTAAGAGAAAAAAGTTTAAAAATCTGAGGAAAAATTTTTTTTCTCTCTACTTATCAATATTTAAAGATTATTTTGGTATAAAATGTATTCTAGTATGTATTTTTAAATCTTATTTATGAGAAAAGAAAAATGACTTTGTTTAATAAGTTGTTAATTAGTTCTGAGAAGTACGAAAGAAATAAAAGCTTCGTATGGGCCTCACTTGCTATGGGAATCACTTGCTCATTATACCCAGGATGAGTGAAAGAGAATATGGCTTCCTCAGCATTTGTTTTCCACAAAGAAGATCTGTGTGATTCAAGGAAAAAACATAAGATATTAATGGTTTTTCTTTGAATATGAATTAGTGAATTAATCTCCATTTTAATTTATCTATTGACAGTAATAACCTAACTATGTATTGAACATTTACTAGATACTCATCACTCTGCCACACATTATATGAATTATTTCACTAAAGCCTCATACCCAGGACTTCTCAGGTGGCACTAGTAGTAAAGAACCTGCCTGCCAATCCGGGAGACATAAAGTGATGCGAGTTTGATCCCTGGGTTGAGAAGATCCCCAAGAGAAGAGCATAGCAACCCACTCCAGTATTCTTGGAGTGGAGAATCCCATGGACAGGGGAGCCTGGTGGGCTCCAGTCCATAGGGTCACAAAGAGTTGGACAGAACTGAAGCAATTAACACACATACAACCAGGTTTATGCCAGTAAACCAGCTCTTTAAAATTAAATTATATTTTAAAATAGCTCTGATGTGATATTTGCCAATTTTCATAAACTCTCATGAACAATATTTGCTAAGTCACTTCAATCGTGTCCGACTCTGTGCAACCCCATAGACAACAGCCCACCAGGCTCTGTTGTCCCTGGGATTCTCCAGGCAAGAACACTGGAGTGGGTTGCCATTTCCTTCAATGCATGAAAGTGAAAAGTGAAAGTGAAGTCGCTCAGTCGTTTCTGACTCTTAGCGACCCCATGAACAATCTAGCAGTCAGCTAAAACATGGGTGTGTTCTCTGGGAGTAGACTGGGCTCCCGTGAGAGTTCGTCATGTCTGCCACACAGCCCTGCACAGAAAGCCCATGAAGCAGAAGGACCTGGGGAAGAGTTCAGGATACCATTTGAATCCCTGGTCATCTTACCAGCTATCTGATTTTCAGATGAGTTGCCTCAGTTTCCTTGTCTGTAAAATAGAGACAATAATAGTATTTACCACATGGAGTTTTTGTAAGGAATAAATAAGTTAATAACATTGTGACCTTGGAATAGTTCATGGTACATTGCAAGCATTAAATTTAAAGTAGCTGTGATATTCTCAGATATAATTTAGTAGACATGGGAACAGGCATATGAACATGACACAATTGGAAAACAAAGATGAGAACTTGAGTTTTCTCACTCCTACTTAATTCTAGACGTTTTTGACAAATTATGTTGCCTGCTTTGCATCCCTATCACACTTGTGGCTGAAACTAAACAAAAAGACTTTCAAGGGAAAAATAAATCTGGATATGGCAGAGGCCAGAAGATGTATAATCATACTTGCAATCCTGAGTATTTTTCAGGGTAAAATTTAAATGACAGTTGAAACCTGTGAAAATGAAATTCTTCGTTATGTGGTTTTGGCTAAATCCCATATCAAATAATCCAAGCACAGAAGTGCCAAAAGCAACCTGCAGTGACATTTTTTTTTTTAAGCAGATTTCTTTCTTTTTAAAAGATATTTTTTTTATTTAGCTGCATAGGTCTTCATTACAGCACAAAGGATCTTCATTGCATGTTGTGGCACATGGACCCTCTAGTTGTGTGAGGGTTTAGTTGTTCTGCAGCATGTAGGATCTTAGTTCCCCAGCTAAGGATCGAACCCACGTCCCTTTCATTGCACAGTGGATTGTCAACCACTGGACCACCAGGGAAGTCCCTGCAGTGACAATCTTAACACTGGGGTGAGGTGGTGAGCAGACTGACACAGCTTTGCCAAAAGCTACTGAAATACAGTGTTTCAAATTTATCTGTTTCACTATTATCTGAATTTTAGGATTTTGTTCCCTTCAATGAGTATGAGTAACTCAAAATTAGTTGAACATATATATCAAAAGTAATTTTCAAAGCTAGTGGCAATTTTTTTTTAATTCAAAGAATGGAATGCACCTTCAAGTGAATTCCCTACAGACTGGTCTTTGAGATCATTTTCTTATGACACCACTCATTTCCTGATGTGGCAGGTACTCTGCCACAATTCTGAAACTTTGTCAATCAGAATTCAGTTTCACTGACAAAAAAGCACTCATTTTTTCCTGGCAGATTCTATATTTTTTCCTTGAACTCAGTTGCTCTGTTTGACAGTATTAATGATTCCATCAAATGTCCTTATGGAAATAAAGAAAAGACATAGACAGTTATCTGGGGTTTCTCTGAAACACTGTCCCCAAACTCTCATCATGGGATTAAGAGCAGACTAGGAAGATTGTCTAGTGCCCTGAATAAATTCAAATCACTCAACTCCTCTCTCTGCCTGAATGATTTTTGTCTGTCGTATTGGACCTATTTGAGTAGCCATGATACTGTACTGAGGAGTGAGCATAAGTAAGAAGGTGTTTTGCCCCAAGATGTTGTAAGGTAAGGGCTTTCCTGGTAGCTCAGCTGGTAAGGAATCCACTTACAATGCAGGAGACCCCAGTTCAATTCCTGGGTGGGAAGATCCCCTGGAGAAGGGATAAGCTACCCACTGCAGTATGTTGGGGCTTCCCTGGTGGCTTAGAGGGTAAAGAATCTGCCTGCAGTGGAGGAGACTTGGGTTTGATCTCTGGGTTTGGAAGATCCCCTGGAGAAGGGAATGGCAACCCACTGCGGTATTCTTGCCTGGAGACTCACTATGGCAGTGGAGCCTGGCAGGCTACAGACCACGGAGTCGCAAAGAGTCATACACTACTGAGCAACTAAGCACACATTGTGAGGTAGTACAACACAGACAGAAGCTAAATCAGGGAGGAAGAGAACCACAACAGGCGATTGTACACCCAGTCTTGTTTGCATGGTTATGTGATCTAAAAATGAGAGCTTGAGCATCATGATCAAAAAACAAAATGACGTGAGGAAGAGAAATAGATCAGGACTATTTACTCCACTGTCACCAGAATAAGAGCTCAGATCTGTTTTTATCTGGTGCCAGTTTATGGTACATTGGTACAGGTGACTTCAGGGTTGGAAAGAAAAGCAACTTCAGGGTTGCTTCTAAAGTCAAAACTCTTTTCTCAAATCTGTGTCTGAAAAAGGAGACCCTTTTCCCACTCCAGATCAAATGAAGATCAGTTTCCCATTCTCCCACATTTTTGGCAGCCCAGCACCTCCACCTTTTTGCCCAGTCATCTCCAGTTTCCCTCTGCAGCTGCTGTGGGGACTGCACAGCACTTTCCTGTGGCCAACTTTACCTGTCTACACTTCTATACACTCAGCTCCTGAAGTCTGTCTTTCAAGACTGTCATTTTGATATCAGCAAATTGTCAAGGAAACAAGTTAAATGCAACATCTGCCTGCAGTGTTTGTTTTCTATGGGGCACACTTGCGTTCTCATCAGCATGGCCACGCCATAGATCTAAACATGAAGCGACATGCCACATGGGTCATATGTGCTGCCCGTGACTTCCATCGCTTTGTTTGTATTTTTAATACACACAAATCGCACCATATCTTCAATTTGTATGTGGTTTTTGGATGAACATAATCTTGATAATTATAACTTTTAACAGAAAAGAGCATATGTACCACCACGTGTCCATCCTTCAGCTTCAAAAATGTTCAATATTCTGCTGATTTGTTACTAATGTCAAATATTTACCTTGTTTTCCATATTTTGTAATTATGAATATGTTGCAAAAAATGATGCTTGAGGTAGATTTTATATTTAGATAATCTCCTTGGCACAGATACCCAGTGGCAGAATTTCTGAGAGTAGTACTTCCTGTAAGTACTTTGAATATCAGGGGGTTAAACAATGGTCGACTGGTTCTGTTTACACTCTTGTCCACTAAAGACAAGCTCTACTCTTTGGGGTTGCTTTGTGGATGAATGACCCAAAGTGGGCCCCAAGCTCAGGGTTAGGGTCCTCTTTACACTGTGGCTGGGTCTTTGGGGACCATCTATGAATGTCGTAGAAGCTGTTGCTATAATTGGAGAGAAAAGTGAGGCACACGGATCAGAGTCACGGTCAAAGGTGTAAATAAGTTCTTTGTGCATTTTAATCAAAGAACAGTTTGCACACCAGTGTTTTTTTCTCACTTCTCCAATCCCTTCTTGACAACACAACAAACGATAATCTGAAATCAAACACGACACTCTACCTGCAGGAACCAACACTGACAGATGGAGCTGTGTTTAAATAGCTTCATGTTGCCAGTTCCAATAATGAAAAAGTACACAAAAGCCCAAGTCTGATGGGAAAAAGGAAAGTGCTCTGAATTTGAAAGGGAATCAGGTAAGCATTCTGGTGATGAGGATCATCCAACCTGTCAGCACATGGGGCAGCATTTCCTCTGATTGGCTGGAGGAGCCACCGCTGTGGCCCAGGGCCAACTCAACATGGGTGGGTGAAGTGGTGGAAAGTTTGGGGATGCTAAGGGCCTTTGTTTAGCTTAGATGGGGTGTGAGGGAACCCTGCCAGATTTTTGATCCGTGTTAGGCTGGTGGGTGTGCAACAGCTGCTTTTGTTATCCGAGAATGAGGCAACCTGGAGCTGTAGGACTGCTCTAGGCATAATGATTCTGGGGTTTTGTTAAATAAAAGCACTCAGATGACATTCTAGTGAAAAGTAAGGCCTCAGAAGGCTCCAGAAAGGAAAACAACCTTTACTTTGAATTTTGGGGGTTGATTCTGAGGGAATGCAGTTATGCATCAATTTGAAAAACCTACAAAATAATTTGTGGGGGGTAAAAATAGATTTGAATTTGTTTCAGCACCATCTGGAGAGAATATTAAATTTTGTCTCTCTGATCATATACACGGCAAGGAAAATGCTTCACTATTTATGGCCTTTTTAAAAAAAATTTCAGTTGATTCACAATGTTGTGTTAGTTTCAGGTAATAGCAAAGTGATTCAGTTGTGTATTTTTTCATATTCTTTTCCATTACAGATTATTACAAGATACTGAATATAGTTTCTTGTTCTATACAGTAAGACCTTGTTGTTTATTTTATCTATAGCAGTGTGTGTATGTTAATCTCAAACTCTTAATTTATCTCTCTTCCCTTCTCTGTCTGCTATTCTCTGTGGTAACTATAAGTTTGTTTTCTTTGTGAGTTTATTTCCATTTTATAAATATGTTCATTTATATCATATTTTAGATTCCACATATAAGTATTATCATATGTTACTGATAGCTCAGTTGGTAAAGAATCCACCTGCATTCCAGGAGAGCCTGATTCAATTCCTGGGTTGGGAAGATCCGCTGGAGAAGGGATAGGCTACCTTCTCCAGTACTTGGGCTTCCCTTGTGGCTCACGTAGTAAAGAATCCCCCTGTAATGCAGGAGACCTGGAATCGATGCCTGGGTTGGGAAGATCCTCTGGAGAAGTGAAAAGCTACCGACTCCAGTATTCTGGCCTGGAGAATTCCACAGGCTGTATAGTTCATGGGATCTCAAAGAGTCAGACATGACTGAGTGACTTTCACTTTCACTTTGTTACTTGTTTCTCTGACCTACTTCACTGGTATGATCATTTCTAGGTCCATCCATGTTGCTCAAAATGGCATTATTCCATTCTTTTATATGGCTGAATAATATTGTATGTTTGTGGTTTTTTAATCCTCACCTTTCAGGAACTGGCCTATATCTGCTCCACAGCACTCTAGGGGTCTTGCCAGAGACGTCCTGGGTGCTTCATTGGTTTGAAGTTGATTTCATCCTAATGTGTCTTCAATCGTACTGGAAAGTCATCCTGCAGCTCTGTCACCATCTTTAAAACCAGCATGTATTGGTGACTTTTTTATACAAGCCCTGCACAGAGGTTGCAAAGATAAATAGGACAGTCACCAAATTTAAGGAGTTCATAGGAGGGGCAAGAGATAGACATTAAGTACATCATTATGGGCTTCTCTGTCAGTTCAGTGGTTAAGAATCTGCCTGCCAATACAAGGCACACAAGTTTGATCCCTGCTTCAAGAATGTCCCACATGCCATGTGGCAACTAAGCCCATGTGCCACAACTACTGAAGCTGGTGCCCCTAGAGCCCATGCTCTGCAATAAGAGAAGCAACTGCAATGAGAAGTCTGTGCAACACAACTAGAGAGAAGCCTCCACTGGCCACACAACTGGAGAAAGCTCATGCATAGCAACAAACACCCAGCACTGCCAAAATTAAATAAATACCCAAATCTTTAAGAAGAAAAAAGACATCATTATAAAACAATGTGCAATAACCAGGGCAACCTCCAGAAAGGTTATGAGGATACCTGGGTTTGTTGGTAAGATCTGTCCAGGAAGACCTGGGGAGAGTCACCAGCTGCTCTTTGAGATAAAGGTAATCAACAAAGACTTCCTCAGTGGCTCAGTGGTAAAGAATCTACCTGCCAATGCAGGAGACACAGGTTCAGTCTCTGGGTTGAGAAAAGAGCTCCTGGAGAAGGAAATGGCAACCCACTCCAGTATTCATTCTTGCCTGGGAAATCCCATGAACAGAAGAGCCCGACGTGCTACAATCCACGGGGTTGCTAAAGAGTCAGACACTACTGAGTGACTCAACAACAACAACAGTAAATCGACAAATAGCTACTCTTTACGGAGTGCCCCAAATGTGCCAGGTTTAAAGTTAGGCAATTTAACTTAATAAAGTAAATATAACAACCCCATGCATTAGATATTGTGAACCTCAATGTACAGCTAAGAAAACTAACTGAAAGAGGTAATGAACTGAGGCACACCCAGCCAGAAAGGGTCAAAAAGTAGACACAAATTGAATATTTTTTCTGACTTCAAAACCAGCGCTCCTTGTTCAATACAACACTGCTTTTGGACAAAGAGAGGTAACAGAGGTGTATACTCAGGCAGAGAGATAGAGTTACTGCCACCAAGTTTTCCATCTGTTTCTTCACCTCTTTCCTGCAGAAAAGACTCAGTATCATGACATTTTAACCTGCCTTTTCAGTCACCTGGTTATGACATACCACTGCATTCCCTTATTCACTTCTTCAAAATCTATTCCTTAGCAGACACCCTAAGATAAAACTCAAAGATGCAGATTCCTGCAAGAATAAACCAAAAAAGTGAAAATGTCAACAAAAGCTTCTAAAAATGTCTGATGCTTTCCAGCTTCCTCTACAGTCTAGATGATTTTGCCATGTCCATGGTCAGCGCAGGCAAGTATCAAACCATGATTTCTGCATTTTTTGGAGAGCCCTCTGTTCATCTCAGTTTACTAAAAGAACATCTCTACTGATTTGATCACAGCCTTACAAAGGCACATGGACCATTTCTGAAAAATAAAATGACCTAGGACATTAGCAATCTGCAACAGGTACACTAAATACAATACACCCTCCTAATCTCCAATACTTTGGTCACCTGATGTGAAGAGCAACCTCACTGGAAAAGAGCATGATGCTGGGAAAGATTGAAGGCAGGAGGAAAAAAGGACAGCACAGGATGAGATGGTTTGATGGCATCATTGACTCATGGACATGAGTTTGAGCAAACTCTGGGAGATAGTGAAGGACAGGGAGGCCTGGCTTGCTGCAGTCCATGGGGTTGCAAAGAGTCGGACATGACTGACAAACTGAATAACAACAACCTCCCAATCAGGTAGAAGCCAAGAGCATAGAAACTCTGACTCAATACTAGCTAACCAGACACCAAAGCTTTTGACTAGTTATTGATCAGCCGAAGTGAGCCTCTTTATCTTTGGACATATCTTATGTGCCTTGATTTGTGTAGAGAAATTAATTATTGATCAAATTTCACTCCCATGAGAGCACATGGGAATGCACTTTAGTTTGACCTAGCTTCTGAAGTAGCTCACAGGTTTAGTGATATTTACTCAAAATGTAGGTGCAATGGCCATGTGTGACTGTATTGTGTGGTTATGTCGAACAATGTCTCATCACTTACTTTGCAGTTAACCTTGAGATCAAAATGGATAATACTGGTCCTTGACTAGAGATGGGATGGCTTTCTCACTAGTCACATGCCCTTATTAGATGCCTCAATTTTCACAAGTGATTGACAGCCTAAACCTAGTCCAGCTGACTATTAAAGCACGTGTTTTTATTCTTAACTGGTATAATAGCTCAATGTCATCTGAATCTCCTTGGAGGATCCCCACGCATATTCTGATTTCACAGGTCTGGGGTGGTCAAGATTTGGTATTTCTAGCAATCTCTTAGAAACATTACTGACTCTTTGCACTGAGAAGCAAGGTGAAAGACTATGGTCTGGGTCCTTATCAGAGAGTAATTTCTAACACATGGTTACTCAACCATTTTTGAGAATCTAGACAAAAGAATAAATTATGTATACTTTGGAAAATTCTCAGTAAATATTATTCATCTCAGTTGAGATTTTGAGGGTTTCAGTAAACCACTAAATAATACTTCAGTGCATGTTAATATGATTTCTTGTTTAACCCTCAAACAGAGTTAAGAAATAGCTACAGTTACTGCATTTATAGATGGAAACCTGAATTTCAAATAGTTTCAGAAAATTACCCACAGCCACTCAACTCTTAAATGACAGAGCCAAACTCAGACCCAAATTAACCATGATTTATTTGGTCTTTTACTTTTGATTTCATTTTATTTTCTTACTGTTAGTTCCCACTTCTATTGTTTTTCTTAGTGACTTTAAATATGTCCTTGTTACTATATTGCATGGATTCTTTATGATGTCTAAAACACTGTTTTGTTTTTCTTATTCTTTAAGCTCTTTTATTAAATCATTCAAGTACAAAAAATTGCAATGCAAAGCAGGTTATAATTGGGAAAACACAGAAGTTCTACTTCTAACTCTCAGAGATAATTCTTAAAATCTTAGTGACTCTCTTTCCAGACTTTCCTCACTAAACTTTGCTTACCTTCTTTCTTGAAATAATGAAATAGGATTCCACGTATATGCTTTGTAATTACCTTTCTTCATTTACTGATATATTGATAATCTAGCCATATTTACAGGGCTTCCCAGGTGGCGCTAATGGTAAAGAACACACCTGCCAATTCAGGAGACATCAGAGACACAGGTTCTATCCTTGGGTCAGGAAGATCCCCTGAGGGGGGCATGGCAACCCACTCCAGTATTCTTGCCTGGAGACTCCCATGGCCTGAGAAGCCTGGCGAGCTACAGTCCATAGGGTCGCAAAGAGTCAGACACAACTGAAGCAACTTAGCACTCACCCAAACTTACAAAATGCTACTCATAATTAGTATAGGATCTTTGTTTAAATGAGTAAAGACTAATTCATGGGTTCTATCTCTGGTTCTTGGACATTTACATTGTTTCATTTTTGTTTGTTTCATGAGTTTAAGTAACATCTCAGTCAATAACACACTTCATACTTGTATCTGTGTGCATTTTTAACTTATTTTTTCCCAGTTACTTTAGTGACACAGAATGTTATTTTTAAACTATTAATATCTTTATCTAAAGCTAGTAAAGAGAAATTTCCTTTGGTTCTGAATCCCACTTCTCTCCCTAGAGTCCTTTCAACTGAAATGTTTCCTTCAAGGCTTTTCTACTTTCTTACACAGATGTACATAGTAAATGGTTCTAGGATTTTTTTGGAGCACACCATAGGTCTCCTGAAATCACATTTCATGGGAAATATTTCCCAAAAGACACACTGCTTTGCATGTCAGAGTAGCCTTTAATTCCATCTTGCCATCATGGCTCATTGTCATCTGTTCATTTTTGTCAAGTTGACAAGTGGTAATTAGTATCCTTCAGGAGTAAACCCACTTAAGAATTTGTATGCATTGTTTTAGACCTTTTCCCAAACTTGCATTTGCAAACAGCTAAGTACACGCATTTAGGATATATCCTACCCTTTATGTGTGTATACGTGTATATGCTAATAAATGATATAATCTACAAGCCTTGTGAAATGGACAATATCTCTTGGAGAACAATTCATGTAAGTGGTCTAAATCAGTTTCTCAAACTGGTCACTTTATTGAGATTTTGGGCCAGATAGTTCTGTGTGGTGACAGGCTTCCCTGTTTATTGCACAATGTTTAGCAGCATCCCTGGCCTCTCTACCCACCAGGTAACATCAGTATTTCTTCACATCTTCTTGCAACTGTGACAACTGAAACTATACACTGCCAAATATTCCCTGGGAAGAAAATTTCTCCAAGTTAAGAACCAATATATAAATGTACCTCATTCCTTTGTCATACTTCTTTACATTCCATATAACTTAGCAATGTTTTCCAGTTACAAGGTTGCAATGAATATCTTTTTAAAAGAGAACAGTCTTCTTGAATAATATTGATAATATGGCATAATGGGAAAAAGTTTATGGAACTGGACTACCTGGGTTCAAATTTTAAATTTGTAAAATGGGGATACTAATGGGAACTAATGAGCATTAAAGGCATTTAAGTATGCAAAGAACTTAAAACAGTGGGAGCAATTTTATCGATAAATGATATCTCAAAAATTCAGCAGTGGCCACAGGACTGGAAAAGGTCAGTTTTCATTCCAAAGAAAGGCAATGCCAAAGAATGCTCNTTCATTGCATGATACTGGATGCTTGGGGCTGTTGCACTGGGATGACCCAGAGGGATGGTAGGGGAGAGAAGAGGGAGGGGGGTTCAGGATGGGGAACGTGTGTATACCTGTGGCAGATTCATGTTGATGCATGGTAAAAACAATACAATATTGTAAAGTAATTAACCTCCAATTAAAATAAATAAATTTATATTAAAAAATCTGTTTTTAAAAACATCCAAATATCTAAAGACCTGTCCCACCAGATTCCCTGGAGCACAGAGTGCTTCAGGCCACCCTTAACTCCCTCAGGGGTTGTTGTAGGTCAACAACTATAGCAACATGGGCTTCAATCTCTGTAGAGGCAGTTGGAAAATGCCTTTGTTGTTCAGTCGTTGGCAGTGCTCTTGGTAAGTGTCAATTTGTAGTTGACACTTGTAAGGGAAATGCTATTTTTCAGTTTTTTTTTTAATTTATTAAGAAACTCCTGTTCTAGAGTGAATCCTTTCTCTGTCACCTGCTTGTTTTATACTTTTCAGCAACCTGATTGTCCTAGCCTATAGATAGAAATGGAGATGGCAATGGCACCCCACTCCAGTACTCTCGCCTGGAAAATCCCACGGATGGAGGAACCTGGTGGGCTTCAGTCCATGGGGTCGCGAAGAGTCAGACATGACTGAGCAGCTTCACTTTCACTTTTCACTTTCATGCATTGGAGAAGGAAACGGCAACCCACTCCAGTGTTCTTGCCTGGAGAATCCCAGGGACGGGGGAGCCTGGTTGGCTGCTGTCTATGGGGTCACACAAAGTTGGACACGACTCAAGCGACTTAGCAGCAACATAGATAGAAAGAGTGAAATAATTATTACTACTAATAAAACCACATGTTAGCATTTTTGACCCCATCAACTAGGCTCTACCTCCATCCCACCCCTACTCTCACCTCAATCCACTTCTGAGCCTAGGAGAATAACTGACCGTTGAAATATTGGTATGAATATGTCTTGGGGAGTAGTCAGTTTGTACCAGTTATCTTTGGTTCCATGCAGAGATGGGGAGAATGTTCATTCTATAATTTGTACACAACTGAGCCAACTGAGCACCAAAATATCTGTGCTGTGCTTATTTACTCAGTAACATCTGATTCTTTGCGACCCCATGGACATCTCTGGAAGTGAAAGTAATGTCTAATCTCTTTCAGTCCTTGAGGCAACAGGGCTTTCAAATTCTACTTGTAGCCCCTCCCCAACAAGATTACCATGCTGGGGAAGGCTGCGCCCTAAGCAGCTCTATCCAGCAGTCATTAGATCATTCCAGCAACTTTTCCTACCCGTAGATTTCTTCACCTCACACAGCTCAATGCCTGCTTTCTTTTTCTCATCAATTGGTATGTAGGCACAGGATACAATGGAATTGCAAGGTTGTGACACCAGATAAGCGCCAATTTATGAAAAATCCTGGGAATCTCATTCTCCTCTTGCACAGTAGAGAAGTTGGCCAAGTTCAGTGAACGTTTTCAGCATGACCAGGGCACTTTGAAGCAGGTGTTCCCAGCCTGTTTGCTTAAAGGGATGGTACAGGGAGGGAGGAGGGAGAGGGGTTCAGGATGGAGAACATGTGTATACCCGTGGTGGATTCATGTTGATCTAGGGCAAAACTAATACAATATTGTAAAGTAATTAACCTCCAATTAAAATAAATATATATTAAAAAATCAATTAATTTAAATAAGTCTAGGGGAGTAGTAGAATTTCCATATATTTTATTTCCTCAAGAAAGAATACTATAAAGTATGAGAAAGAATCTTACAAAGTACAGTTATCACCTTTCAACTGTTCATTATTTCCTACATATAGAACAGAAGTGTGTGCACAAGAGTAAACAGAGCATATTCTAGGGATAAAGCAAAACTAAATAAATTTGAATCTTTAAAAAATTTATTTTATTTTGTCTTAGGATGGTGAAAACTTGGCTGTGATCCAGCCATATGTGGGAATCAGCACACAACAACCTTCTTACAGGTGATCATCACTTTGGTCACTCATTATCCAAGGGCCTAATTCAGTGTCTGATGCACAGTAGGTACTCAGTCATTGAACAGAATAAATGTGTGGGTGAAGGAAGCAACATGTTGGGATGGTAAGCAATGGATTGATGCTGTTTTATCAATTATTTTTAATCCTCAAACTTCTTTCACAAATGTGCTCAGTTGAATTTTGCACCCCACCCTCAACCAGATATGTCCACAAAAATCTCAGAATATAACTATTCAGAATAAGGGTGTTTGCTGATGTATTTAAGTAAGACGCTTGAGATAAGATCATTCTGGATATCAAAGAAGGAGATGACATACAGGAAAAGTTGTGTGAAGACAGAGGCAGAGATTGCAGAGATGTGTCTACCAAGCCAAGGGAAGCCAAGGATTACCGGAGAGAAGACGTGAGAATGGATTCTACTCAGCCCCTAAAGAAAATGAAGCCTGCTGATAGCTTGATTTTGGACTTCTGTCCTCCAGATCTCTGAGGGAATACATTTCTGTTTTAAACTGCCAGATTTATAGCAGCCCTAGAACTGCTTCCCTTGTGGCTCAGACAGTAAAGTCAGGAAGATCGCCTGGAGAAGAGAATGGCAATTGACTGGAAAATTCCATGAACAGAGGAGTCTGGCAAGCTACAGTCCATGGTGTCACAAAGAGTCGGATATGATTGATGCTTTTCATAGAACTGAATGCAATAATCTACATATATAGTTAAACGAAGATCATGGCATCCGGTCCCATCACTTCATGGGAAATAGATGGGGGAAACAGTGGAAACAGTATCAGACTTTTTTTGGGGGGGCTCCAAAATCACTTCAGATGGTGACTGCAGCCATGAAATTAAAAGACGCTTACACCTTAGAAGAAAAGTTATGATCAACCTAGATAGCATATTCAAAAGCAGAGACATTACTTTGCCGCCTAAGGTCCATCTAGTCAAGGCTATAGTTTTTCCAGTAGTCATGTATGGATGTGAGAGTTGGACTGTGAAGAAGGCTGAGCGCTGAAGAATTGATGCTTTTGAACTGTGGTGTTGGAGAAGACTCTTGAGAGTCCCTTGGACTGCAAGGAGATCCAACCAGTCCATTCTGAAGGAGATCGGCCCTGGGATTTCTTTGGAAGGAATGATGCTAAAGCTGAAACTCCATTACTTTGGCCACCTCATATGAAGAGTTGACTCATTGGAAAAGACTCTGATGCTAGGAGGGATTGGGGGCAGGAGGAGAAGGGGACGGCAGAGGATGAGATGGCTGGATGGCATCACTGACTCGATGGACATGAATCTGAGTGAACTTTGGGAGTTGGTGATGGACAGGGAGGCCTGGTGTGCTGTGATTCATGGGGTCGCAAAGAGTCAGACATGACTGAGCGACTGAACTGAACTGAACTGAACAGTTGTAGTCACTTTTATGGATAAAAAAAAACACAAAACACTGTGGAATGTTTTCATGATAATGATAACATAGTTTAAAAAAGTTATTTACCTTTTTACATTTTTAATCATGTTTTATAAAATTATTTAAATTGAATCTTTAATACTCTGTATACAGATAGTGTCTAAATGTATTAACAGGTAAATTGGGAACAGATTATTCATTTATAAAATTATAGGATATGATTATAAAACTATAAAAGATAAAAGTATGATTGGTAAATATAAATGGCCTGATATATAATATTTTGTTGGAAGATATTCTAACTTCCCTGGTGGCTCAGACAGTAAAGTGTCTGCCTACAATGTGGGAGACCCGGGTTCAATCCCTAGATCAGGAAGATCTCCTGGAGAAGGAAATAGCCACCAACAGCAGTATTCTTGCCTGGAAAATCCCATGGACGGAGGAACCTGGTAGGCTACAGTCCATGCGGTCACAAAGAGTAGGGCATGACTGAGTGAGTTCACTTTCATTATTTGTTAGATATATTTTGAAATTTAATTTTACATTTTATATCATCAAAAACGAAGATTGCCTTTATTATGCTTAAATGTTCAGAATATTACCATTTTGGATTAGCGATCAGCTGGCCTAGTTTTCTAAAAAAAAAATGTGTTCATTTCTAAGTTATAAGAGAGTTGGTTAGGTATCCTATTTTCAAGCAGAAAGCATCTCTTATACTTCTTCAGTTATCTTAAATGAAAAGATAAATTGCATATAATCCCAGTCATGTTAATATTTTTTCTTTTCAATTCTTTAATTTCTGAGATTGAAAACTATTCCAATTTGATATGCAAAATTTTAATCAGAAGAATTTAATGTGCTGATTTAATGGTGCTCATGTTGAGAAAAGTTTCCATGATTACTATAATTTTTGTGACCTTTCTATTATAATTGATATTTTTTCATGCTTGACTTCAAACAACTGTCATTTATGAGTACAAATTAAATGTACATTAAAAACTATGGTAAATTAGATAATTGTTCAGAAAATATTTACTCCCTCCTATTCCCTACCTGTATTCTTTCCCCATTTTATTGATGTTTTAGCTTAGTCTTATTGTGTGTTTCAGTTGACTGTTTATACTTTGAAAAGTAGCGTTTTATTACTAGGACATTGTTTTGCTATAAATTACAAACAATATTTCACATTTATTAACATTCTTTATTATAATTATAAAAGTTAGGTAATGAGTCCAAATTTATCATGTAGGTGATACAATGCAATTATTAAAAAGTGATAGATTTATATAAAGAATATCTATAATTTATTTATTATTGAATATCTATAATCAATTTATTATTGAATAAATGCCCTGACCTCTCCCTAACATACCTAAGCCTTGCCCAACTTTTGAGTATAATCTACACATGCTAGTCCTCTAGCCCCTAAGTCTTTCAGGTATGGTCTATGAATAGCAACATGAGCAAAGCCTTGGAGATGATCAGAAACACAGTTTCAGTTTGTACCTGGAGACCATTGAATCAGGACCCCTGGGAGTGAGGCCCTGCAATGTGCTTTAACAAGCTTCCTGTGTGATTCTGATGCAGTTCAAGTTTGAGAGGTGCTGGGCTAGATGGCGACATACTAAGCTGGTACCTAGACAGATATGCATAGTACAGAAATGACATAAAAAGTCAATCTAGAAGCCCTAATGTAATGCAAGTCTAAATTAATAACTCATTGAGAACATTGCAAATATATGAGAGGGAAGGTAGGAAGATTTGCATTTCACTTTCTGTGTTAAACAAGAAATTAACTTTTAGTGTATAATTAATAATTGTGAATTTTAAAAATTAATATTTTGCAAAGAGCTAAGTATATTCCAAACACAAATCTGGATCAAATTTTCTGGAAATCCTGAGATTAAAACTCATCACTTCTGTATAGATGTGCACAGTTTGGTGGGAGGGAAAAGCAAGAAAAGAGCCTCTGAGTACTAAGCAAAGGATGCTATCAGATACAGAGGTGAGAATGTGGCTTGATAGGGGCCTTCCATGTAGAGGCAGCAAATAGTTGCACATTTAGGCTATAGGTTCATTGATATGATTGTGGGGTTTTGTGCTCTGATAGGCCAAGAAAAGTTAGCTTTTTCTCTTGATTTTTAAACCATTTTATTCAGGTTTAATTCACATACCATAATGTCCACTCACTTCAATTGTACAATTCAGTTTTTTTTTAAACATATTCAGAGTGTGTAACTATCACCGCTATCTCATTTCAGAACATTTTCATCATCCTACAAAGAAACTCCTGTACCAATTAACAGTCATTCTTCATTCCTTCCCTCATTCACCATCCTCACCCCTAGGCAAATACTAATCTACTTTATGTTCCTATTCAGTTCAGTTCAGTTGCTCAGTCATGTCCAACTCTTTGCAGCCCCATGAACTGCAGCACACCAGACCTCTCTGTCCATCACCAACTCCTGGAGTTTACCCAAACGAGGTCCATTGAGTTGGTGATGCCATCCAATCATCTCATCCTCTGTTGTCCCCTTCTCTTCCTGCCTTCAATCTTTCCCAGCATTATGGTCTTTTCAAATGAGACAGCATCAGGTGGCCAGATTTGCCCATTCTGGACTCTTTATATAAGTGGAATCATATGGCATAACTCCTTTGCATTGTTTTGTGTCTGGTTTATTTCACTTTGCATGTTTTCAATATTCATCTATGATATAGAATGTATCAGAATTTCATTACTTTTTATTATAAAATAATATTCTATTATATAGATATAATAGATTTTATTAATTCATTCATAAGTTAAAGGATATTTGGGTTATTTCTTCTTTTAGCTATTATGAATAAAGTTTGCTATAAATATTTATGAACAATTTTTTGGTGGACATATGTTTTCATTTCTTTTGGGTATATACCTTGGAGTGGGTTTGCTGGGTCATATGGTAACTCTACATTTAATTTTTTGAGAAACTGCCAGACAGTATTTAAATAACACTGAATGTATCATTTTACATTCTTACCACCAATGTATGAGGGTTCTGATTTTTCCACATTCATGCCAACACTTGTTATTTTATGTCGTTTTGATTATAGCCATCATTCTGGTGTTAAGTGGTATCATATTGTGGTTTTGATTTGCATTGTCTGAATTGGACATGGAACAACAGACTGGTTCCAAATAGGAAAAGGAGTACATCAGGGTTGTATATTGTCACCCTGCTTGTTTAACTTGTATGCAGAGTACATCATGAGAAATGCTGGACTGGAAGAAACACAAGCTGCAATCAAGATTGCTGGGATAAATATAAATAACCACAGANAGAAGACTCTTGAGAGTCCCTTGGACTGCAAGGAGATCCAACCAGTCCATTCTGAAGGAGATCGGCCCTGGGATTTCTTTGGAAGGAATGATGCTGAAGCTGAAGCTCCAGTCCTTTGGCCACCTCATTCGAAGAGCTGACTCATTGGAAAAGACTCTGATGCTGGGAGGGATTGGGGGCAGGAGGAGAAGGGGATGACAGAGGATGAGATGGCTGGATGGCATCACTGATTCGATGGGTGTGAGTCTGAGTGAACTCCGGGAGTTGGTGATGGACAGGGAGGCCTGGTGTGCTGTGATTCATGGGGTCACAAAGAGTCGGACACGACTGAGGGACTGAACTGAACTGAACTGAACTGAATATATATCATGGAATATTTGAACTGAAGAACGACTTAGAGATCCTGTAAACCAAACCCTTCAAACTTTTTGTTGTAGAGATGGGGATACTGGGACCTGGGGGCAGAAGCTTAGATTACCATTACTCACCTCAGAAGCACAAGCTTCAGTATTCAGAGCTTTCTCCTCTAGGCCTCATTGCCTCCCTCTTCTCAAGGTTTTTAAAATGCAAAATAAATAAATGCCTGTAAGCAACTGCTGCTGATGAAGAGCCTTTGATTTCTCCCCCAGAGAGCTGGCATCCTGCCTCACTTCCTGAAAATGCATTCGAACAGATTCCACTCTTCAAATCTCTGCTCTTCAGATGCTTTAATAAAAGTGAGCACTGTAAGTGGTTGCTCTGGTGTCTCTGCCCCTCTGCACACACAGAGTCAAAATTAGCTCTTTCTTTCCTTCTCGGAGCAACAATAGCACAGCTCAGCTGCCTGCTGAAAGGTGCTGATGGAAAACACATTATATAAGCTTCCTCCTCTTTCCCCATCTTGTCAGACAAAAAGCTAGTATCCTGAAGGCTTTTCTCCCTTCCCCTTACTCTCATTCCTACATTAGACTTGCTTGTTATTAAGCTGCATTCTTTTGCAAGGTATTATTGGGCTTCGTTTTATTTCCATTTCTTTCATCTCTTCTATCAGTCAAGAGGAAAACAGATAAAAAGGCTGCTTTGAGAACAAATAGGGAACCTCACAGTTTTGAGCTCACCCAGTGTTCATCTCTTCCTGTAGATTTTGGGCTTAATGGACAATAATCATTTTCCAGGACTCTATAATACAGCTGAATATTTTGCCCAGCCTTTCCTTAATATAACTTTACAATTCTTTCTAACATTTAACTCTTCTGAGCACAAACTTTTAGCATATTTATGACCCTTCATAATGGAGTTTTATTTCTTAAATGTAACTTCCCATTATGAATTTCAGTTAGACTGCAATGTTTTGTATAATTTCCACTGGCATTTATTGTGTACTTTCTGTGGCTACGTAGCAAGATCTACTGAATTCCAAACATGCATCAGCACAGCTAGTGACCACAATTAATCCTCTGAGGTAAACTTTTTTATTATCATTTTATACCGATGGGGAAACTGAAACTTAGAGATATTTAATTACTCTCGCCTAGTCTTCTAGCTAATGATTAGGGAACCAGGACCTGACTCCAGATAGCATGGGTTCCGTGCTTCCAGATACAACCACATTACTATTCAACCTTATTCCAAGTTGTGTTTTATCTTATCCAGCCCCATTACAAGTAGTTAATTACAATATAATTCTCTAGAAGTTCACTCTATAAGTTTCATTTATATCAACCTGGTGATTTCGGAAATTAAGCACTCACTCCTTACTAAAAAAAAAGAAAGAAAGGAAGGAGGAAGAGACAAATATAACAACAGCAATGGAAAACTATCAACTGAGACATTTTTATTCACAAATATAATCATAATAAAACATTACTTTCTTTTCCGGGAGGTCAGTTTTCTTGACAGTTCAGCCATCTAGGACATCATCTCAAGCAAAAGGGGCCCCTCAACAGCCCTTTAATGTCACAAATACCACATGGCAACTTTAATGACATTTAAATAATAAGCTAGGGACTAAGTTATTGCTAAATTGTCATCAACTAGTACTTATTACACAGTGGTTACATTTGGCTATATATGTTATTTTTTTAACTTATAAAATATTTTAAAAATAATAGATTAGAAAATATGTGGAGAGGACTAGACAAGCAGCAGGTACATAGAAAATAAGAAAATCACAATGAACAATAAGACAATAGGATGAGAAGGAAATCTAAATCAAAGGAGTTAGCAAAAATGTAACACATTTGAACAATTTAGAGAAGAAAATCAGCTTAAAATCCCAATAGTCACTGAAGATCTCCTTCTTTACTTCCACAGGACAGTACATGATTTTGCTAATGAAGAACCCAGACCATTCCCTAGAGGATTAAATAGATCATGTTTAACACTTTTTATTGTCCAAAAAAATGCTGTGGTTCTGATGGCATCTGGTGAGCTTAATTCATTTATTTTTGAGGGGGAATGGAGGAGGTTGGACCTTTCCTCCACTACCTTTCCTCGTGAAAAATCTGCCTGCAGTGCAGGAAACCTGGGTTTGATTCCTGGGTCAGGAAGATCCCCTGGAGGAGAAAATAGCAACCCACTCTAAAACTCTTGCCTGGAGAATTCCATGGGAATTAGGAGCCTGGTGGGCTACATTCAGTCCTTGGGGTTGCAAAGAGTTGGACATGAATGAGCAACTAACACTTTTACTTTTCACCTTCATGAACATGAAATGCATGTCATAGATTTTATTTATTTTAAAATTTGCTTTTGTTTTATTTTTTCAATGTTATTTATCTATTCCTTTATCCACTTCCAATTTATCTTTTTTTAACATAAATTTATTTAATTGGAGGTTCCAATTTATCTTAACATTTTTGCGGAGTTTGCTATTTCTTCACGATTTCCCTGAAATTCTACTCCCTCACATTTCAACTGCTTCTGTTGCCAGGGAACATCATCCCTGTGCTCTGGAATCTCTGTCTGGTGCTCCTACTTTAGAAGGGTGACTGCTTTGCTAAGTTCTGTAATTATATGATAAGTTTTGAGGGATCCAATTTTCATCTCATCTGTGAAAATATTATCCCAATGAGTACTTTTCATTCCTCATTTGTTTCCCTTTATTTCTTTGTATTTTTTTCTTTTGCACTTTGGTATATTCTGTTATTCTTTCTGAAGGTGCTGTACTATATTTCAGAAGAGTAAGATTTTTATTTGTAAACATTTTGTGTTAGCATTTCTTCAACCCCTAGTGACTCTTAGACAAAGGAGCAAGGCACCACAGGGACTGCTCACAGGGAAAGACTCTCTACATCCTTTGCTCTGATGACAAAACATCCTACCCGTGTGATCTATTACTTAGCTCCACTTCACCTGCTTCTTGATTCCAAACTATGTATATAAGAGCTCCTGTCACCAGTTTATGCACTTTGTTTCCATTATTGCAAACAAGAGATTCAAATTTTGTACTGCAGACTGTGGACGTCCC
Source organism: Neotragus moschatus (assembly GCA_006410615.1). NCBI lineage: Eukaryota > Metazoa > Chordata > Mammalia > Artiodactyla > Bovidae > Neotragus > Neotragus moschatus. Next base: position 581,986 of record SJYA01000291.1, on the reverse strand, counting down.
TTTGGAGAAGTGTATTCAGAGATCTGGAGCCTGGGGCATCCTCACTGTACACTCCCCCTGGGCTCCTATAGTCCTTCCACCTGTTTCACGGTTCAGAGTTTTGGTTCTTTCCTGCTTTCATTGAAGAAGAAATTGCCTCTCCATTTATCATTTTTTGCATTTGGGTGATTCTGGAGAGAAAAAATGTTAAAGCCAGACTCTGCCATTATCTTTAAGCTGCTAGAGATGTTAATGGTTTTCTGAAGGTATGGCACTGAATGCATTAAAAATGTCTAAAACTTGAGCATTTTCTAAATCAAGTCGTATGTTTGCTAGTTTGCATAAGTATAACACATAGCAGTGGCTGGATCCTTCAGATTACAGAATTTTGCCTGGTTTAAGATGGAAGCCCTTCCACCTGAGTGGGTAACTGCCAAGAATCCCATTCTTGGGTTTGTCAAAAAAGTATTAAACATTAGCAACATAATTTTTTTTAAGCTGGGAAGCTGAAATATAGAATATTTAGAAGAAATGCTTCAAATTACATGAAAAGAACAGATATGTACTGTATGCCAACTATAATTTGTTGCCGTCATATACATTGTTTAACATAATTCTCAAAAGAGCCTTCCCTTATAGGTGTTATTTTTCTTGACTTGATAGATGAATAAATTGAGGTTCAAAAAAAGCAGTGATTTTCTGATGGCTGTTTAGGTAGTAAATAGTTTATTGGTGATTTGGATTGCAAAATACTCACAGCCTCTTCTCTCCTACATTCTTAAGCAATTGAGAGCAGATACCAGGCACAGATTAAGATTTTCATCAATGAAACTGTGCTGAAAAATATGCCTTAGTCCTCCTGTTACATTCCTAATCAAGATTTTGGGACTTGCTGGGCAGAAATCTAAGTCTACAGGACAGACTTGGGGCAAATTTATCCAGCCACCGTCAGTGGAACTTTCAACCTACATTAAGAGAGCACGTTCAAGAAAGGTGAAAAAAAGTTCATTTTCCACCCTGAGCATGTTACTACATGGACTTATAGTAGAGAGATATTTAACAGGCATATCTGAGAGGAAAAGGAAGTAAGTGGGAGCGGAGGCTACCCAACTGCTCCAACCCCATGTTACTCTTCCCCACTGTGGGCAGAGGAAAGGACCAAGGATCCAGAGAAGTTGGAATGCTTCTTTCATTATTGTGCTCTCCTGGAGATAGGGAAGTCTCCTCTTCTTTATAAAAACAGAAGGAATAGGTATTAAGTGTCTCAGTCACGTTGTAGGAAAAATATGCAGCTTCCAAAGTCAGTGAGTTCTGTGTCTGCCTCAGGATGCATCAGTAGAGGAGAGGAAACAAGAGCAATTGACTCTTGCCTTCAGTTTCCAAGCTTCTTCTCTGATAAAAATGGACAACTGGAGGACAGAATGCCTCACTTTCAGGGAGAGTTTGATTGTGTCTGTCTTTTGACTCCCAACCCCTCCCACCAGTGCCTTGATTATGGTATAGCCAGCAGCCTTCTCCAGCTCCATTCTTCTAGTCTGGGAGTTAAGCTGGGTCTCACTTTCTATCTGCTCCTTCACAGGAAGGTCAACACATTGCTATTTTCTCCTCTTCTTCCATCTCTAGGACACTTACATCTGAGTCTCTCTCCTGACCACTCTTTCTTTAACTAGCCCTTTTTAATCTGCCCAACTTGCTGTGCTTTCTTTCTCTAGCTTATTGTTTTCTGCAAGTGGATTTCCTATTCGTGCCCTTGAATTCCTGCCTGTGATCATCTTGAATAAAGGTCAGCTTTCTTACTTAATAAACATCTACATAGCTTGTCCTATTTACAAAATCCTTTTAACTAGGTCCTCCTAAATAACGTGGGAGGTGGTGTTGTTGTTCCATCACTCAGTCATGTCTGACCCTTTGCAACACCATGGACTGAAGCGTGCCACTCTTCCCTATCCTTCACCATCTCCCAGAATTTGCTCAAACTCATGTTCATAGAGTCAATGATGCCATCCAACCATCTCATCCTCTGTTGTCCCCTTCTCCTCCTGCCCCAGTCTTTCCCAGCATCAGGTTCTTTTCCAGTGAGTCAGCTCTTCGCATCAGGTGGCCATAGAATTAGAGCTTCAGCTTCATTATCAGTCCTCTCAATGAATGTTCGTGGTTGATTTCCTTTAGGATTGACTGGTTGGATCTCCTTGCAGTCCAAGGGACTCTCAAGCGTCTTCTCCAGCACCACAGTTCGAAAGCATCAGTTCTTCAGCACTCAGCCTTCTTTATGGTCCAACTTTCACACCTGTAGATGACTACTGGAAAAACCATAACTTTGACTATACAGACCTTTTTTTGGCAAAGTAATGTCTTTGCTTTTTAATATGCTGTCTAGGTTTGTCATAGCTTTTTTCCCAAGAAGTAAGCATCTTTTAATTTCATGGCTGCAGTCACCATCTGTAGTGATTTGGAGCCCAGGAAAATAAAATCTGCCACTGTTTCCATTTTTTCCCCATCTATTTGCCATGAAATCATTGGATCAGCTTAAATCTTCCTCCTCTGGACCTCCCTTTCTACTTCTTATTCAATTTCCTCCTCTTTATTTTCCCCCCGATTCACCATTATTTGCCTGTCCCTTTCTTCTTCCAATAAACCTCCTTTAGTTTTTCAGATAGATCTTCATAGGCATCTGCTCTGGGGTCAACTGTGTGGAACGGTCATTTCCAGAAGCTTCACCACTCTCTGGGTAGATATGTGGGAGCACTAATATTAATACCTAATTTTTCTGGCTCATTTCCCCAAACTGCCGATGCGTGAACCCCAGCTTCCTAAAAATTAGTTCTTTGGAATGTTTAAAATCTCTAGCGGTATCTGTGACATACGCTGTCCTTTCTGGAGTCTGTCACTAGGCCGGCCACAGCCACATCCTCCTGCTGCCTTGGCAGGGCTGTTTCTCTGTGACTGCTCTTCACGGTGAAGCCATTTCTGAAAATGGCTTGGTTTAGCACAATAGGCACTATCATGCATTTGTGCTGCCCCTCTGGGTGCCAAGAGCCTCTTGCTGATTCCCAGCTCAGCATTTTTCAGCAGGTGGCACCCTGAACACTCCAGAAGTCACATCTGCTCTGTGGTGTATTGCAAGTGACAGAGACTCCTGCCTCTGTTCTGGACTCAGGTAAGTGTCCCAGGGCAGTACAGTGGGGGATTGTAACCCTTTGCTCAGACTGCCACAATAAAGTACCATAGACTGGTTGGTTCAAACCACAGAAATTTAATTTCTCACAGCTCTGAAAGCTGAAAATCCAAGATCTAGGTTCTGGCAGGGTCGGTCTCTCTTGAAGCCTCCCTCCTCAGCTTACCTTCTCTTTTTTGTCCCATGTGGTTTTATCTCTGCACATGCCCATCCCTGGTGTCTCTTTCTGAGTCCTGTTCTCTTATAAAGGAATCAATCAAACTGAACTACTATCCACCCCAAAAGCCTCATTTTAACCTAATTCCTTCTGAATACCTGTCTCCAAATATAGTCACATTCTACGGCACCAGAATTAGGGCTGCAACATATGTATTTTGGGGAGACATGCTTCAGCCTGTGATAGGTACCACTACAATTCAGATCACAGAGAAACAGTTCTTTCTCTCTCCCCATGGTCCAGACTTACACTCTGAAGAATAGGGTCTAGTAATCCCTTCTACATGTCACTGGGAATTCCTACACATCTTTGGAAGCTCGTTTAGTTGCTAAGTTATGTCCGACCCTTGCAACCCCATGGACTGGAGCCACCAGACTCCTCTGTCCATGGGATTTCCCAGGCAAGAATACTGGAGTGGGTTGCCATTTCCTTCTCCCGGGGATCTTCTGAACCCAGGAATCATACCTGGCACTCCTGCCTTGCAGGTGAGTTATTTACTGATTGAGCACATGCCATTCCTGTGTTGTTCCTATTCCTAGAGATTCCACAGAGCCCATGCTAAGAACCAGACCTGGAGCCAGGTGAGTTCAACACACACACCCAGACACACCAGAAGCCTCAACTATGAAGACTATCTGGACTTAAAATGAATTCCTGGTAAACGTGATGCTCAGGGCATTGTTGAGACTGTAGGGTCTACAGTTAGACTTGTGTGCATCATCTTAATTCACCCTAACTTAGCTGTGTGATCTTGGATAATTCACTTAACTTCTCTGTGCCTCCGTTCCTTTATCGCCAACACAGAAATGTCAATTAACAGTACACACCTCAAAGGATTATTGTGAGGATTAAACTTTTCAATATAAATAAAGCACTTATAAAATAGCAGAGTATATAAGGTGAGGTGAGGTGAGGTAAGGTGAAGTCGCTGAGTCGTGTCCGACTCTTTGCGACCCCATGGTCTGTAACCTACTAGGCTTCTCTGTCCATGGGATTCTCCAGGCAAGAATACTAGAGTGGACTGCCATTTCCTTCTCCAGGGGATCTTCCCGACCCAGGGATCGAACCTGGGTCTCTTGCATTGTAGGCAGAAGCTTTAACCTCTTTCACCTTACCTCATCTTCTAAAATAGCAGAGTATATAAGAAACATTCAATATATTCTAAACCTTATTACAGTATTTTAGTGCCATGATGGTGTGGTCACTCATCTAGAGTCAAACATCCTGAAGTTTGAAGTCAAGTGGGCCTTAGAAAGCATTACTACAAATGAAGCTAGTGGTGATGGAATTCCACCTGAGCTATTTCAAATTCTAAAAGATGATGCTGTTTAAGTGCTGCTCTCAGTATGCAGCAAATCTGGAAAACTCAGCAGTGGCTACAGGACTGGAAAAGATCAGTTTTCATTCCAATCCCAAAGAAAGGCAATATCAAAGAACATTCAAATTTCTGTACAACAGCACTCATTTCACATGCTAGCTTCAGCAGCTAGATTTAGAAAAGGAAGAGGAATCAGAGCTCAAATTGCCAATATCCATTGGCTCACAGAAAAAGCAAGAGAATTCCTGAAAACATTTCCTTCTGCTGCATTGACTGTGCTAAAGCCTTTGACTGTGTGGATCATAACAAACTGTGGGAAATTCTTAGAGATGGGAATACCAGGGTACCTTACCTGCCTCCTGAGAAACCTGTATGCAGGTCAACGTATTTGTTTATTCCAAATCAGGAACTGGTTCCCAACTGGGAAAAGAATACATCAAGGCTGTATATTGTCACCCTGCTTATTTAACTTATATGTGGAATACATCACGCAAAATGCCAAGCTGGATGGATCACAAGATGTAATCAAGATTGCCAGGAGAAATATCAACAAGCTCAGATATGCAGATGATACCACCCTAATGAGTACTAGAAGAAGAACCAAAGAACCTCTAGATGAAGGTGAAGTTCAGTTCAGTCACTCAGTCGTGTCCGACTCTTTGCGAACCCATGAATTGCAGCACGCCAGGCCTCCCTGTCCATCACCAACTCCCGGAGTTCACTCAGACTCACAACCATCGAGTCAGTGATGCCATCCAGCCATCTCATCCTCTGTCGTCCCCTTCTCCTCCTGCCCCCAATCCCTCCCAGCATCAGAGTCTTTTCCAATGAGTCAGCTCTTCACATTAGGTGGCCAAAGTACTGGAGCTTCANCCATCGAGTCAGTGATGCCATCCAGCCATCTCATCCTCTGTTGTCCCCTTCTCCTCCTGCCCCCAATCCCTCCCAGCATCAGAGTCTTTTCCAATGAGTCAACTCTTCGCATGAGGTGGCCAAAGTACTGGAGCTTCAGCTTTAGCATCATTCCTTCCAAAGAAATCCCAGGGCTGATCTCCTTCAGAATGGACTGGTTGGATCTCCTTGCAGTCCAAGGGACTCTCAAGAGTCTTCTCCAACACCACAGTTCAAAACCATCAATTCCTCAGTGCTCAGCCTTCTTCACAGTCCAACTCTCACATCCATACATGACTACTGGAAAAATCATAGCCTTGACTAGACGGACCTTAGTCGGCAAAGTAATGTCTCTGCTTTTGAATATGCTATCTAGGTTGGTCATCACTTTTCTTCCAAGGAGTAAGCATCTTTTAATTTCGTGGCTGCAGTCACCATCTGCAGTGATTTTGGAGCCCAGAAAAATAAAGTCTGGCACTGTTTCCAGTAGAGTAAAAAACTTGGTTTAAAATTCAACATTCAAAAAACTAGTCCAGTCCCATCACTTTGTGACAAATAGATGAACAAATAATGTAAACAGTGACAGACTCTATTTGGGGGGGGCTCCAAAATCACTGCGAATGGTGACTGCAACCACGAAATTAAAAAAACACTTGCTCCTTGGAAAAAAAGCTATGACAAACCTAGGCAGCATATTCAAAAAAGCAGAGACATTACTTTGCAAACAGAGGTCAAAGCTGTTTAGTCAAAGCTGTGGTTTTTCCAATAATCATGTACAGAAGTGAGAATTGGACCATAAAGAAGGTTGAGTGCCGAAGAACTGATCCTTTTGAAATGGGATGTTGGAGAAGACTTTTCAGAGTCCCTTGGACAGCAAGGAGATCAAACTAGTCAGTTCACTTCTGAAGGAAATCAACCCTGAATATTCGTTGGAGGGTCTGATGCTGAAGCTGAAGCTGAAGCTCCAATAGTCTGGCCAGCTGATGTGAAGAGCTGATTCATTGGAAAAGACCCTGATGCTGGGAAAGATTGAGGGCAAGAAGAGGGTGACAGAGGATGAGATGGTTGGATGGCATCACTGACTCAGTGGACATGAGTTTGAGCAAACTCTTGGAAATAGCGAAGGACAGGGAAGTCTGCCATGTTGCAGCCCACGGGATCGCAAAGAGTCAGACACAACTTAGCCATTGAATAACAACAAAAATTGCCATGGAGGAGAACATGGGGCCAGAGATTTTAATCTGAAGTATCTCTGTAAAAAGTAGTCAGTAAACATGTATGAAACAAGAGCATAATTATTACAACATTTACCACATTTCAATACTTGTTCAGTTCTTACATAGATTATTTGATTTAATCCACTGAAAGGTAGTATTGTTCACCTCATTTTATAGATAAGAAAACTGATGAACAGTGATTTTTAAGAAATTTGACCAAAATATCACACAACTAACAGGCAAAAGAACTAAGATTTGAACCTCTTGCTTTCCCCCATATCTCATTACCTTGCCTTGTAATTAGTACTATTAAGTTCAAAGTCGCTATCCCACTCACCTTCTGCTGCCGAGCATAAACCAACCATCTCCACCTCTTGCAGGTAAAATGTGTTTTTATCTGGTTGCCTTTCACTGTGCCCTTTAATTCTGTGCTTAGATCACTATTTGGTCAGTGCCAAATAGTGTTCCAGCCAGTTTTGCTGGAACAGCTTTACCAGGCATGGAGGACAATCTCCCAATGTGGATGGGAGGTGGGGGGCCACATCAGCCCTGGGGTCAGGTGAACCACAGCTATGCACCAGGAGTTAGCAAATGTTTTCTGGAAATGGGCAGATAGTAAATATCTTGGCTATATAGGCCATGTATCCTGAATCTCTATCATGGCTACACAGCTCTGCTATTGTTACACAAAAGCAGCCATAGGTAACACACAAATTCAAGAGCATGGCAATGTTCCAATAACATGTCATTTACCAAAGCAGACAATGGGCCACTTTGGATTCAATTGCCAGTCCCTACTTTATACACAGTTCTGAATTTAATTTTCATCACAGTCCTACAAATCTGGTGTGCACATCCCTATCTGACAGTGTGGAAATGAACTTTGGCATGGACTGGGTGCAGGACCTACAAGTTTGAGAGGCAGGACTCCTAGAGAATGTCAGCTTTGGGACCCCGTGTTCTGTTGCAGCAGGCCTCACGCCTGAGTTTTCTACTCCCCATTCCCTATTCACATAGACCTGCTTATTTATGTGGCTGCTTATGTTACAGTCACATCCCTTTGACAGGTGGTGTGATCTGACTGTCACTTTTCTGGCGCTTCCTGGCAGCGGATGACAGTGATGATATCACTTGTTAGATCCACAAGTTCAGAGCTTTAGAATCTGTTCATATCTTTTTTGCTCCTTATGTGAACCCAGGTAAAGTCTCACAGGATAGGGTGATTTTTCATTCACACCTCTTAGTTTCTAGATAAGAATAAGAGCTTTGGCGGGAAAGTCATATGTGGTTTTCCATAATCAGAGATAATATTACTTGCTTTGTAGGATTGTTTTGCAGAATCAATGAAATGATGTTGGTTACATGCTTAATATAGGGCTTCCCGAGTGGTGCTGGTGGTAAAGAGCCCAGTGAAGGAAACAAGAGACGCGGATTCTATCCCTGGGTGAGGAAGATCCCCTGTAGGAGGGCATGGCAACTCACTGCTGTATTCTTGCATAGAGAATCCCATGGACAGGGGAGCCTGATGGCTCCAGTCTATGTCCAAGAGTCAGATGCGACTAACGTGACTTAGCACAAATGCTTCATATGGTGCTTGGAACATAGTAAATGTAGATTAAACATAGCAATTGTTACTTATATCTCTGTCTTCTCTCATGTTCTCCCCCACACCCTTGCCAATGCGAGGCTAGCACTCATCATTTCTAGTTTGGGAAAATTAGCACAGCTCAAGATTTCTCAGTCTCAGCACTATTGGCTTGTTGGGCCAACTAATTCTTTGTTATTGAGGGCTAGTCTGTGGATTCTGGAACGTTTGGCTGCACCTGTGATCTCTACCTACTAGGTGAGAGTAACATCCCCTCATTTGTAACAACCAAATATCTCTTCAGACATGACAAATTTTTCCTGAAGGACAAAATTGCCCCCAGTTGAAAACTACAGATGCAGCCCATGCTGCTGCTGCTGCTAAGTCGCTTCAGTCGTGTCCGACTCTGTGCGACCCCGTAGACGGCAGCCTATCAGGCTCCTCCGTCCCCGGGATTCTCCAGGCAGAACACTGGAGTGGGTTGCCATTTCCTTCTCCAATGCATGAGAGTGAAAAGTGAAAGTGAAAGTCGCTCAGTCGTACCTGACCCTTAGCGACCCCATGGACTGCATTCCATCAGACTCCTCCATCCATGGGAGTTTCCAGGCAAGAGTACTGGAGTGGGGTGCCACTGCCTTCTCCGGACGCAGCCCATAATAAGCCCTTTCCTTAGGCTCCATTCCAACACCTAGGGAGCCAGAGGGCTAGCTGACCTCTGCCTCAATGCCCTCTGATTGGATCAAGACGGAGAAACTGATCTAAGCCAAACCCATCACAATTTATCTCTGTGAGTATGAAATTAAAATTGAAAGCCAATTTTGACTTTAAAGAAGGACTTTAAAATTGAACTCCTACTTCAGCAAGACTCTTGCCCCAACGAGATGAATACTCCAGGGAGACAGGACAATGTCTTAGACCAGATTTTGCTCATGAAAGAGAAAGCTAGTTTGCAAAAACAGAGCATGATGCTTAGAGAAGCAGAGAGGAGAGATGGCAGTCAGAGCCCTGCGTGAGCTTCTAGCCATTTCCACATTCAGGAGAGGACTGATGATCCTTCTCTCCTGACTCTGGTAATCTTCTCCTTGTCCCTTTAGTAAAGAACCAAAGGTCTGCTTTTGTTTGTTCTTCATTTCCACAAACTGAAATGAGTAGGTTGTTCCTACTTCTTCAGGCTGGCATCGTGATTTAAAAAAAAAAAAAAGTGTCTTCACACGTTCTGTAAAATATTCAGGAGACTGAGGGAACCCGTAAGTGAATATAAAAGCGCAATTAGATAGATTGATAAGAACCATCTCCTAGGACAGGACATCACCTTGGGAGCACACCACTTGTAGAAGACTCGTTGACATTTTATTATCCACCCGGCAAGGTAAGGTGATAATTTAGCTATTCTAATTCCCACCAACTGCAACTTTAGTACACAAAATATTTCAACTTAAGTGTACCACTCCTCCACCCTTTGAAAAAAGAATGTAAATTGTCTTTCTGATTTTTAGATAGAAGAGGTTTTTCTTAGTCTGTATCATTTTTGCTGGCAGCTTAACTGTCAATAATAAATAATGTATGTAAGACACAATTATAGAAATTTACACAAAGCCAGAGTTTAAAGTGGACTAATTTTTATGGCTTCCTACCCATAAAATGGTCTAATTTTTAGCAATTTTCTGCTCATGAAAAACCCTGCCTAAAAATCAACTCATCTTTGAAGCAGAACATGAACAATGGCTGTTTTCACTTATAACAGCACAGAGCTTCTAAATGTTGATTGGTATTTCATGAGGAATCTGATTTTTTTCCCCTCACCTGCTGATGAAAGCAAATCTGCAAATTACACAAGTGAAATTCTTTATTGTCCTTTGTTACCTAAGTCCTAGATATAGACACAGAGCTCTTTTAACATCTGTGAAACGCATGGATACTACATAAATGGATGCTTGTTGAATAATCATTCAACAAGGGTTCGAATATTTATAAATATCCGTCAGGGTTCAGCCTGATTTTAAAATCCCTGTTGCTCGAGGTCTCCAGCTGCCATCAGCTCTTCCTTAACCTGCTCTCCCTAGGCAGCAAGACAACAGTAACACCATTTCCTCATTTGTTGGCAAAGAGCAAATGTAGCCCTGACCTCAGAGTGAAGAGGCCAGTGTTTTGGACCTGTCCTTGCCACTAACAAACATGCTGTTAGTGACAACCCCTGACCTTTCTGGACTGTAGTATGCTCACCTGCTAAATGAGGAATCTGCATTAGATAACTTCTAAGGACTTTTTAAAGGCAACATTCCACAACTGTAAAAAGTGTGATTAACTGTCTAGCAGCTGACTTTCCCCAGTTTTTTACAGAGCTGAGGTGTCAGGCTGATGGTCTCTCTGGCTTCTGAGAAAAGCACTTTGGAATATTATTTAATTGTATAGTTTCATCAAGATGTCTTCATTCAAGATGTTACAAAAGCATCTATATTTTTTGCCAATAAGTCAATGAACAAGTAAAATAAATGATGCATGATAGGCTTACATGATAACATGCAAAAGGAAGAGAAAGCAAAGAGGAAAATAAGGATGATGAACATTTATGCATAGGATATTCCCATTTTGGAGCTCATAGAAAATATCACAGTCACAATATATCAGGATGAGAATGGGATCAAGGGATTTAATTGTAAGCTTCTTTCCAAACAAGATATATATTTATTTATCTACTCATTTGCTGTATTTGTCCAACAATTTGGGGGGGATACTATTTGCAGGCACTCTCCTGGCCTTTTCTAGGGGTAAGCAACACAGACAAGACTTCTGTGTGCATGGAACTTGCATTATAAAGGAAATGACAATGAACAGGCGAACAAAAATTAAATAAAAATTTTAGGGAGTAATAGCATTATGAAGAAAATAAAATGTGAAACATGGTAAAGAAGAGTGGCAAGTGGGGAGCAAGAAGCATGGAGTGGCTGGGGAAAGAGACCATCATTTGAAGGCCAAGGAGAATATAGTGTTAGGCAAAGGTATCAATTAAATACTAAGACTCTGATAAGGGAGATTAGCTTTGGGAACTTCCAAGGGAAAGCAAAAGGCCATGGTGGCAAGAGTCTATAAGGCAAAAAGAAGAATTACTTGAGGAGAGATCAGGGCCAGAGCCAAAGCCAGACCACAGAGAGCCTTCTAGGCAATGGGAAATATTGAATTTTTTTAAGTTTCTAAAATTTATTCTATACTCTACGTGCTAAATATACCATTTGTGCCTTATGCAGCATCTAAGAAAGTAAATAGAATCACAAATATAACTAGAAAGTGTCTTAACAGACATCCACCATAATAACTATACATAATAATAGCAATACATATTTACAAAATGCCAGACATTGAGTAGAAGAGCTTTAATGTATTCATTCAAGTGCTCCTTACACAACCTATGAGCAGTCAGCGCCAGATCCCTTTATAGATTAGGAAACTGAAGCTTAGAAACTTTCCATGTGACTTGTCAAAATCTACCTGATTAAAAAAGTCAAAGATAAAGATCCAAACCCAGGTTTCTGATTCGAAAGTCCAATTTAGATTCATTTAAAATGATGGTGGGGCTTTCTTGGTAGTCCAATAGTTAAGAATCTACTTTCCAATGCAGGGGACACAGGTTTGATCCCTATCCTTAGGTGAGGAACTGAAATCCCACAATGCCAAAGATCAACAAAACCCACGAGCCACAACTACTGAGCCCTCATGCTCTGGAGAACTGCACCACAACGAAAGATCCTGCAGACCACAGCTAAGACCCTATGCAGCCAAATAAATAAATAAATAAACGTTAATATATGTATATACATATGATGAAAGCAATGGAGATCAGGAAGGGGGCCTCTGGCTGTATGAAAGTTTTGTGAGGAGAGAAACCTTTGTTGTGATGAAGTCAGCAGGACCCTGAGAAGTTCCTTTCTCAGAACTTACACTCAAAAAGATATTGACATAAATCTAAAATTTGCCATTTTTCAGGTTTCAACATACTTATAAAAGACAGAAGGAGAATGTGTATCACTTTGCATGCTTTTTTAAAAATATTCACATGTACTTTTATTTCCATAATTTGTTCCACCTTCCTCTAAATACCTTTTTCTTCTTTATTAAATCATTGGTTCCTATGGCTTCCATCTGTGCTCCAATTCCTCTATTTTCTTGTTTCCTACCCAGCTTGACTGGTCTTCTCTCAATGCCTCCTTCTTTAAGACTCCTGTTCATTTACTCGTGATGTGTACACTCTTAGGGGAATCCAGGCCCTACTTTATTGCATCAAGATCTGATTATGAGAGGTGTACCCACTTTTCCTAACATATTAGACATGCCCCCTTACCGTGGCAGGCCTTGGCACAAACATTTACAGAGCTGATGTGTTTTACCTGGTGAGTAAAAGCAAGAGTGAGTTACTAGAAGAAAAATAAGCACAGAAGTTGAGAAGATACTGAAGAGGTAAAGGCTAAAGGTTAAGGGGGTTTGTAACAGAGGCCAGGTAACAAATACAAGGATGGACTCACAGAGAAGTGCAAGCAAGAAAGAATACAAAGATAGGTGAGCACCCATGAACTTGGGCGTCCTCCATCCTGGAAATCAGGGAGCAGGGTAAGGTGATCAAAGGAGTAGCAGCTTACCTAAAGAAAGAGTAATGTGGCAGAAACTGAGAGAATGAATAGGCGACCCTGAAGTCAGGAAAAGTAGACCTGCAAAAACAAAGTCACCAAAGAATTGACCAGCAGTATCCCAAAATTCATCGGCAACATTTATTTTTTGCTTGCTGGATCCATTACCAAGTAAATGTGGCAGGTGAAAGAAAGTGCAAATGTTAGTTGCTCAGTCAAGTCTGTTTTGATCCCATGGACAGTAGTCCATTAGGCTCCTCTGTCCATGGAATTCTCCAGGCAAGAATACTGGAGTGGGTCACCATTCGTTTTTCCAGGGGATTGAACCTGGGTCCTGTGTATTCCAGGCAGATATTTTACTGAATGAAATCATTACCAAGTAAATGTGGCAGGTAGAGGATGATAACTAGTACAGTAACTGTATCAGGAAAGGATAGACATAACTCCTCTGTCAGAAAGTTCCTTGCTGATTCTGTGCACCACATGCACCCATATGCAAGGACTTTGGCAGAACAGCTGGAACAGAGCCTGGGCAAAAGGCAAAATGGCATCTTAGAAACCTCTCTTCATGCACTTTTTTGTACTTACTACCTCATTATATTTTTTCTACCTAGGATGGTGATTTTATCAGGTCAAGTAGATCTATTAGCCCTAGGTAGCCCTATTCTTCTAGGGCTGACCATTTGACAATAGCTTTAGAATGTTTTTATTAATCATAGTAAATACAAATTTAATTTTATTTTCCTCTACCATTAATGTGAGGATCAACACAGACCTCCCTCAAACTTCCACTGTAGCTTCATTAGACATTATACTTGTCACTTTGAGTGACTGTGTTTGTGTCTACCTGTTTACTCCCACTCTTTCAAGGGTCCTTGGCCTGTGATCCGTACATCTAGGCATCCAAGGATGGTATCAAGGAACCATGAGTTCTTGGTAACTTCATATAAATTATATATGCTAGTTCACATATGCCTTTATTCAGCTTCTTAAAGGAGTCTATAACTACCAAAAAGTTTTAAATATTATGCCATTCCCCAACTCAAATGATTATTTTCCTATCAGCATCTTTAAGTGATATTATTCTTATTCTTTAGGACCTACTTGATGTCATCTCCATTCTATATTTCCCAGGTCAAAATCAAATCAATCTTTACTCTCAATTTCTATTGTGGTTTTGATGAAACTCTAAAGAGAGCATATTTCAATTTGCCTTATGGTAAGGTCAGTAATTGGAGCTACCCTAGTGGTTCAGGTGGTAAAGAATCTGTCTGCAATGTGGAAGACCCACATTCAATCCCTGGGTTGGGAAGATCCCTGGAGAAAGGAATGGCTACCCACTCCAATATTCTTGCCTGGAAAATTCCATGGACAGAGGAGCCTTGTGGGCTATAGTCCATGGGGTCACAAAAGAATCAGACATGACTGAGTGACTAACACACACACATACACACAAGGTCAATAATTAAATGCCCATCTACCCTTGGGGAGAGGGGAGAAGCATACTACATTTATGTTCATGCGCAATGGTTATAGTCGTACTTTATAAATAGCAAATACACAAAATAAAGGTTTCTGTGTTGAATTGAATAGAATACTATCAATTTTTAATAGATTTAACAGACTCCAGAAGGTGTCTGCCTGGGTCTTTGGTATTTACTGTTCTTCTTGTTCTTCTCTAGCTTTGACCTCTTGTTGATTTAAGTTCCATTGACTTAAGTAGAGTAGCTTCTACAATGCTTGAGCAGCCCTACCCCATACACATACTCCCAACCTCATTCTGACACAGTATTGGCTCTACAACTTGCCCTAAGCACAGATTTCTGTCCACCAGTTCCCTACAGTTCTATGTAAACTTCATTTTCAAGTCAACCTCTCAACATTCATTCAAACAAAGACTTTTGGAAGAGGCTTTTATTATATAGCAGTGGCTGAAGTTTAGTATGGGAAATCAAATGATGACATACAACTACCACCTATAGTGTATAGAACTTTTAATGTCAGTGTTGGTCCCTGATGTGATACCAGGCTCAAATCACATTTTAACTCCTCGTTAATTGTATTCACTTTTCTTTACTGGGCACAAGAAGAAAGTTGTGAATGCTAACTCTTGTTAGCCTCCAAAAGGTGCTAGAAGGCTGTGCTGTTGTTTTCAGAATTTGATATTACATATATAACCAAAGTTTGATAGCCATGCTTTATTTTTCTAGTTTTATGATTCTGTTTTGCTGCCATCCATGAACTGCTTTGTCCTAAAGCAGAAGGATTAAACATTAGGGTGAAAGATGTTTCCTCCAAATATAGAATAGTTGCAAAGCAATCATAATAATGAAATGGATTGTGGGTGTAATGTGCCTGTGTTTTCTCATTATAGCATATTTTGCTGTGATGTTCCTGTAATAAATGTACCACTGGTATGTATTAAAGATGATATAAGTGACCATTAGAAAAATATTATTGTTCTCCCATGACAATATCAAGGACTGCTTTTTTATTAAAAAGGCTACTATCCTTTGTATGTTAAATTTTTAAGTGGATTTGTTTATTGTAATGTATAAGTGATAGAAGAAAGTTTAGTAGAACACTTACTTCACTTTCCTTTGTTGTTTCTCATTTGCCCTGGTGTCTTTGAGACTCCCAATGATACAAGGATCATTTCCACTTTTGGATGGGACTGATCAGCCCCATGAAGAGCCTCTGAAAACTTAGACCTATCTAAGTGAACGAAACCTTGATTTTGTCTTAAGATAATGAAAGAATAAAAAAGAAATAGTAACTCCTCTTATGCAGAATGGATCAGCATTAGAGCATGGCAAGGTCCAGTTGGCTCCATCCTTCCTCCTTAATCTCCTTCCACTTGAGCTGTACAAGCAACAATAAACACGTGCGTATTTGTTATGACCACTGAATTTCTAGCTCTTTAATTTCCTGGGGTGTTGATAGCTCCAAGGGATTTGGGTGTTTGCTTGCCTGGAAAGTTTCTGAGTATAGTCTGTATTGATGACACAAGATTCATCCACTAGTGCTGAAATTACTACTTACACCTACTTTTCCCCCTAGGCTTCTGTGCCAGCTTAGTGTTTCTCTCCGCGTTCAATGTATCCCACTCATTTGTCTTCTCTAAACTTCTTAGTTTTTGCTCATAAGACACACACGCATACACATCTATCAAATACATATGTACATTACACGTACGATCGTGTCTGCTATATGCATTTGCTGTGCTTAGTTGCTCAGTCATGTCTGACTCTTTACAACAACATGTACTGTAGCCCTCCAGGCTTCTCTGTCCATGGGGATCCTACAGGCAAGAATACTTGAGAGGGTAGCTTGTCCCTCCTCCACAGCATCTTCTCAACCCAAGGATGAAACCCAGATCTCCCCCACTGCAGGCAAATTCTTAACCATCTGAACCACCTGACAAGCCCATGCATGTGCTGTATAAATGTATTTCTTCATCTTGATGAAATGGCTCTCTCCTTTTTTCAGGCTTCCCTGTGGCTCAGATGGTAAAGAATCCACCTGCAATGCAGGAGACACAGGTCCAACCCCTGGGTCAGGAAGATACTCTAGAGAGAGGAATGGCAACCTACTCCAGTATCCTTGCCTGGAGAATTCCATGGACAGAGGAGCCTGGTGGGCTACAGTCCATGGGGTCACAAAGAGTCGGACACAACTGAGCAACTAACGATTTCACTTTCACTTTTCTCCTTTTTCCAAAACTCAGTCTCGGAATACTCTACCCCAATCCATGCTTCATGATTGTAACCACCACTTAAACACTAAGAACTCAAAACTGCAGAATCACCACAGAGCCAGAGAATCTGTTCTAATTAGCTCCTCTCCTGCCCAGATACTTAAAACTGGTCATCACTTGGATGGGTGGATGTGCATACGGTACCCAGCTCACTGCATCTCTTTAGCCCTCTTGGAAGATTAACATGAGATTTCCCATGGGTGACTGAAGTAACCCATGTCTTATTTTGTCCAGCATGCTGTAGAAGCTGCGTTAACCTGCTTAAGTGAGCCACAGGGCTTTTTGTACTTAGTTCCATCAGTAGAGGGACTAAAGAGGTACCCTTTAAAGTTTTACCATCCAGATACCTGTGGTGATGACTTAACAGAAAATTTTCAAGTTTTATGAAAAGAAAATGGACTCAGGAGCTGAATCCATATGAGATGATTATCTTTACAAATACCTACATGGAAGGCTGAGCACTGAAGAACTGCTTTCAAACTATGGTGCTGGAGAAGACTCTTGAGAGTTCCTTGGACAACAAGGAGATCAAATCAGTCAGTCCTAAAGGAAATCAACCCTGAACATTCATTGGAAGGACTGATGCTGAAGCTGAAGCTCCAATACCTTGGTCACCTACTGCAAAGAGCCAACTCACTGGAAAATACCCTGATGCTGGGAAAGATTGAGAGCAAGAGAAGAAGGCAGCAGAGGATGAGATGGTTAGATGGCACCACTGACTCAATGGACATGAATTTGAGCAAACTCCAGGAGATGGTGAAGTACAGGGAAGCCTGGTATGCTGCAGTTCATGGAGTTGCAAAAAGTCAGACATGACTCAGTGAATGAACAATAATAACAACAATGTGGAAATATTGATAAAAGTACATGATTTTGTGAGTTGCTTTTGCCTGGTCTCTCTATTTTTAGGCCAAACTCACTGACATCCAGTAGCTGGCAACTGTTAATTTGAAAATAGAAGTAGCTTTGATTTTACAGCAAGTCCTACTGAATCAAATGTGAACTTCTATGGGGTTACTGCTAAAGAGTTGTGTTTTTGTATCAGATCTTTAACAGTCAGTTTACACTGAGCTTGTCAATCTGCATATTTATAGAAATTTACAGTTCCACAAGAAGCCTGTGATTTATTACTTCTCCTGAAAGCATGACTTCCTTAGGATGGCTATAAGAATTCACTGGTCATGATCTCAACTAATCATTTTCCTTCTCTTTCATCTCCTGGGGCTCGTTAGAATATATCTTGAGAAGTAAAATGTGCATTGCCAAATCTATACAAACTATGTTCATTGCTGTCATTTGCTTATTTATCAACACAGAGTATTTGAGCTTCTCCCATTTGCAGACATCCTGCAAGGTCTTGGTGTTTTAGGAGTAAGTAACCAAGATACAGTCCCTTCACAATCATGAGCTTCCAGATTAGCATGTAAGAGCAACCCAAAATAGCAAAGATCAGGAAAATGAGAACACAAAAGGTAAAGTATAGAGTGCCATAGAGATGGTTACTATATTAAGAAGCTGAAGACTACAGGCATAAAGGGGCCATTTCCACATTGTTTGGGAGAGGGAAAGAGTGGAAGACAGGTGGAGGTGGAAGAAAATTAGGAATCAGGTGGTAGGCAGGGAGAGAATCAGAGAAGCAGGAGAAAAGAAAGAATCACTTCAGTCACTCAGTCATGTCCGGCTCTGCAACCCCATGACTGAAGCACACCAGGCTTCCCTGTTCATCACCAATTTCTGAAGCTTGATCAAACTCATGTCCATCAAGTTGGTGATGCCATCAAATCATCTCATCCTCTGTTGTCCCTTTCTTCT
This sequence comes from Neotragus moschatus, assembly GCA_006410615.1. NCBI lineage: Eukaryota > Metazoa > Chordata > Mammalia > Artiodactyla > Bovidae > Neotragus > Neotragus moschatus. Next base: position 563,416 of record SJYA01000291.1, on the reverse strand, counting down.
CCTGCCTTCAATCTTTCCCAGCATTAGGGTCTTTTCCAATGAATCAGTTCTTCGCATCAGGTCATCAGGTGGCCAAAGTATTGAAGCTCTAGCATAAGCCCTTCCAATGAATAGTCAGGGTTGATTTCCTTTAGGATTGACTAATTTGTTCTTCTTGAAGTCCAAGGGACTCTCAAGAGTCTTCTCGAACACCACAGTTCAAAAGCATCGATTCTTCAGCATTCAGCTTTCTTTATGGTCCAACTCTCACATCCATACATGACCACAGGAAAAACCAACCATAGCTTTGACTAGATGGACCTTTGTTGGCGTAGTAATATCTCTGCTTTTTAATATACTGTCTATGTTGGTCATAGCTTTTCTTCCAAGGAGCAAGCATCTTTTAATTTCATGGCTGCAGTCAACATCTGCAGAGATTACTGAAAGTGACTTCACTTTCAGTGAAAGTGAAAAAGTGAAAAAGACAGAATAGCATGAACATAAACAAGCAAACAAGAAAGCTGAGTGTCCAACAACTATATAAGGGCTAACAAAAATGAAGTAACAAGGGACTAGGATATAAGGAGTGGGAGTGAAATGTTTGAGCCCTTGTTTTGTCTCCTAAGATTCCCTTCCTCCTCCTCTGGGTGGCAGCACTCAGCTTTGTCTTCAGGAAGCCAGTGTCCCCCGCCGTATCAGCCCTCATGGGTTCAGGAGGATTGACCCCCACACTCTGGCATCATCAGGCAGGGGTTGGAAGCATGTTCCCAGCCTGTCAGACACACAGCTCAGATGTGGACATCAATCTTAAACCAGACCAGTGAGAGTCATCCCTCGACTTTTTGCTGGAATGATCAGGTACAGTTCTAGTCTTTCCCTAGGGTAAAGTGTTAGAGCTTATGCTTAGAGTTGCTGGCAACCACTCTTGATATTACATATGGGAGCTGAGTGAAGAATAAATCCAGCACATGTAGACCATGCTATGGAAAATAGAGTAAATTTAAGAAAGAGATTACTGACGACAGTTTGAGCACCTGGATCCATCTATATCTGATTTGTTTAAGGATACCTCGTTTTAACTAGCTCTGAATTTGATTTCTCTGACCAAAGATCCTGACTGTATGTAGCTAAGAGCATTTGTGGATTGAGGGTAAAATGGAAGAGTGACGAGGAAGAAAAGAAAAAGTGAAAATGTTAGTCATTCAGTTTTGTCCAACTTTTTGTGACCCCATGGACCGTAACCCACCAGAATCCTCTGTCCATCAAGTTCTCTAGGCAAGAATACTAGAGTGGTTAGCCATTCCCTTCTCCAGGAGATCTTCCCAACCCAGGGATCTAACCTGTGTCTTCTGCAATGAAGACAGATTCTTTACCATTGGGCCACTATTTCTTTCGGGACATCATCTTTGAGTCTAGCTGTGAGTTGGGTTTCTCTGACATCTTACAGCCTGGATCCTGACTGTAGTGGTTTAGGGCACTTGGGGATTGAGGGTAGTAGGGAAGGGTGTCGAGGAAGAAAGGCACACATAATTCCAATTGTTTTGTCTGTCGAGATGGCATGTTTTTTAAGACAAATGCTCTCCCTGGACATTGTTCCAAGGCTGGGCCCATCAGGTCTGGCTCAGTTTCAGCCTTGTAGACCATGCTCTTGCTTCTCAGTCACTTCAGTTGTGTCTGACTCTAGGCGATCCTATGGACTGTGGCCTGCCAGGCTCCTCTGTCTATGGGATTCTCAAGGCAAGAATACTAGCCATGCCCTCTTCCAGGGGATCTTCCCAACCTGGGGCTCAAACTTGGGTCTCCTGCATTGCAGGCAAATGCTTTACTACTGAGCCACCAGGGAAGCCTTTGTAGACCATGTTAAGTATGCTAAAGAGCAAAGAGGAAGGGGATCTGTGGAAAAGAGTGTCTTGATTTTAGGCCCAAAATTAGAATGTCTGGCCTAAAACCAAGGTCTTCTAGCCACAAGTAGAGTTAGTGAATCAGCATTATTCCTCATTTTATGGCCTTTCTCTCTGTTTGGTATGAGATATAGGAGCCAGAAGTAATGAAAATTGGGTGGCACCAGCCATTGGCTAATAAGACAAGGTATAGGACCAAGCGAACTTCGCTAGTGATTACTTGTTCCTTACTCTGTCTCTGTTTCTATGTCAGGCTTCCTCAATGGTTTTATTATTACTATTGCTGTTATTATTATTATATCTAAAAACTGAATCTGAAAGTATACATATAGCAACTAACTTCTATAACATGACTTAACAAAGAAGAAGCTTGCATTTTATCTTTTCCTGCAATTGCACTACTCAATCATTAAAAACAAACAAAAAAGCCAGTTCTGTAAGCGCACTTGATTTCATATAATGATTGTTACTCTATTTGTCATTTACAAATAAAAAACAATCATAAGGTAAAAGGTAGAGACCTAGAATTAGTCTCACATATCAATTCAAACCAGGTATTTCTTGATAACTCTGTAATTAAATTGTTACAATATCCATTTAATGTTAATTTCAACAATACTGCAATTTCACTCTTACTTCTCAAGGGTTTTGAGGAAATCAACAGTATCTGCCTCTAAATTCTTTACAGAGCAACTGTCTACAAATCCAAGTCTAATAACTAGAGACCATTGCAAGGTAAATGTCTTCAAATCTTTTTCAGCTGCAAAGAAAAGAAATCTACAAATTACCACAAGAGAGAAATCCAAGGAAGAGATGTGGATAAAAATCACAATAAAAATATAAATAGCTCAACCTACTATTTTTGAATACTTAATGAAGCCATGTGCTGTGATAAATACTTTAATTACATTCTTATTTAATTCTAATAAGCAAATTATGAAGTATGTACTATTAATATCCCCACTCTGTAAATGAGAAAATTGAGCTTCATAATTACTAAGTAGCTTGTCTAAGTTTGCAGAGACAGGGAAAGGTGGAGCTGGGAGGCAAACCCAGTTTGTTCCACATCAAAGCTTTATCTAAGGTCAGATTGGGTAGCCAGAGTCTACAGACACTGAATTGGGCACCAAACAATCAGAACTGCTTCTCCCTCTCACTCACAATGTTTCTCAGATTCCTTCTCTCATATGGAACATCCGTCTCCAATTATCTCTTCAAAACATTCTCCCTCCTTCATCCTCCAATTTCTTTAACTTTCTTTTAGCCAAGTATGGCTGAGCCAATATTGAATCTGTTAGAGTTTTCATCTGAAATCCCTACTGGAGTCTAACCTAATGCCAGCCTGCTGGGCCACCTTCCTAGGCTAGAAATCCATCAGCACTCCATGACTACCTGAAACTGCCCTTCACCATAAACCATGGGTGAGGGCATATCTCTAAGTGATGACTGCAAGGTGTACCAAACAAGCCACAGCAATTTCCAAAATGTGTGAGTCAAATAGGAAATCAAGGGAGGGAAAGGGCAGAGAAAACTTCCTAGAGGATTTTTCACCTGGAGGCAGAATTCTGGTCTGGCGGATCCACTGTTGGAAGATTCCCAGACACAGATATAGTATGAAGGATATCAGGGAGGAAGTAATGCAGAGAATAGTTTTGGGAGTGAGGAAGGAAGATGTTCTGCCTGTGTCCAAAAGCTTACACAAAGCGGGTGGAACACCAGAAAGTAAAACAGCAAAGATTTTCCTCTTTCCTCCTGAGAAATCCTTTCTCTAATATCTGCTTTCTTTTTGACTGGTGAGAATATGCTATTTGATATTCTGGACTTCAAAGAATTTCTCCCTTTCAAGGCTTCAGGATGTGGCAGGAAGGGCAAGTGGCAGGGGGAGCTGGCGTCTGGCCACTGCCTCCCAGAGCAGCTAAATGACCTAATGCCAGTCACTTCACGTCCTAAGGATCATTTTTGCATCTTTCCAACCATGCCTACCTCACCGGGTCATTCTAAGGTTTAGGTTGAGTTGCATGCCCACTGAAGCAGAGCCAGCTCTCTAAATTATTTAAAGCATGAAGTTCATAAATGTCTTTTCCTTGTAACCTTCTCTTTAAAGATTGTGTGAAGGTAAACAAGCCTACTCACAAGTCTAGCTTTGCATCATAAGCAAGGCTTGCATGTTATTCCATGTTCCACATTTTATTTTTAGGAGGATTGAATTTGGATATAAAATCCCAGTTTAACCACATTCAGGTGTTGCTGATCAGATCAGTCATCATCTTCAGTGGCTGCCCTCCATACCCCATTGTCCAGCTTTTTTTTTTTTTAGTTTGTTTTGCTTTACAATACTGTGTTCATTTTGCTATACATTGACCTGAATCAGCCACGAGTGTATATGAGCTCCCAATCCCGACCCCCCCCCTCCTCCCACCCCACACCATCCCTCTGGATCAGCCCCGTGCATCAGTCCCAAGCATCCTGCATCTGTAAGCATTTCTGCCCAATATAATTGATTTCGATAAGTAAATGTGAAAAATATATCATTTTGGTTAATTAATTTTGTTAATTGAATGGTCTATTTTGAAATGTAGAATGGCAATTTTTGAGGGAATTGTCATACCCCATCTTCCGTCTGATGATGTATCTCTTTAATTTACGTTCACAGATACTTGATCTAAAAATGATACTAACTAGAATACTAAAAGGCAGTCTCATTTTATTTTCAGTCTTAGAAGCTTGAAATGTGTTCTACATATGCAGTTTTCCATGTCAAGCATTGTCTCTGTGTATGTATGGTATGCTATGAAATGGATAGTGTCACCAACACAATGAACGTGGGTCTGAGCAAATTCTGAGAGATAGTGAAGGACAGGGAATCCTGGCATGATGCAGTCCATAGGATTGCAAAGAATTGGACACAATTTAGTGACTGAACAACNTGCATCTGTAAGCATTTCTGCCCAATATAATTGATTTCGATAAGTAAATGTGAAAAATATATCATTTTGGTTAATTAATTTTGTTAATTGAATGGTCTATTTTGAAATGTAGAATGGCAATTTTTGAGGGAATTGTCATACCCCATCTTCCGTCTGATGATGTATCTCTTTAATTTACGTTCACAGATACTTGATCTAAAAATGATACTAACTAGAATACTAAAAGGCAGTCTCATTTTATTTTCAGTCTTAGAAGCTTGAAATGTGTTCTACATATGCAGTTTTCCATGTCAAGCATTGTCTCTGTGTATGTATGGTATGCTATGAAATGGATAGTGTCACCAACACAATGAACGTGGGTCTGAGCAAATTCTGAGAGATAGTGAAGGACAGGGAATCCTGGCATGATGCAGTCCATAGGATTGCAAAGAATTGGACACAATTTAGTGACTGAACAACAAGTTACACAGAGAAAAAATACACTAAAGGTTGGAATGACCCTAATTTGATTAGAATCTAAAAATACCTGAAACTTAATATATTTAGTTCTCAGTTAATAAAAACAGAAAAGAAATTTTATTTTTTTTTACATTAGAAAGCTTCTGGAGAAGAACTAAAAACACTCCAACTATGTCTTCTAATCAGTACAAATTGCAGCCCATTTCTTTTATTTCTTCTAGAAATCTGTTACTGTTGTTTTGTCATGTCTAATTCTTTTGCCACCTCATGGACTGGAGCCCACCAGGCTCTTCTGTCTTCAGGATTTCCCAGGCAAGAATACTGGAGTGGGTAGCCATTTCCTTCTCCGGGAGATCTTCCCAACTCAGGGACTGAATCCAAATCTCCTGCATTGGCAGGTAGATTCTTTACCACTGAGCTACCAGGAAAGCCTCTCTAGACTCTATGCTAAGTTGCTTCAGTCATGTCCAACTCTTTGCGACCGCATGGATTGTAGCCCACCAGGCTCCTCTGTCCATGGAATTTCCCAGGCAAGAGTACTGGAATGGGTTGCCATTTCCTCCACCAGGGGATCGTCCCAACCCAGGGATCAGACCTGGGTCTCCCACATTGCAGGCAGACTCTTTACCATCTGAGCCACCAGGGAAGCCTCTATAGCCAGCCCAAAATTCAGAAGGATGACTGTGGGCTGAATAAAATTATTCTATCAGTTTCCTATTGCCAATGTAACATATTAACACAAATTTGGTGGCTTACATCAACACAAATCCATAACATACTGCTTTTCTAGAGGTCAGATGGCAGAAACCAGCTAAAACAAAGAGCAATGCTAAGTTCCTTCTGGAACCTCCAGAGAGAAATCCATTTCCTTGCCCTTTTAGCATCTAGAGACTGTCAGCCTCCTTGAGAAAAGACTTCCCTTCATATTTAAACCCAGCAACATAGCTTCCAATCCCTCCTCTCTGACCTCTGCTTCCATTGTCTCATCTTCTCTCTGACTCTGACCTTCCTGTTCCCTTATCAGGACCCTAGTTATTAGACTGAGCCACTCAGATAATCTCCCAATCTCAAAAAGTTTAACTTTCTCGCATCAATGCAGTCTCTGCCAAACTCTGAGGATTATGGTATATATGTCATTGGGGTCTGCTCTTCTGCCTAACCAAATGATCAGTGAGGAATAATTCAAATATTATTATTGACTTGGCCAGGAGACTTGACACTTTACTGAAGTCAGAAACAATTATTATGGTTTGATATGTCCAAACAAAAATGACAGTGTTGAGTTATGTGGTACTGCCGTGTTACTGATGGTGGGACGCTCTATACCATCAAGGAATTTACAAGATATACCAAAAAAGACAAAGTGGCACACAGCAGAATGACTGTGGGTTCACTTGCTGTTCAGGCATGAGTGAGAGAAGTGTTAACAACAATGCAGCAAGAGAATTCAGTGTTCTGACAGGGGATAGATTAGATGACTTTTCAAGCCAATTTAAATCCTTTTATTTCCATGATTTCTGCTATTGAATAGACTCTAAGCAAGACATTGGATTTAGAATTTGTACTCTGTCAACTTCTTTGTGTGTGTGTGTGTGTGTGTGTATAGTATTGGTTTTGCCAATACATTGACTTGAATCCACCATGAGTGTTCATGTGTTCCCCATCCTGAACCGCCCCCCACCTCCCTCCCCATCCCATCCCTCTGGGTCATCCCAGTGCACCAGCTGTGAGCACCCTGTATCATGCATCAAACCTGGACTGGTGATTCATCTCACATATGATATTTTACATGTTTCAATGCCATTCTCCCATATCATTCTGCCCTTGCCCTCTCCCACAGTGTCCAAAAGACTGTTCTATACATCTGTGCCTCTTTTGCTGTCTCGCATACAGGGTTATCATTACCATCTNTTCGATACAGGATGCAGGAAGCTTGGGACTGAAGCGCAGGGATAATCCAGAGAGATGGTGTGGGGCGGGAGTGGGGAGGGGGAGTCGGGACTGGGAGCTCATGTACACTCGTGGCTGATGCATGTCAATGTATAGCAAAACGAATACAGTATTGTAAAGCAAAACAAACCAAAAAAAAAAAAATTAAAAAAAGAAGTTATGAGATATATATCTATATATATGCAAATATATATATGATATATATATGTATACACACAGATATACACACACATACAAATACATACATGAAAGTGAAAAGTGAAAGTGTTAGTCACTCAGTCATGTCCAATTCTTTGCAACCCCATAGATGCTAGCCTGACAGGCTCATCTGTCCATGGAATTCTCCAGGCAAAACTACTGAAGTAGGAGGTCATTCCATTCTCCAGGGGATCTTCCCAACCCAGGGATGAAACCCAGGTCTCTTGCACTGTAGGCAGATTCATTACTATCTGAGCCATGATGGGAGATACATACACACATATATACATAAACATATATATTTGTGTATATATATATATATACACACACTGTATATATATACAGTGTGTGTATATATATATATACACACACACATATAGTGGCATATTACTCGGCCATAAAAAAGAATAAAATAATGCCATTGGTAGCAACATGTGTGGACCTGAAGACTACCAAACTAAGTGAAGTAAGTCAGACATAGAAAGACAAATATTATATGATGTCACTTATATGCAGAATCTAAAAACACATGCAAATGAACTTATTTACAGAACAGAAATAGACTCGCAGACATAGAAAACAAATATATGGGAAACGGGAAAGTTGGGGCAGAGGGAAGGATAAATTGGGAGTTTGGGAATAACATACACAGTACTATATATAAAACAGATAAACAAAAAGGACCTATGATATAGCACAGGGAACTACATTCAATATCATTTAATAACCTATAATGGAAAAAAATCTGAAAAAGATTTATATATATATATATATATACACACACATATATACATATATATGAATCACTGCTGCACACCTGGGGCTTCCCAGGTGGTGCTAGCAGTAAAGAACCTGGCTGCCAATGCAGGAGATGTAAGAGATGCAGGTTCAATCCCAGGGTGGAGAGAGTACCCTCGAGGAGGTAACCCACTCCACTGTTCTTGCCTGGCGAATCCCATAGACAGAGGAGCCTGATAAGCTATGGTCCACAGTGTTGCAGAGTCGGACACTGTTGAAGCAACTTAGCATGCATGCACACTGCACATCTGAGAACAAGAATTGCTTCTATTCTTCCAAAAATGCCTCCTTTTGAGGCTGAAACACTGCAGATGTTAGGTGTGTCCACATTACTATCTTTGGCTGGAAATTCTTGCCATATGCAATACACAGAGCAGCTGGAAGAAGAAATCCCTAACACATGACCTCAGTGAAGAAACTTCCTGCTCACATCATCTTAAGGTTGGGGACACACACAGGCATGGTTATTTTATCCTGGGCTTTGTCATATTTGGAAGACTGGCAACTCAGGCTGCTACCCAGATCTAGCCATTTTGGTAATCTTTTATCAATAACTTATTTCACCAGAATAAAAATACTATCAAAGGTCTTCTTACACCCATAGTGCCATGTTATCCTCAAAGAACTCCAGGCACTAGAGCTGGTACTATTGGTCCCAGTTAAAAGGTCACAAAATAAGTGCTCAAAAGCCAAAATGACTTGTCTATGCCTACAAAAATTTCTCAGCAGAGGTGGAATTCAAAGACTTGAACTAGACTGGTATGTTTTGAATAGGCCATGCTACATCTTGGCCTCTTCACTTGCTTCACACAGCTGTAATAAAGGCTTAATATGTTCTGGGTTCTCAAGTGAGCACAAGGGCACAGAGGCAGGCAGCTTGATGTGGTGGACAGAGCACAGATATCTAGCATCATGGAGACCTGGGACTTGATTCCTAGGCAGAAATCAAACCCAGCCCACCCTCTTACTATAACTGAGAAGAACCTTTTGGGGCCTGAATTCCAAAGAGTAAATTTAATCAGAGAGTTGAGAAAATGCAGAAGAAAGAAAAAGAGTCAAACAAGATGAAATAATAACAGTTTGGCCATTAAACAAACTCAAGAACCTTTAGTTCCTCCTCAGGGNGGCAGAAATCAAACCCAGCCCACCCTCTTACTATAACTGAGAAGAACCTTTTGGGGCCTGAATTCCAAAGAGTAAATTTAATCAGAGAGTTGAGAAAATGCAGAAGAAAGAAAAAGAGTCAAACAAGATGAAATAATAACAGTTTGGCCATTAAACAAACTCAAGAACCTTTAGTTCCTCCTCAGGGACTATCGGAGAAGGCAATGGCACCCCACTCCAGTACTCTTGCCTGGAAAATCCCATGGGTGGAGGAGCCTGGTAGGCTGCAGTCCATGGGGTTGTCGAGGGTCGGACATGACTGAGTGATTTCACTTTCACTTTTCACTTTCATTCATTGGAAGGAAATGGCAACCCACTCCAGTGTTCTTGCCTGGAGAATCCCAGGGACAGAGGAGCCTGATGGGCTGCCGTCTATGGGGTCTCACAGAGTAGGATGCGACAAGTGACTTAGCAGCGGCACCAGGGGCTATAGATAATATTCTGAGCCATATCCTTTGAACTATTTTGCAGATACTGAAACACCCTCAAGTGGAACAAGTTAACTGCATGCTGCCCATAAGCACATAGACCCCAGACTGGTGGGAATCAGAAGGCTGATGATGCTGACTCCTGATTACCTCACCACTAACCATTCAGAAGAATGTCCACATGCTGGTCACTCACCCTACAACCACCTTCCCTCACTCTGTCTTGTAAACCTTACCCTGAAAACCTTCACAGAGTTCAAGCCTGTTAAACACTACCTACCTCGGCTCCTTGCTTGGTGCCCTGCAATAAATGCTGCACTGTCCTTCACTACAACCTGGTACAGTAGATTGTCTTTGCTGTGTCTAAGTAAGGGGACTAAGTCTTATTTGGTAACATCACCACTATCCTGCAGGCCCCATGCTTAGCAGCAGCGGCAAATCTGAACCATACCATCATGTCTCCTCTGAACGTTCTTCTATTGAACTTTAACACGGAATTTTTGGCAGCTGTGGTTTCTGTCTAAATTCACTGTACTTTGCTTCATTCAGTTAGTCTCAACTTCATATAATGGGTGGCAATGACCCGCTGGAGGAAAAATGACGCCTGCAATCAAGCATGTCTCTTATCAGCTATCTTCAGGAGTCAGTGTCAGCATTTCCTATGTTAAATTGCACCAGGGACTTTTCCTTGTTCCCTGACAGCAGGACAGATAGCCCCAATCTGAGCTTAATTACTTCTACAGTTATGTGGACACAATTTTGCTGAAAATCATCTTGAGCCAATAAACCAAGGTCTGTCTTCATGCCAAAGAATGATAAAATCTTCTAAAAAAGGAAGAGTTTCTTCCTTATAAATAGAATCAGGCTTTAATTGGTTGCAACAAGCCATTTACTTTAGAAGGAAAAAAGGTGCAGTGAAGAATTATTAACAATTTTTTGAATAGGTACAGTTTAGGCAGCCTATTTGTCTTAAAAAGACATTAGAAGCAAACATGTTCATCTGAAAAGTGAAGTGACAGATAACAGCACAAATATATGGGAAGCCAGCTGAAAATGTATGGCCCTATCCTAGGTTTGTGAAACAAAAAATAGTGAGTGAAGAGAAAATTTTGTAAAGGAGCTATACCTCAAAAAACAATTCTGTGAGCTGTACACTTAAAAAGGGAAAAAGACTGTTAAGGAGAGCCATATTTTGATATTCCAGGAGTGCTTGATGGCATATAATCATTTCCCCTCAGTAAAACACCTCTGTGAAGATGAAAGATTAAAAAACATAGAGAAGGATCACAGTACACCAGCTCCCTGTCCCTGCTCCTGGGGATGGAGTATTTATGGCATCAGATGAGGGACTGAAGTCTCTTTTCTTCATGGACTTGAAGAAAAAAGCGTGGTTACCAAGGCCATTTCTCTGGATATCGTACCTTTTTAGGTCATTATTTTACTTCTGTTTCATCAAAAATTGTGATTCATCTTAACAAGATATTTGTGGCTAAAGAAGCTGGTGAACCATTAGAGAGTGAAAACAGACTTTGTGGCTCAAATGGAATGTCATAAATCATGACATCTTACTTTTTAAATTTTAAATGTCTTCAGTCATCATCTGTCACAGGATACAGATTGAAAGAAGCCCAGAAGCCATCTAACCTAACCCAGGGCAGCATTACACACAACGGTTCTTTCACTAGAGATTCTCCAGCTTGACTTGGGCCCTCACGGGCCCAGAGAGCTCGCTCTAGTTTCAGTAAAAGATTTTCTTTAAATTGAACCTGATTGTGATACCCATCTCTTGATCCTGGCTCTTTTCTCCCTCCAGATTATGTTTTAAAACAAATTAAAGGTATTTATATCATCTTCATCTTCATTACTGAGGGTCATCCTAACTTCTTACCAACCTGGTTACTTTCTGTGGGCCCTGTCTAGTTTAACTTCCATTTTAAAATGTCACACTAAGGAACTTCCCGGAGGTCTCGTGGTTAAGACTATGCCTACCAATGCAGGGGATGCGAGTTCTATCCCTGGTCAGGGACCTAAGATCCCACATATCTCATGGCCAAAACACCAGAACATAAACAACATAAGCAATATTGTATTTTAAAAATTTAATAAAGACTTTAAAAATAGTAATACTAAAATAAAATGTAATACCAAGACCCTGACACTGACTTAAATCCATCAATATTTGCACATTGGTCAAAACAGTACCTGACACATGACAAGTGCTGAACAGGTCAGTCTCTGCTTCTTCTCCATGAATCTTCCAAACAGGTCCAGAGAGTGTTTTTCTTTAAGTGTCTTGAAGGCATGTTATATGGTTACCAAATTTTAGACTTTAGTTCTCTGGAAAGCTAGAATTGGTGCCAGGCCAAACCTTTCACTCCTTTTAATCTAAATGTAGCATTTTATTTATTTATCTATTGGCTGCTCTGCACAGGTTGTGGTATCTCAGTTCCCCAATCAGGGATTGAACCTGCATCTCAGCAGTGAAAGTACAGAGTCCTAACCTCTGGACTACCAGGAAATTCCCATAAATGTAGTATTTTATATCAAACCCCTAAAACTACCTTGGTATTCCTATAACATTGCAGATAATCAAAATCTTTGGACTGTTTTCCTTTATATGAAAACTTTCTCCTTTGGATGAAAGACATAGACTTAATTTAATTACCTTGTCTTTCATGTTTTACACAGATACTGTTGAGCATTTTGAATGAGATGATTCTAAGAACAGAGTGTTGTGTCCTACAGGTAGCACTTTTCTTGCAGACTGACAGTAATTTATTAATCAACAAGATTTGGGAGAAGTTGTTTTACCTTCTCATCTCTTTGCAATAGGCTTATGAACTTTCCCTTTGTTTCCCCATCATGTCTGTGTGATCATTGTAAGAAGCTTCTTTTCATGCTTGGCTGAATGTAAACAGACACTGTAGAGTTCTACTGATCTACCACCATGCATGTCCTCAAGGTAAGGAGTGTAATTGGGCTTGACTAAGAATCCAGAACAGGTTCTGGATACCCAGTAATTAATATTTTCTTTCCAAACTATTTAAATGCCACCAATTTAGTATTCTGCTCAAGAATTTTGTAGAACTGTGTCAAAAAGAAATGTTTGTCCACATTCCTTGAGGGTCACCCTTTGGTGGTTACTAACCTACAAACTTGGCACTATTATTAACTTAGTCCTCACATCAACCAACAGAAAGGTCACTGTTACCATGTCCATCTTTCAGCTCAGGAAATGAAAGCACGGGGGTAAATCACTTTCCTAAAGCCAACAGCCAGAATGCTAGAAACAGGATGCAAATCTCTGGGGCCAAAACGCATTATCTTTGGCACTGGCCACTACCTTGCCCTGTCTCTTGCTGTGCTGCTGCATCTGATGGACTTCCTGTACTTTCCCAGTCCCTCCCTCTTTCTCATAGCTCTCTCATCTTTCATGATTTCTCAGCATTAACTTAAAATACACATGAAGTTTTATCTCATTTCTACTCTGATTTCTCTGATTTTAATCCAGAATCTTAACCATTTAATGCAGCTAAGTGCTTTCTTACTTTCTTTCCAGTGATTGAAGTGGCTGCTTAACCTTTAGCAGTTTAAAGCCCAGCCTCTTAAATATAGCAGATATGAAGAAAATAAGAGTTGGACATAACCTGCTTTTTATCATTCTTAATATGGCATTGTCCTTCCTAAGTAAGAGGTCAGCTCGCTCTTTGTCTAAATCCTTTCTCTGTACAAAGCTTAAGCAAAGCCCTTTTTGCCAACTTTATCATTTTGCCTGAACTTCTCTGTTCAGTCTCTACTGTAGTGAAGTGAAGTGAAAGTTGCTCAGTCATGTCTGACTCTTTATGACTCCATGGACTATACAGTCCATGGAATTCTCCAGAATGCTGGAGTGGGTAGCCTTTCCCTTCTCCAGGGAACTTTTCCAACCCAGGGATCGAACCCAGGTCTCCCATATTGCAGGTAGATTCTTTACCAGCTGAGCCACAAGGGAAGCCCAAGAATACTGAAGCGAGTAGCCTATTCCTTCTCCAGTGTATCTTCCCAACCCAGGATTCGAACCGAGTCTCTTGCATTGTAGGAAAATTCTTTACCAACTGAGATACCAGGGAGGCCTTCCAGTTCTACTATTGAGAGATAATCTCATTGCATATATGCAGAGGTTATAAGTGTGTTAGAAGATAAAAAGCTGATGAAAATTTGAGATTATGATTTCAGTTCAGTTCAGTTGCTCAGTCGTGCCTGACTCTTTGCAATCCCATGAACCACAGCACACCAGGCCTCCCTGTCCATCACCAACTCCCAGAATCCACCCAAACCCATGTCCATTGTGTCAGTTATGTCATCCAACCATTTCATCCTCTGTCGTCCCCTTCTCCTCCTGCCCTCAATATTTCCCAGCATCAGGGTCTTTTCAAATGAGTCAGCTCTTTGCATCAGGTGGCCAAAGTATTGGACTTTCAGCTTCAGTATCAGTCTTTCCAACGAACACCCAGGACTGATCTCCTTTAGAATGGACTGGTTGGATCTCTTTTCAGTCCAAGGGACTCTCAAGAGTCTTCTGCAACACCACAGTTCAAAAGCATCAATTCTTCGGCACTCAGCTTTCTTCACAGTCCAACTCTCACATCCATACATGACCACTGGAAAAACCATAGCCTTGACTAGATAGACCTTTGTTGGCAAAGTAATGTCTCTGCTTTTTAATATGCTTTTTAGGTTGGTTGTAACTTTCCTTCCAAGGAGCAAGTGTCTTTTAATTTCATGGCTGCAATCACCATCTGCAATGATTTTGGAGCCCAGAAAAATAAAGTCAGCCACTGTTTCCACTGTTTCCCCATCTATTTGCCATGAAGTGATGGGATCAGATGCCATGATCTTAGTTTTCTGAATGTTGAGATTATGATTTGGAGAAATTTAAAAGAAATCTATAGGAAAACAAATCAGCAAATTAAAGATTCTATTAAATGAACTATGCATGAGGAAATAACTGGTATTCTTGTGGGATACTTAGTTACGTATTCAAGGAGCAAATGCTGAATCATGATGGGTAAGGGAAGTGAACATCGCTCAGTGGAAAATGATCAAGATGGCTTTCCTGGCTGATGGTAATGAAATTGCACTAGCCAAGTGTAAGAATAAATGTGAGAGAGAAGAGTGGTGAAAGACTTAGAAAGATGTGCCATCTTTTCCCAGGCCATTCAAGATCATTCAATATCACCTTTCATTGTGAAGATGCAGAGAGAAGTGACTTGCAGCAAAACACAGAGCTACTTAGGGACATAATGAGAGGACCAGATTTCAAGTCTCCCACCTCCCAGTCGAGTTTCAAAGAGTCTGAAATGGAGAGCAAAGTTAATTGGTTTTAGGCCTACCCTAGAGCCAGATTTAAAGTTGTAAAGACCTCAAACACAGAAAAGACAATGTAAGACTTGTCAATGTCAAAAAATGTCTCTCTTTCAAAATGCAAAAGTGAAAGTGAAGTTGCTCAGTTGTGTCTGACTCTTTGCAACCCCATGGACTGTAACCTACCAGGCTCCTCTCTGTCCATGGAATTTTCCAGGCAATAGTACTGGAGTGGATTGCCATTTCCTTCTGCAGGGAATCTTCCCAACCCAGGGATCAAACCCGAGTCTCCACATTGGAGACAGACGCTTTACCATCTGAGACACCAAGGAAGTCAAGTGTCTTAATTTCATGGCTGCAGTCATCATCTGCAGTGATTTTGGAGACCAAAAAACTAAAGTCTGTCACCGTCTCCATTGTTTCCCCATCTATTTGCCATGAAGTGATGGGACCAGGTGCTGTGATCTTTGTTTTTTGAATGTTGAGTTTTAAGCCAGCTTTTTCACTCTCCTCTTTCACCTTTATCAAGAGGCACTTTAGTTCCTCTTTACTTTCTGCTTTAAGGGCGGTGTCATCTGCGTATCTGAGGTTATTGATATTTCTCTCGGCAATCTTGATTCCAACTTGTGCTTCATCCAGCCAGGCATTTTGCATGATGTACTCTGCATATAAGTTACATAAGCAGGGTGACAATATACAGCCTTGATGTACTCCTTTTTCAATTTGGAACCAGTCCATTGTTCCATGTCTGGTTCTAACTGTTGCTTCTTGACCTGCATACAGATTTCTCAGGAAGCAGATAAGGTGATCTGATATTTCCCTTCTTTAAGAATTTTCCACAGTTTCTTGTGATCCACACAGTCAAAGACTTTGGCATAGTCAATGAAACAGAAATAGTTGTTTTCTGGAAATCTCTAGCTTTTCCTATGATCCAACAGATGTTGGCAATTTGATCTCTGTTCCTCTGCGTTGTCTAAGTCCAATTTGAATATCTGGAAGTTTTTGGTTCATGTACTGTTGAAGCTTAGCTTGGAGAATTTTGAGTATCACTTTGCCTAGTATGTGAAATGAGTGCAATTGTGTGGTAGCTTGAACATTCTTTGGCATTGCCTTTCTTTGGGATTGGAATGAACACTGACCTTTTCCAGTCCTGTGGCCACTGCTAAATTTTCCAAATTTGCTGGCATATTGAGTGGAGCATTTTCGAAGCATCATCTCCTAGGATTTGAAATAGTTCAACTGGAATTCTATAACCTCCATTAGCTTTGTTCGTAGTGATGCTTCTTAAGGCCCACTCGACCTCACACTCCAGGATGTCTGGCTCTAGGTGAGTGATCACACCATCATGGTTATCTGGGTCATGAAGATCTTTTTTGTACAGTTCTTCTGTGTATTCTTGCCACCTCTTCTTAATATCTTCTGCTTCTGTTAGGTCCATACCATTTCTGTCCTTTATTGTGCCCATCTTTGCATGAAATGTTCTCTTGATATCTCTAATTTTCTTGAAGAGTTCTCTAGACTTGCCCATTCTATTGTTTTCCTCTATTTCTTTACATCAATCACTTAGGAGGGCTATCTTATCTCTCCTTGCTATTCTTTGGAATTCTGCATTCAAATGTGTATATCTTTCCTTTTCTCCTTTGCCTTTCACTTCTCTTCTTTTCTCGGCTATTTGTAAGGCCTACTCAGCAACCATTTTGCCTTTTTGTATTTCTTTTTCTTTGGGATGGTTTTGATCACCACCTCCTGCACAATGTTATGAAGCTCTGTCCATAATTCTTCAGGCACTTATCTATCAGATCTAATCCCTTGAGTCTATTTGTCACATTCAGCCAAGCTGTGCTAGGTAAAATTTTCTCACAAAAATGTCTATGTGGTGCAAGTGATAATATCACAGACTTCTAAGAGCTGGGCAATAAATAAGCATTAATGAAGCCAACAAAAGTTTATTGGAGAAAATGGAGTTTACCAGAGTTAGGAAGAAGTGGGAAAATATTGCAGACAGAGCAGTAGGGAGAAAACAAATTGTAAATTTTATGGAATAAGGAAGTTAAGTTGAGGTATGTGGCAAATTGAGGAGGGTTGAACCAGATTGTGGGAATTGTTATTTTTATGTCTCATTTAATAGATGCCAGGCACTGTGGTGGGTACTAGGGAATCATTGGAGTACAAGATCCATGGACTTGTCGTTCAAAAAGGAAGATACTCTATTCCAAATGAATGACACAGTAGAAAAAAGGTGATGATGGAGCAAACGCCAGGGACAGTATGAGCATGTCCTAGGAGCATCCCTCTGAGGTTGGGATACAAGTCTGTATGAAAGATGTGATGTTTAAGCTGGACCTAAAGGGAAATTAGTGGGTAGGGTAAGAAGAAAGGAGTTTTCAGAGTAGAAATGGGATAACAATTACAAACATACAGAAGCAAAAGTGAACCTTCTGGGAGATGGTTAGTGTTGAGGCTGGAGAGGAGGGTGGCAGCAGGTCGCGATGCCCTTAACAAACACATGCTGGGTCCTGAATATGGAGAAAAACCAGAGGCACCTGAATGAGAACCTTACAGTTCCTGTCCCAAAGTTATTTACAATATACCAGGGTGACAAATAAGTTATTAAATAAAGACATACCCTAGTACCATGACAAAGAAAGGCACAGATAAAAGACCAACTAAGAAATAAACCCATGGAATTTTCCCCACAAGTCATCCTCATTCATGCAGCAAATATTTATTGATGACTTTCTATTATATTAGGCACTCAAAATATAAAAGCACATGAAAATTATTCCCCATTTTAAGGAATTCATACTCTCCTAGATGTGACAAGCAAGAAAGTTAACACTTACACCAAGCATGAAAAGAGTCATGGCAAAGATACTCACAGGACACAATGTGAGGATGGAGAAAGATTTTGCACCCAGCATGGGGGCCAAAGAAGACTATGCTGCTGATGCTGATGCTAAGTCGCTTCAGTCATATCTGACTCTGTGCGATCCCATAGACAGCAGCTCACCAGGCTCCGCCGTCCCTGGGATTCTCCAGGCAAGAACACCGGAGTGGGTGGCCAGTTCCTTCTCCAATGTGTGAAAGTGAAAAGTGAAAGGGAAGTCGCTCAGTCATGTCCAACTCTTCATGACCCCATGGACTGCAGCCCACAAGGCTCCTCCATCCATGGGATTCTCCAGGCAAAAGTACTGGAGTGGGGTGCCATTGCCTTCTCCCAAAGGAGACTATAGGTAAACACAAATGTTGCTTATTAAAGGCTGAGTGGAAAATAAGTGGATTGCTTTCAAATATCTCTTTATATTGATTTCTAGAATAATTCCACAGTGATCAGAGAACAGAACAGACTCTGTATGATTTCAATCCCTTTAGACCATGAAATTTTTGCACTTTATGTCCCCGGATATCTTCCAGTGTCTTCTAGTTTATAATCTATGGGAACTGAAATAGAATTTGTATCTTATTGTTCTGTGAATGTGTAAATCTTAATTATGTTGAATTTACTCAAAGTGCTTTTCAGATCTACTATATCTTTCTACTTCTCTGTATATTCATTTTATTAATTTTTGCAAGTTTGATATCAAAACTCCAACTAAAAATCTTAGTTTATCTACTTAAAAAAAATAACTGTAGTATATAGTGGAACTATACCTACCATTATTCTGTATTTTCCATGTCTCTTGTAAATGTTATCATACTTTCATAATTTAAAAAATTAAAATTAAAATATTTTTTAAAAATAAAGGCTGAGTGGGAGTTAGCTCCATAGACAGGACCAACCTCTCTAGGTGACAGTCTAATATTATATATGAATCTGCCATTGTGATCACTTGTGTACATGGTGATGCCATCCATATGGAAATACTCTGTGACAAGCCTCATGGCACAACTGCTCTACATTATGGCCCAGCATAATTTCACTTTAATAGAACCCAAATCAATCCTCTCTTGAGACTGCACCATATATTCAGATGGTCTGCCTGGTCATGATTTTACTACTTGCCTTCATGTTTTAATCACACACTCTAATAAAACATGAACCATTTAAAGGCAGTCAGTCACTCAGGGACCGAAGTCACCTGGGAGGGTTTGGTTGACTGCCAAATTAAAGCTTGGCCCGGTATTTCCAGGCAAAGAAAGATTGCTCCTAAGATAAATATTTGAAGTTCAGAAGACATGGCCAGGCTGCAATATTTTTAAGTTATGGAAGATCACATTTTGGAGCTTTGATTCTCAGATGTATTTATCCTCTTTATTTGGTTGAATTAAAAATTACACAAGAATTCAGTAAGGCTTAAAATCACAATATTAGCAGAAAAATCTCAAGATAAACTTGTACTGAACAAATATTAATTCAGCGAAAAAGAAAATGTAAATTTATAGTCAGAACTTTTGTTCTAAACTTTAGTGTCTTAGTAAAGATATTTGGCTTATAGCAGGAGGAAGAAAATGGTTCTGGTATATATTTTCTTGCTTTTAATCATGGATCAAAAGGAAATGTAAACTCCATCTTTGTCAGTAATTTCCTATGGTAGGAGGAAAATCAGGCTTCCAAGGTGGCTGCAGTGTTAAAGAATCTGCCTGCCAATGCAAGAGATGGAAGAGATGCAAGTTCCATCTCTGGGTGGGGAAGATCACCTGGAATAGGAAATAGCGGCCCACTCCAGTATTCTTGCCTGGAAAATTCCATGAACAGAGGAACCCGGTGGGCTACAGTCCATGGGGTCTCAAAGCATCAGACATGCCTGAACGACTGAGCACAAATTCATACCCACTAGGAAGATAACTGACTTAGGATTCAGGAATCCTAGAATCTCAGCCAAGTATCCAACTCTATCTGAGCCTAGATTCCTCATCCTTTAATGAAAGACTAATAATAGGAGCACTAATGTACAAATCAACTTTCAGAGTCTCAGTTTCTCCATCTGTAATGTTAGATCATTATATTAATAAAGGGAGGCTGGTAGGTAGCTTGCTAGTGGCTGTTAAGAGCGTATATTAAGAAGGATGTTGCAGTGACATACTGGCCCAAAAGGATAGGACATGATTAATTAATGTCAGGCGATGGGCCACCCTACATTTCTTCTCACCACAATATTTACGCCTTAAAAGAGATGCAAACTATTAAGGAAGAGAGAAGTCAAATGAGGAGTGAGGATTTAAGATATTACATCTGAAGTGCTTTCAAATCTGAAGAACATAACCAGCCTGTAGTCAAAAGTCCTAGAGCTCAAAGGATGCTTAAGGGTCTGAAGAAGCCATCAGACAACAGTCAATATACACTTTAGTTTTACACTCTGACCTCTAGAGATGATTATCACTATTTTACCTTTAAGGACAAAGACTCTATCAAATATGATGTATATGTCAAAATAGCTTAAAAGTTCTGAAATGAACGACAAAATGTGAGATAATATTACTGCCTTTACATCTCAACAGACAAGTTGTTCTTGTTGTTATGGCTGTTGCTAAAGACATTTAACCTAATTTCTCAAATACATTGGAACTTGTCATGGACTCTGACAACACTCTCATGCCTAGTATGCTTCTCAACACAGTGAGTGGTATAATACTTATTCAGTTAATGAATGTATTTTAGTTTAATTTTATATCTGGGGAATTTTACCTGGGGATGGGTACACTTAAATATGGTTCAAATGCTGCATATCCTCATAATTCTTAGCCCAATTAGTTAACATTTTAAAATGTATTATTTAAAACTCATCTAAAGCATTACTTCACACCCATTAAGATAGCTATTATTAAATTTTTAAATAACAAGTGCTGATGAGGATGTGAAGAAATTAGAAGCCTTATACATTTTTGGTGAGAATGTAAAATAATGCAGCAGCTGTGGAAAGAACTTGCATTTCCTCATAAATTTGAATATAGAATTATATGATTTAGAAATTCCACTATGGGGAAGATACTCAGAATATCTGAAAGCAGGGATTCAAACAGATATTTCTATCACAATGTTAATAGCATCATTATTCACAATGACCCAAAATGTGGAAACAATCCAAAAGCTCATTGATGGATAAATGGGTAAGCAAAGATGGCACACATATACAATGCAACACTATTTAATCTTTAGAAAGGAATAAGATTCTGATACACTCTGCAACATGGATGAACCTTGAAAACATTATGCTAGAAGAAACTAACATATTGCTCTCACTCATATGCTGCTGTTGTTGCTGCTGCTGCTGCTAAATCGCTTCAGTCGTGTCTGACTCTGTGCGACCCCATAGACGGCAGCCCACCAGGCTCCCTCATCCCTGGGATTCTCCAGGCAAGAACATTAGAGTGGGTTGCCATTGCCTTCTCCAATGCATGAAAGTGAAAAGTGAAAGTGAAGTCGCTCAGTCGTGTCCGACCTTCGCAACCCAGTGGACTGCAGGCTACCAGGCTCCTCCATTCATGGGATTTTCCAGGCAAGAGTACTGGAGTTGCCATCGCCTTCCCATCACCCATATGAGGCATCTGGAACAATCAAATTCATAGAGACAGAAAGCAGAATAATAATTACAAGGAACTAAGGGGAGGGGGATGCTGGGAAGGATTGAAGGGAAAAGGAGATGAGGGCAGCAGAGGATGAGATTAGACAGCATCACCAACTCAATGGACATGAACTTGAGCCAACTCTGGGAGAGAGTGGAGGACAGGAAAGCCTGGCATCTTGCAGTCCATGGGATCACAAAGAGATGACACAACTTAGCAACTGAACAACAACAACAAGGGGAGGAGGTAGTGGGAATCCCTGTTTAATGGATATAGAGTCTAAGTTTGGGATGATGGAAAAGTTAGGGAGATGAATAGTGGTGATGGTTGGCAATAACGTGAATGTATTAACACACTCAAAAGCGGTTTGAATCCTAAGTTCTATATTTGGTGCTGTCCTTAGTCACTTAGTTGTGTCCAACCCTTAGTCACCCATGGACTGTAGTCCACCAGGCTCTTCTGTCCATGGGGATTCTTCAGGCAAGAATACTAGAGAAGGTTCCCATGCCTTCCTCCAAGAGATCTTCCCAACCTAGGGATCAAACAAGGTCTATCCACACTGCAGGCAGTTTCTTTACTGACTGAGTCACAAGGGAAGACCATTTATGTTCAGTATATTTTGCCATATTTAAAAAAAGACACAAGTTAACCAACCTCTATAAGAACAACCACAACATTCATGTTGATGTATGGCAAAACCAATACAATATTGTAAAGTAATTAGCCTCCAATTAAAATAAATAAATTTATATTAAAAAAATAATAAAATTTAAAAAAAAGAACAACCACAACAAAAAGCTACTTTAAACGAATTAAATAATATCAGACTTCAAGTTTCTTCAACAATCTAGCAAATAAGTAATGAGCCAGAGTTTTTGAGAAAATGCTTTCAGTACTTTTTCACTGAGCTCTCACTTTTTTTCTCGACAGTAAGTATAATGATTTTGCTGCTGTTACTGTTGCTAAGTCGCTGCAGTCGTGTCCGACTCTGTGCGACCCCAGAGGAAGCAGCCCACCAGGCTCCCCCATCCCTAGGATTCTCCAGGCAAGAACACTGGAGTGGGTTGCCATTTCCTTCTCCAATGCACGAAAGTGAAACGTGAAAGTGAAGTCGCTCAGTCGTGTCTGACTCCTAGTGACCCCATGGACTGCAGCCTACCAGGGTCCCCCGTCCCTGGGATTTTCCAGGCAAGAATACTGGAGTCGGGTGCCATCGCCTTCTCCATACTGATTTTAGGCTATGTCTAAAATGTGGAGGAACTGATAGCATGTGGATACAATGCTGACGGTAGAATACAATGAATCTAGTAAAAGACATACAAACACTTCACAATTTGGGATCATTTAGAATTAGGGCAAGCAGATCTGCACAGACCTCGCTAATTGTTACATATATCTCAATAGTTCCTGCCTTGTAGCTCTGTAGAGTCTGAAAAAGCTTTTCATCTTGAGTTAGCAAGAAACATGCTCAAGTTATTTCATTGTTTATGTATTTTCAGTACTTAAAGATTGTGTGGCTATGTGTTATAGAGTCTCATCCAATAAAAACATAAAGATTAAAAATAAAGACTTAGTAGATTAAGTCGGAGTTGCCTTTATTTAGAAACGTGGGTTCAGTTCAGCTTAGTTCAGTGGCTCAGTCATGTCTGACTCTGCAACCCCATGGACTGCAGCACACCAGGCTTCCTTGTCCATCACCAACTCCCGGAGTTTACTCAAACTCATGTCCATTGAGTCGGTGATGCCATCCAACCATCTCATCCTCTGTCGTCCCCTTCTCCTCCCACCTTCAGTCTTTCCCAGCAGGGTCTTTTCAAATGAGTCAGTTCTTTGCATCATGTGGCCAAAGTATTGGAGTTTCAGCTTCAGCAACATTCCTTCCAATGAATATTCAGGACTGATTTCCTTTAGGATGGACTGGTTGAAATATGGGTTACAGGGAATCAAGTCCCACAAATTGATGTTATTGAGTAAATTAGTTTTTTATTTATTATATAAATATAAAAGAAAAATAGAGGTTAGCAAGTTTTCAGAAAAGTCAGACACGAAATAATTTTAATCATTATCCAGTATTTTATTCATTGATTTAAAGATATATGGTAACTGATTTTGATTTCAGTCAAGTTCATTTAAACTACAAGTCAGGAAGAACCAATGTAAACAAATTTCTTTCTCAGCAAAGTACATTTTTGTCGTTTGAAAGAGCTTTAATACATACTCTCCACAACTCAGATGGGATGTAAGAGTCATTACTGGAAATTCAGAGTGCACACTTAAAAGTAATGATTTACTTGGTACTATATTTGAATCATTGAAAAAAATGGAATGAATGACTTTTAATTTGAATTAAGTTTAAATATGCCAACTTAAATTTGTTAATTTTAGTTAAATATGCTAAATCCAACCTATTAGTTGAATAAGTTATCTGCATATGTATAAAAGTATATTTAGACGTAATCTTTCAAAGGATTGACAAGTTAATGTAAAAGAAAACGGATTCTAACATAGACACATTGGGTTAAGTGCTACAATAGAGATATAAACAAAGTATTAGTATATAGAAAAATTCATTCATAGAAATATGTTATTTGGCAAAGCATTTAAGTGAAAATAATTTTTAAAAGCTGATAAATGAAAATTATGATGTTATATATGGATTGGTTTTGATGGCTACAGATTGAGACTATAACTTGGCCTCCAAAGAAATTCTGAGGAAAGTTAGTCTTCAGACCTCTGAAAATCAGTGGGAAGTTTATCTACACTGAGGATGAGGTAAATGCAAACTTGTTTTAACTGCAACAGGCAATTTTTGACAGGGAGGAGGAAGGGCTTTCTGACCTTCGGACCATGAGCTCTAACCCCTGCCAGGCTCGAGTGCCCACTCGACCAGCTGTTTTGTCAGTGAAATCACTTATCCATGCAAAGGACAGGTGGATGTGTTGCAATGTAGAGCTCACTGCTGCTGCTGCTGCTAAGTCGCTCAGGCGTGTCCGACTCTGTGCGACCCCACAGATGGCAGCCCCCAGGCTCCCCCGTCCCTGGGATTCTCCAGGCAAGAACACTGGAGTGGGTTGCCATTTCCTGCTCCAATGCAGGAAAGTGAAAAGTGAAAGTGAAGTCGTTCAGTCGTGTCCAACTCCTAGCGACCCCATGGACTGCAGCCTACCAGGCTCCTCCATTCATGGGATTTTCCAGGCAAGACGACTGGAGTTGCCATTGCCTTCTCCTCGTGTCTTGCTAGTTGAACTTACATTTTCAAAGACTCCTAAGCAAAGAGTGATTGCTCTTAGCCTGTGTAAGTTTCAGAAGTCTTACTTTTCAGGAGGCAGCAGATTATCTCATGAGAAAAGAGACTCAATTAGGCAGCTGAGCAACAAAGTGGATTTTTTTGTGATCAGCAGTGAAAGCTCAGTGTGACATCAAATGTTGGCTTGAGGAAAGATATCAGAGAACACGATGCCAGTTGGAGCCAGAGTCCTTCATTGTAGCCAAGCTCAAGGATCTTTGAAAACTGATTCCCCAAGGAACACCCTTCAGTTTGACTGAAGAGTGTGCTGACTGTGCTAATTCCTGAAGGAATTTATTCAACTCATGAAATTTGATGAATGAAATTCAAACTAAAATGATGCTGGGCTTTGTTCTGATCCCTCTTGGAAAATCCATCTAAACTTTTAAAGGATTAGGAATGAGGTATTTTCTTCTGCATTAACTAAATGCTTTAGTGTGAAAGCAGTGGTTCCTATACCTATCCATAATTTTCCATAAGCACCAATTGCAGAGCATATAAGAACACTGCAATTCCAAGATTCAGCCACTGAATTCCAAGATTTTTATTTCATGGTTTGAGGATCAGGCCTGGAAAGCTGTTGGCATATGGACTATGATTTGAGAAATTCTAGACCTATTTTGGCTGCAAATTAGAATCAAACCTGCAAAGCTCTTAAAATTTGACATGCCGGGGCTCCATCCCCAGTGTTTGGTGTTTGAGAATTTCTGAGGGTGAGGGCCTAGGCATGGAATTTCTTTAAGCACCCAAGTGATTCTAATGTGTAGCCAAGGTTGAGAATCTCTGTATCTAGTTTAAAGAGACCTTTGTTAGGTAAAAGGATGTCATGAGAGTATCCTGAAGGATATTGGACAGGATAGGTCTTCTTCTTCATTAGTGACACAGAATATTAGAGTAGAAAGTGTCTAATGGGACAAGGCTTTTTATCTTTGAATGTTTGCATTTTCCTATCAGGGACAAAAAGGGTCAAGAAAGTAAATTTCCAGACCAGACTCTGGAGAAAAAGGCTGCAAAGGCCAACACCTCTTCCCAGTCAGATCCATGCAGTTCAGTTCAGTTCAGTCGCTCAGTCATGTCCAACTCTTTGCGACCCCATGAATCACAACACGCCAGGCCTCCCTGTCCATCACCAACTCCTGGAGTTCACTCAGACTCACGTCCATCGAGTCAGTGATGCCATCCAGCCATCTCATCCCCAGTCGTCCCCTTCTCCTCCTGCCCCCAATCCCTCCCAGCATCAGAGTCTTTTCCAATGAGTCAGCTCTTCGAATGAGGTGGCCAAACTACTGGAGTTTCAGCTTTAGCATCATTCCTTCCAAAGAAATCCCAGGGCCGATCTCCTTCAGAATGGACTGGTTGGATCTCCTTGCAGTCCAAGGGACTCTCAAGAGTCTTCTCCAACACCACAGTTCAAAAGCATCAATGCTTCGGTGCTCAGCCTTCTTCACAGTCCAACTCTCACATCCATACATGACCACTGGAAAAACCATAGCCTTGACTAGACGGACCTTAGTCAGCAAAGTAATGTCTCTGCTTTTGAATATGCTATCTAGGTTGGTCATAACTTTTCTTCCAAGGAGTAAGCATCTTTTAATTTCATGGCTGCAGTCACCGTCTGCAGTGATTCTGGAGCCCAGAAAAATAAAGTCTGACA
>SJYA01000291.1:460951-536483 GCA_006410615.1 Neotragus moschatus | reverse complement strand
TCAACCCTGGGATTTCTTTGGAAGGAATGATGCTAAAGCTGAAGCTCCAGTACTTTGGCCACCTGATGCGAAGAGTTGACTCATTGGAAAAGACTCTGATGCTGGGAGGGATTGGGGGCAGGAGAAGGAGGGGACGACCGAGGATGAGATGGCTGGATGGCATCACCGACTCGATGGACGTGAATCTGAGTGAACTCAGGGAGTTGGTGATGGACAGGGAGGCCTGGCATGCTGCAATTCATGGGGTCGCAGAGTTGGACATGACTGAGCGACTGAGCTGAACTGAAGTTTAGATGAAGCCATGTGCCACTGAAATAATCGATTTATGTTATTTTGCTAGCCAATGATCAATAGGAACTATTTTTCTTTTTTGTTTAATTTTAGCTCAGCAAAGTAGGCGGCAAATCACCAGGCATTCCAAAATGGCATCAATTTATCAACGTTTGCACTGAACACCTTGTGAAGTCTAAGGTGTTCCTTATTCAGTGTATGCCTTTCAGACTCCCAAAATAACATTAAGCCTTTAAGTATAGTGTCCTTGTATATGGTTAAAATTCAAGGCCTGTTCTCTGTGAATAGAAATGTTTAGTAAACTGGCTGCCATTACATTTTAAGAAATAATAAGTAGCAATGCTATGTATATATTTAAAATAACTCAAAATTTAACACATCAAAAGCAAATGGGCTACATATAAAATATAATTTCTTCAAAATCAAATGAGCCAAATATAATCAGCTCTTCAACTTGAAAATCCAGAATTGTGTATGTATGATCTTTGGGCTGCGGCAACCTGGAAAAACGTAAGCAGCCTTTTCAATATGTAGTTATACAATAACATTATTTGTTAAAATAATCACTTGAGAATTAGAAGAAGGTTAAACATTTAGTGAAAGTGATTTGTGATAAATATGTAGTACTTCAGAAATAAGAATATTTTAAAGTATTTGAGCCAAATACTATCAGCTATTTACAATGAGTACCTAAACATGAATTCCAAATATTAATGATAATTTTCTACCTTCTGGAAAAGATTAAAGTATTGTACATATGAATGTTGTTTAATCAATGGATTGGATTATACAGAATGGCTTTGAAAAAAGAAACATTGCTATATAAGATTTTAATCATATTACATGTATTGATTAATGTAGGCTTCTTAGATATTACATAATTGTCTATGCTTTGTGGCTAGCTAACTGTTGTCATAATATGAGAATGAGTGCTGTAGATTACCCCAAAGACCTATTCAATACTACATTCTTTCCATTTTTGGTGGAAAAATTTTTACCTGAAAGTGTGAGTAAATTAGTATTTCAGTTAAAAATATTTGATCAATAATTGTATACATGCATAATATATTTTATGCAAAATAGAAAAACATAACTACTAAACTTTCCTTTTCTACCTTCTCACAAAGACTTCATTGCCAGATACTTAAGCCAGATATTTTAAATCATTTCCTTTATTTTTAACTTTCTTCTTATGACTAATAATTCTAATAATATAATTCTCATATGATTATAGTCTTATTTTTGATATCTCAAAGTCAATTAGTGTCTATAAATGTACTCTGGTAAAAGATGAAAAATGAGCCTGCTTATAGCCAAGAACCCTCCCACTCATTTATCCATTTTAATTGCAATATTAATGTTCTTATTGATTATATTTATAACTTTAAGAGAAAATCTTTTTTTCAATCAAAATTAAATGTCTCTTCACACACACTACTTTATATATATATATATGAATATATGTACTATATGTACCATAGTAGAAATGAACTTGTATATATATTATGTACCATAGTAGAAACAAATATGTGTATATATATGTATATATATAATACATGTACATATACATTTCATTTCATGTAATGTGACAATATTATTTTCCCTACAATTTCCTCTACTTCGTCTCTCCCTTCTGTTTCCTAATTGCTATCAGTTATAGCATTGCTTTTGCAGTGTTTATCTTTCTAGCATACACATTAACTTACAACTATAATTAAATCAGTTATGATTTGTCTACAAGTTAAATCTACAGACTGAAATAAAGCAATGAATAGCATATAATTCTAATTAACTGCAGAACTATGTACTACTAATGGAATCTTTTGAAAGAAATATTAATCTACATTGCTAACCTGAACCACTCAAAAGAATTAATCATCATTTCTTAAACTTCGTCAATCGTTAAGACTCATAGTAAATTTTACTTTACTTAGTAATTGAATCCAGATATTCTTACATAGATCATCATTTTGTTTGAATTTATTTTTCTGAAAGCTTCTTTTTATTTTCTTCTCCTACTTTTTAGAATAACAAATATCTGTGTCATATATCTGAGATAAATTATTCTCTTAATAAAGCTAATAGTCACAGTACTTATTTTTGTTTTCAAACCACTCTTCTTAGAACATTCTGCCCTCCAGCACAAATATGGCCCCATTTGATATCTAGGCAAGTTCCACAGCTGTTACTGTGAAGTTTATGAACTCATTCCCTTGTTATAATATTTTTTTCTAATAATTTTTTTTCTAATATTTTTTCTCATTGATGGATTCTTTTTGATTTGATGATATTCTTTCCTCCAAAAAAGATGTATAAGAAAATATTTTGAGTCCTTGAATCAGCATCCTTTTTTTTTTTTAATTGCTGTCCCACTCCACATGGATAGCATGGAGTTGAATAGATAAGTGATTAGCCGTAAAAGCTGTGACACCAGAGGCTGGTATTCAAATCCTAGCCCTGCCGCTTGGTGACCTTGTGAAAGTTACTTATCCCCTCTGTACTCAGTTCAGTTCAGTTCAGTCGCGTCCAACTCTTTGCCATCCCATGAACCTCAGCACGCCAGACCTCCCAGTCCATCACCAACTCCCAGAATTCACTCAGACTCACGCCCATCAAGTCAGTGATGCCATCCAGCCATGTCCTCCTCTGTCATCCCCTTCTCCTCCTTCCCCCAATCCCTCCCAGCATCAGAGTCTTTTCCAATGAGTCAACTCTTCGCATCGGGTGGCCAAAGTACTGGAGCTTCAGCTTTAGCATCAATCCTTCCAAAGAAATCCCAGGGCTGATCTCCTTCAGAATGGACTGGTTGCATCTCCTTGCAGTCCAAGGGACTCTCAAGAGTCTTCTGCAACANTCTTCGAATGAGGTGGCCAAACTACTGGAGTTTCAGCTTTAGCATCATTCCTTCCAAAGAAATCCCAGGGCCGATCTCCTTCAGAATGGACTGGTTGGATCTCCTTGCAGTCCAAGGGACTCTCAAGAGTCTTCTCCAACACCACAGTTCAAAAGCATCAATGCTTCGGTGCTCAGCCTTCTTCACAGTCCAACTCTCACATCCATACATGACCACTGGAAAAACCATAGCCTTGACTAGACGGACCTTAGTCAGCAAAGTAATGTCTCTGCTTTTGAATATGCTATCTAGGTTGGTCATAACTTTTCTTCCAAGGAGTAAGCATCTTTTAATTTCATGGCTGCAGTCACCGTCTGCAGTGATTCTGGAGCCCAGAAAAATAAAGTCTGACACTGTTTTCACTGTTTCCCATCTATTTCCCATGAAGTGATGGGACCAGATGCCATGATCTTCATTTTCTGAATGTTGAGCTTTAAGCCAACTTTTTCACTCTTCTCTTTCACTTTCATCAAGAGGCTTTTTAGTTCCTCTTCACTTTCTGCCATGAGGGTGGTTTCATCTCAACACTAAGACATCCTTAAACCTTCCTTCTACTCTTCATTTCTCTCCTCCTGGTTCTTCTCTTTGTCTTTCATGTATAACCTCCTGCCCTTACCAGGGCTCTGCAAGCCTGTTCTTACCTACATTCCACAGACTATTTTTCTCTCAACCAACTCCTGCTTGCTGCAGAGACTTTTAAGTTGCAAACTGAACTCCTGAAAGTCCATGGCTTTATACAAATATTCTGCTGCCCTGCATGTATACATACTAACTTGCAGCAATTGTGTCTGACTCTGAGACACTATGAACTATAGCCCTCCAGGCTCCTCTGTCCATGGGATTCTCCAGGCAGGAATACTGGAGTGGGGTTGCCATGACCTCCAGGGTGTCTTCCCTATCCAGAGATCGAACCCACATCTCTTCCTACCTCTCTTGCATTGGCAGGTTGGTTCTTTACCACTAGCTCCACCTGGGAAGCCCCGTTCTCCTTTCTTCTCATCTTAACTGCAATTTGAATTTTTCCTAGCCACATGTTTCACTAAAAAGCATCTCCAAAGAAGACCACGACTCCTATTCTCACCCTTTGAGTTACAATTCACATAGTTATTGCTCTTCACTGAAGTTTTCAGATGAGTATTACAGGGCTTTCATCGCTAAATGAGTGAACTTTTCTGATTTAAATTGCAGACCCGTCATCTCCACACTGTAGTCAACTGATCTCTTTCCCAAAATGTTATGTTTAATTTAACATATATTGAGCATCTTTAAAAAGCTAGATACCAAGGTAGGCACTGTAAATAAGCATAATAAGATTTATACTCTTAATGATTGGAAAGGAAACTGAGTTTCAGTAAGGTATGATTTGTCAAGCAAATGAGATAGAGAGGTAGAATCTGGGCTTAGATCTATTTTGACTGCAAATTGCAAGCTCTTGATATCAGTTCATTTTTAAATTATTAATTTGTTTAGCATTAAATATTTCAGAAACACACAAAGATTGTGTAGGCAGAGGAAGAGGACTAGATATAGCTTTCCTGACATAAGAGAAACCACTTGGTAATCCAAGCCTGGCCATAATGTTCACTCATACAGAAGAACAAGTCTCTGTATTTAATGATTTTAAGGGAACATAAGAATGTAAGAACAGCTATTGCCAGGAAAAAAATGCAACCCTAACAGAGGTAATACATCAGTCATAAAGACTCTCAGTTCTGTTTCAAAGGTAAAGGTTAGTCTGTTGCATATTCTTGAGCTATTTTGTAGGGCAGCAGGCCCAACCTTTTTGGCACCAGGGATCAGTTACTTAGAAGACAATTTTTGCATTGGAGGGGCAGGGGATGGCGGTGTTCCAGGCGGTAGTGAGAGTGAGTGACAGGGAGTGGCAGAGGAACCTTCACTCAAGTGCCCACAGCTCATTTCCTGTTATGCGGCCAGGAGGTTGGGGACCCCTGTTGAGGAGTTTGGATCTTCTTGAGTATTCAACCACCAGAGTAACTGAAGCCAAAACTGATGATGCTGATCTTTGCTGGTCCTTGTGGCTTAATTAACTAAAGCCTGGATTCTGTCAACCTAGAGTGACTTTGGTCCCAACTCTATGCTGATATTATCTCTTCACCATCCAAGCACAGGTAAGGCTCACTCTTCCTGGATGACTATACCTGCCCCTCATGAATATGCATGAACCTTAGCTTAAAACTTCCCTAATTTTGCTGTTCAGAGAGACACTGCTTCAGAAAATATCTTCAGTGTTCTCTTTTCTTGTTTCAAATAACAAAATCCTTCTGGCCGCTCACTCTTTGACTTGGGTGTGTCTTTTGGCTCATAACCCACCAAGAGTTGTACCCACTTTTCAGGTAACAGGATAACATGCAATATAATGAACATCTAGCCACTTTGCTTAAGGAATAGACTATTTAAAATAGAGCAGAAGCCCTATAGATACCAATCTAATTGCATCCCCATCGCTCATCTTCCATCCCCAAAGCCAACAACAGAGCTGCAGTTGGGACTGCCCTTTAAAGTTGTCTCCAACTGAGATAAGAGGCCAGGCTTTTGGACTCCAGCACTTTTTCAAGTTCTTATGAAATATATATGTAATTCAACTTTGTATAGGACCTTAACATGACTTATATTGTGGCTCTGTTTCATTGTGCACTATAAAATGTCAAATTGGGAAGTCATCGGGGTGACACAGGCTTTTCTCTTCTTTTCTGGCAATTTTCCTCTGCTGATACATATGTTTGAACTTATAGCTCCTAAAAGAAAAACAAAAGATGAAAACTAAAGCCTTCATCCACTTTTAGGCTAGGAATTCCTTGAATATTAGTGAAACCAAGCAGGGCCCTGTGGAACTCCTGGGCTTCGAAGCCTTTCAAACAGTTGCCAATCAGGGAAGGGAAGGGATGCGGAGACAAGGAAGGAGCAGCCAAGAAACAATAGTGCAACCTTGGGGCAAGGTCCTGGTTCAGCATCAAGGGACACATCACAATATCTCTGAGCTCTTTACAGAACGAAAATCCCCCCAAAATGAAAGATATTAGCCTTCTTCATTCCAGGGAAAATTATAGTTTGATAATCTTCAGAAGCTCATCAAGAGACCAGGAGCCTGATTAAAGGCACAAGAGAAGCTCATTAGGAGACCACCTGAGGTCAGATTAAAAGAGAACAGGCCCTTTACACACCCTAATCCTTATCAGCAAGCCCACCTCTGAAACACTGATATAAAATTCATCACCAAATCCTCCCAGGTTGAGACACACAGTTTTTGAGTGGCAAAGCAATAAAGCTCTTCTTTTCTACATCACTCGAAATCCTGTCTCCAAGATTTGATTTACCATTGCACAGAGGCTGAGGTTTCAGTATCACTGTTAACCACTTCATTACTCATTCTCTCTATGGTTTCCCTTCTTAAAAGGACTAGGAAGGGACTCCATGCTAGGGTATGCCACACGGTAGAATGAGGCATCTACAGTGTTCATGCCTTTAATCCATGTATGTGGTAGAACACAGAGTCACCAGAGCCAAGAGTTGGTCCAGGAATTAACTGGAGTGCAAACCAGGAAGAAATCTAGTAGCTAGATTCCCAAATTTGAAAGAGGCCATTCTAAAGTAGCATGCCAGAAAGAAAAACACTAATATAGTATACTAAACCATATATATGGAATTTAGAAAGATGGTAACGATGACCCTGTATGCGAGACAGCAAAAGAGACACAGATGTATAGAACAGTCTTTTGGACTCTGTGGGAGAGGGAGAGGGTGGGATGATTTGGGGGAATGGCATTGAAACATGTATAATGTCGTCTGGGTTCAATATAGGATGCTTGGGGCTGGTGCACTGGGATGACCCAGAGGGATGGTGTGGGGAGGGAGGTGGGAGGGGGGTTCAGAATGGGGAACATGTGTACGGCCGTGGCAGATTCATGTTGATATGTAGCAGGACAAAGACAATATTGTAAAGTAATTAGCTTCCAATTAAAATAAATAAATTTATTTAAAAATAAAATAAAGTAGTATGTATGTGTGCTTAGTCACTCAGTTATGTCCAACTCTTTGTGACCCCCATGGACTGTAGCCCACCAGGCTTCTCTGTCCTTGGGGATTCTCCAGGCAAAAAAATTGGAGGGGGTTGTCATGCCCTCTTCCAGGGGATCTTCCCAACCCAGAAATCAAACCCAGGTCTCCCACATTGCAGGTGGATTCTTTACCATCTAAATCACCAGGGAAGTAGAGGTAAGTTCAAATGGGTGGCAGCCAGGAAGCCCAGGTGGTTCTAGTAGTGAAGTTTAGAGAGAACAGCAGAGATTCTGGAGCCAGTGGAGAGATACTGCTGTACATGATCAGTCCCCAGGTGTCTGGGCTTTCAGATGCCCATCCAAGATCATTAAAAGTAAAACAAGAAGGAGATCAGGAAGAGAATATTGGAACTTGAACTTTAGCCTTTTGTTGCTATTTCTATTTTTTCTGCTAGGAAAGAATCCAGCCCATGACGAAAATGGTTCAAATCCACCTGCTGTTGTATCAACTGATTCACTTGAGAAGCACGTAGATGGCAAGCAAGAGGGATGGCTTAAGGTTAATCCTCAGTATCAATGACTCTTAAATTCTAATTTTTTTCTGTAAACAACAAAGTTTTAATTTTAACCTTTTTATCTAGATCTTCTCTCTAGAATCAAGATGAATTTTCCTTTAACCTGCTTAGTGTCCTAATAGTTACATTAGTAAAATTCCCCCACTTGCCTAAGAAGATATAATAAAAGAATTTACAAGTGCTAACATCACTGACAGAGAAGGCAATGGCACCCCACTCCAATACTCTTGCCTGGACAATTCCATGGACAGAGGAGCCTGGTGGGCTGCAGTCCATGGGGTCGCTTAGAGTCAGACACAACTGAGAGACTTCACTTTTACTTTTCACTTTCCTGCATTGGAGAAGGAAACGGCAACCCGCTCCAGTGTTCTTGCCTGGAGAATCCCAGGGACAGGGGAGCCTGGTGGGCTGCCATCTATGGGGTCGCACAGAGTTGGACACGACTGAAGCGACTTAGCAGCAGCAGCAGCAGCAGCATCACCGAAAATGTGAGTTCTGGGATGAGGAGGGACACGAGAGGCCTGATCCTGGTACTAGAAACCATTGTCTTCTTATAAAGATCCCTAAAAAGAAATACATTCAAATTTAAACAAGCAATTACATATATTGCAATAGCATCCAAATTCTACATGGGGTAACATCTTATGTAGGCATAATTTTAGTTCTCAAGGCTCTTTCAGTCTAGGAAAAACAACCAAATCTACATCTCTTTTTTTATTTTGAGGAGATAATCTCTATTTTTTCCTCATCAAAACTGTCAACAAGCCATTGTTCTTCTGAACATACTTATCTATCAGCAGCGGGCTTTGATTCCTGTGGTGTTGATCTCCAGCTCAGACAGGAGCCTATTTTTGAAAACCGAAAGTACATGTTAGTGCATCTTAGCTGCCAGGGTTTCTGCTCATTTTCTCTGAAAGCACAGATTCCCTCACTTCCCTGACTCAGCATCAGTCTCGCTCTCAGCAGGCCTTGTTATTCAAAAGGCATAACCTCCTCCTGCATTACCAGAAAACTGTTTGGAGAAAAACAGACATCTTTAACTTGCCAGCTCCTTCACAGCCTCACTCAGCTTTCTCTGCCGGTGACGACTGAAAACCTCCTTGGGGAGCCCAAGGTCGGAGTCTGTTAGTGTCTGTGATGGAAGGGCTCCTCTGAGAACCTGTAACCAGGAGTGCTGGCTGCCACTGTGCCTTTGTAGGGAGGCCTGATGACAAAGGCATCTCAACCCTTTTTTTTTTATTACAAGATACTGAATATAGTTCCCTGTGCTATACAGTAAGACCTCGCTGTTTATCTTATATATGGTGGTGTACATCTGCTAATCCCAAATTCCTACTTTATCCCTCCTCCCTTCTTCCCTGATTCTAACCATAAGTTTGTTTTATATATCTCTGAGTCCATTTCTGTTTTGTAAATAAGTTCATTTGTATTATTTTTGGATTCCACAATAAGTGATATCATAAGATATTTGTCTTTCTCTGACTTACTGTCTTAGTATGATAATCTCTAGGTCCATCCATGTTGCTGAAAATGGCATTATTTCTTTCTTTTTGTGGCTAAAATTACATATTTTCTTTTAGTGTGGGATCAAGAGTACCTCAGAAATTTGTATTGCCTTACAAAACGTGGCTATGAGACAGGATGAGCTGAAAAGCTGAGAGCTTCCAGGATGGAAATTGTAGGAGTATGGGAAGGTATGGGAAAAAAACTGCAAAAAAAATGCTTTAAAAAAATCTCTTTTGTTTTCCACCTCCTCCCACCCCACACTCCATTATTTATTTTTCTAAAATCGATCTATTGTATGGAAATGCCAAGAATGAGTCAAGTCCAATTTAAATTTTGGGGCCCCCTTCTCACAGTAAGAGACAAGCTATTTAAAACCTTTCCTAGGATCTGCCCTCAGTCCCTTCTGGACCTCTGGACCTAACAATTTGTACAAATTCCTTTCCCTCTCATTCATTTTAGCTACCTCACCTTTCTGATTCTTATCATCAGCAAACCTCTTTCCCCATGACCAAATCAAATGATAACCTCTGTTGACTCCAACTTAATGTAAGGCTGTGAGTGTATGTGTGTTTGTGGAATCTAAAGACATAAGTATATAGAAAATTTTCTATTCTTACATTATTTCTGAGTTTATTGAGCAGCAATTACATGAACTAATCCTCATGTGAGCACAAGGAGGGAAGCACCAATATCCTGGTATTTGATATGGGAAGTACACAAGGAAATGGAGGCTCATACACTTTAAAGGATATAGCACTATTTGTGTTTAAAGCCACAATTTAAATTTAAGTTTGCTGATTGCAAAACATTTACTTTTTACCATTCACTGTATCACTCTAAGAGATATGTACACAAATTTAAATAAGAGAGCAAGTTGAAAATCACAGTTTGAGGAAACTCACTGTCACACAGCTTCTGGTACACACTTGAATACCAGAGGATTGGCACAAGAAACAGTCTTCACAGTTCACACCTTTAATCCCCACACTGGCATCAGCTGCAGCAGCGAAGATGGAAAGGAGGGAACAAATGTGAAGGCCTAGTCAGAGGGAGTGGGCCAAGACAGAAGGATGTGTAAAATGATTTTCTCAAACAAAAGTTAACCAAGAAGTTAGGGATTTGGTTTGGTTTGGTTTTTTTGTGTCATTTAGAAAATTAAATTGCACAGAGAATGAGATAGTAGATTGCAGAAAAAATTTACATTGGAGACAGGTGGATTTCTGTTTTGCTTTTTTTTTTTTAATCAAAATACAAAGGTTTCTTTTTTTCCAATTTATTTACTTATTTTTTTATCGCACTGGGTCTTCATTTTTGCAAGCAGACTTTCTCTAGCTGTGGCGAGTAGAATCTACTCTCTAGTTATGGTACACAGATTTCTCGCTGCAGTGGCTTGTCTTGTGGAAAAGCATGGGCTTCAGGCACACAGGCTTCAGTTGCAGCACACAGGCACTAGAGCCCAAGCTCAGTAGTTGCCATGCATGGTCTCTGTTGCTCCACACGTGTAATCTTCCCAGACCAGGGACTGAACCCACGCCCCCTGCATGGCAGATAGATTCTTATCCTCTATACCACCAGGGAAGTCCCCAAATAAATGTTATTGTTTCTAGTATCCTTTCAATATAAGAAATACAATTATAGAAATATCCTTGATGGAATCCCTGCTTCAACTCAAGAGACTGAGAACATTTTCCAACTGTCCTAATTTTTCTGATAAATAGAATTGAACCATCCTCTGGTCAGGGCTCAGGAGCATACCAGAGGGTAAAGCAACATGAGGCATCAGTACAGGGAGCAGATGAGAGGGGCTTTGTGGTATCTGGGATTAAGTCAGCTGGCTTTCTTAAAACAATTTTCAATTACATCATTTATTATTCAATTACTTAATGTCTACATGAGCTAGACCTGGTAATAAAACAGTCAAAAAGACAAATATGTGGTAGATTAACTGGTGACCTATAAAAGATGTCTATGATCTAATCCCTGTCTATGTGAGTATGTTATATTACATGGAAAAGGTACTTTACAGATGTGATTAAGGTTAAGAGTCTAGAAATGGAAAGAGTCTGTTTGGAATGTATTAACAAGATACCATAGACCTGGTAGCTGAAACAACAGAAATTATTTCTTTCACAGTTCTAGAGGCTGGAAGTCTGAGATCAAGATGCCATCAGGGTGGGTTTTGGTGAGACCTCTCTTCATGGGTTGTAGATGGCTGCCATCTCCCTGTGTCCTTCCACAGCCTGTTTTCTGTGTGTGCACAGAGAGAGAGAAAGAGAAATCTTTGATATCTCTTCTTGCTCCCATAAGGACTCCAGTCCTATCCAGTAAGGGCCCCAGATTCATGGCAGGATTTGATTTCCTCAAGACCCTATTTCCAAACACAGTCACATTGAAGGCCTAGGATTCAACCTATGAATTTTGGGGAAACACAAATCAGTCCATAAAAAACAATATCCTGAGTTATCCAGATGGATCCAGTCTAATCACATAAGCCCCTAAAAACAGAGACTCTCCCCCGACTGAAGTTAGAGAGACAGAGTGCAAACCAAGGCGGGACAGATCTGAAGCCTCAGAGGAGCTCAGTGCTGTAGCTGGCCTTGAAGATGGAATGGGCCATGACCCACAGAATGCAGTTGGGTTTTTGAAGTAATTTTGGTGATGTTTCAGTCTTATATACTCTTCTGATATCAGAAAAATACCACTGGTTGTTTGCTATATTACTATGTAATCAGCCTACTGTAGGTTTCCATATATAATAAAGTAATTAATATTGAAAAAGAAAAAAAAGGACCCCAGCTGATAGGAACTCAGTCCTACAACCACAAGGAACTGAATTCTGCCAGCAACCTGAATGAATCATATTCTGGAAGCATATTCTCTCCCTGAGCATCCAGAAAGCTCTGCTGACACCTTAATCTCAGCTTTTGAGAGGCAGAGCAAGGAAATAAGCTGAATCCACTGGTTTTCTGACATACAGAACTATTAGACAATAAATTTATGTTGTTATAACCTGCAGAGTTTGCAGCAGCATGTAACAGCAGCAATAGAAAACTAATACAGATATGATCTCTTCTCTCCTAGATCTTACCTTTTAGTAGGCAAGATAACAATAGAGTAAGCTGACAAAATAATTACAAAAATATAAAACAATTGCTTTGTAAAAGTAAGCAAACAGATGAAGGAAAGAAGGTCCAACAGGCCTAAGTGTTAAGATTTGTAGGTCAAAGTGATATTTAAGCTGACCAAAAGAAAGAAGAGGAGCTGGCTGTTCAACGAACCAGAATAAGAGCATCCCATGCAGAGGGAACAGACGTGCAAAAGCCTTGAGGTGTGAGCCAGGGTATTCAAGAAAATGAAAGATGCTCAGAAGGCTGGACACAGCAAAGGACAGAATTCAGAAAAATGAAATTGCAAAGAAAGTCTGAGCAGAAACCATGCGGTGCTTTTTAAAACATGATTAGAAATTTGGGTTTTATCCTAAGTACAGTAGAAAATCCCTGTAAGCTTTTAAAAGCAGTAGAGTGTTATAAGGATGGGATTCTGAAACAGAAAAAGGACATTAGTAGCAAAACGAGAAATTCCAGAAATGTCCTTAGTTTAGTTAATAGTATCAATTTCTTGATTTTGATGATTGTATCATAGCTATGTAAGGTGTTGACATTAGAAGAAACTCAGTGAACAAATTACAGGAAATCTCTGTACAATAAGAGATGAATATGTTTGCAACCCTTCTGCAAGTCTGGAAGTATTTCAGAGTAAAATGTTAGAAGGAAAAAGAAT
The DNA here is from genome assembly GCA_006410615.1 of Neotragus moschatus. Taxonomy (NCBI): domain Eukaryota; kingdom Metazoa; phylum Chordata; class Mammalia; order Artiodactyla; family Bovidae; genus Neotragus; species Neotragus moschatus. The sequence goes on along the minus strand of SJYA01000291.1, from coordinate 523,422 downwards.
GTCATGACCCACTTTTAATTTAGGAAGATCATTCTTACTTCTCCGTAGGAGAATAGGTTGTAAATGCCAAAGGGTGAGTGTGAATGTGGGAAAACCAGATAAGAAACTAATTCAGTAATGCAAGCAAGAGACAATGGAGCAGAGGACTTGCTACAGGGTAATTTGAATATCTGTTTTTGAAGTGTAATCCCCAGGACTTGATGAAGAATGAGGTGTGTGTGTGTACATCCATGTATTAATTATTGGGATAAGCAGTGAAGGAGGAATGGGAGAAATTATGTTTTAGATTCCTAGTGTGAGAAATTAGGTAATGATCTCATTTACTGATGGAAAGTTTCCAGAATGTGGGGAGAAAGAAATGAGTTTTTAAGGTTACTGTTCCTCAAAATGAAGGTAACAGGGGTACTGAAACTCAAAACTGTGGTCTAGACTGGAGCTGTGTGTTAGGTGACTGCAAGCCGCAGTGTAATATTTACATGCTGCTCCCTTGTAGTAGGAGGTAAGAGACATGTGCTTCTTGTAAATGACCAGGAGACCCAGCGTCCAGGAAAGAACCTCTTAAGGTTAAAACAGAAGACTCCTGTAAGAGGGTCAAAGACTGTCCATTGGAAACAAAATGCTTTTAACTTTTCACTGTGCTTTTTTGCTTTCTTGGTAAAGTTATTATCAGAAATGCCATGATATTAAAGCTCAACCAAGCAGAACCAGGAAAAGAAATTATTTGCTAATGTTTGAGTCAGAGTAAAACAGGGAGACTAATGGCAGGAGTATCAAGACTACGAACCACCCATGGTAAGTACTCTGAGAACAGAAATTTTGTCAGTATTTGGAGCCAGGAGCTTCTCTTTCCAGTGACCATTTCTAATACATGTGTACAACATACATATATAAAATGTACATATAGAGAGAGAGATTTATAGAACGTATATGGGTATGTACATTTATATTTTTATTGACATAAAACAATCTTCATATCAGTCATTCTGGCACAGAGATTATTGCATCTGAAAATCATTATTGAGTTTCTTAATCAGAAAATCCATAAAAGAATTTCTGGGCAGCATATTTGAATTTAAAGCGTAAGGAATGCTATACTATTCTCCCAAATTAAGGCATTGAGATGGGATGCTTCTTAGTGAAGCACTTTTAAAGTCTCAAATAGGATGATAGCCACATGGGAGGATGGGGAAAGGTGCACACTTACTGACAGACAGTGTATCAAAGCTAGTGGTATAAGAGAATTCCCCTCATTTCCCTCTTTCCTTGGAATTATTGAATAGAACCTTCATTGATTTCTAATCCAGACTTAAGTGTTAGATTCCTGTCTCCCTCTTTCAACACATGTGAGCTTGAGTTTTAATAAGAGACTAACCTGGAAGCCAGGGACAAAACCTGGACCACCATTTCCACGTAGCTTGGACTGTATTGCAGAATGCATGGTCTGACCATGTTGGTTAGTTTTCCAACTGATATATAAGAAACATATATTTCTTTTAATTAATTTTTAAAAATTGGATTTTAGATATGGTGCATAATATAATATGCTACAAACAATACCTATTTTGATATCACAAGTGAATATCTATTATTAAAGAAAATAATTTCATTGGCATGAATTTAATTTTGTTTCCAAATGGAAATGTTTTCCAAATAAGTTTATATTGTTCAGTTTGATTTAGAAAATTGAAGATAACATACTTTACTGTACAAGTTTTTTAGCTTTTATTTAAATCTGTTGAGAAGAATAAGTTTGAGGATTGTAAGATTTCATCCCCTAATCCATGACTGTAAGAATCAGGCACCTGAATTTTCCAGTACTCCCTTGGCGCGGAAGGCTCCATTGTGCGAAAACTAGGCACGCTTGTACGACCCAGGTCTCTACAGTAGCCTCTGCTCTCCGCTACAGAGGTCTCATTTACTCTGAAGCGGTCCAGCTTTCCGCTGTTGGGCAGTGAGTCCAACGCCAGTTATCTACTACTCCCAGCATCAATTCCTTTGCTGTTGACCTCAGCTGCACAAGTAGATAGATAATACTGCCCTGGCACAGACTGCCTTTCACAAGGCAGTTACTTCAGTATCACAGTCCAGTGGGGGAAAAAAAGGAAATAGAAAGAGCTCTTTATTAGCTAGGGAGTTGTTGGCACTACATGCTGAGTCTATTGAGAGGAACTCCCAGACCAAGTTGACCCTTCAAGGAAAGAGCGGAGATATCCCATGAAGCAATTGTACAAGCCTCTTAGTGGAACTTCATTCTTTAAGCGGATCACCTGGTGGTTGACATCACTTCCTCGCTTAAAAGCATTACCGTTTTCTGTGTTTTAACTTGGTTATCTTTCTGCAGACTGAACCCCCTGCTGAAATCTTCAGACATACGCTACTCACCCCAGTATACCCTCTCTGGCAGTGGGTAAATGGCAAATAAAAAGGATCTCTCCATCAAGTCGATTGACGAGGGCAGGTGGCAGGGTACCCAATGATGCTTTTGCTCTCCAAGCTGCTTAATGTCTCCAAGATCAAACACAAAGATCGTGGGAGGAACGGGTGATCAGCGGGCGACAATAGATGACTGTGCTAGGTTCTGGATGAGTTGTGTGACTCAGACAGAATGGGCGGCCCCATTTAAAATAACTTCAGAAGTATCAAAGGAGGTCTCTGTAGTTACCGAATGTGCCTTCAGACTCGAACATTATTTTCCAGCCCTGCTGGTGCTACTATTGCTGAGTGAGAAGGAAATGTAAAAAGAGATTTCTCATCATTCAGACTTCTTCTTCATGTGCTTTTTCCAAAGACGAACACAAATTTTATACATGGGTTTGGGAATGAGCCTGGGACAGTATACCCCCATCTACAGAAATGTTTATGAGATACAGAAAACAGGAGTGCTGTGATCCATGGGTTTTCACGAAGAAAATATATATATATAATTTTTCTATTACTGATCAGGGATATTGTGTCCTGTCTCCAATAGAGAACAGTTAATTGTAAGAAAAGTTACATATTTCAATTGTTCTGTTTATTGACCAAGTTTAATCTTCCAGGCTGAGATCGCCAGCTTCTTTTATTCTGTATTAGAAATACAAATAGCCTTCTATACATATATCAAAATTTTATAATGGTCAAAATAAAACCAAAATTTCTCCCAAATTTTTATATGACAAATATGTTTTATTTTTATTTTTTTAATATTGATGTTTTTAGTTGATACCACAAAACTCAAACAGTACAAAGGGCATCCCATGAAAAGTCTGTCTCCTTCCCACTTAAAACTTCCAGCTTCCTCATTCCCTTTTTCTCAGAAATAACCCCTGTTCCTCATTTCGGTGTGTCCTTCCAGAGATCATCCGCACATTTACAAAGATATATATATATATATGTATACATATAATTTTTTCTCATTCTTCTTCGTGTTTTACATAACTAAGAACCTTTCATCCTTGCTGTTCTACAACTTGCTTTTTACCATTTAACAATGTCTAAGAAATATTTACATAAAGACACATATATGTTTACCTAATTTTTCAGTAGCTATGTATAATTCCATGATATACTCACCCCAAAATTTACTTTTCCTATCCCCTATTAATTAACATTTAGATAGTTTTCTATTTTTTTCCTGTTATAAGCAGTGTAGCAACTAATATTCTTATGCAGATCTTTTGGAACATATGTTAAATGTATCTGTAAGATAAGTTTTTTAAAATTTCAAGTTTAAAGGAAAAATATTGCCTTCTTGACAGATATTACTGAATTGCCTTCCCCATAGTTGGTACCAATCTAAATAATCACCAATAATGTTTATTCCCAATTTCCCCATGTACTTCCCCACATAGTGTATATTTACACTTAATTTACTTTATCCATTTGAAAATGTTATTTTTTAAACATGCTTTTCATTAATTATAAATGAAGTTGACTTGATTTCTATGCACCTCAATGCCTTTTTTGTGAATTGCCATCTTTTTCTCATTGATTTGAAATGCCACATATATGTTATGCTGAGCCATATGAAGCTGCCATTTTCATAGATTAGAAAGGACTGAAAATCAGCAGTCATATAGTACAACCAGGTAGATAAATGAATGAATAATAGATACCCTTATCAAAATTTAATCAGTATGACTTAAAAATATATAACAAGATAACTTTTTATTCTCCTTTTTCAGAAATGTCTTTTCTATTTTTTTATTCTATTTTTTATATGAACATATAAAGATGTCATGTTTTTCTGAACAAGTTAATATTGCTATTTTAAAAATGTGTACTAAATTATATTTATAATTCAATTTATTAATAGATATAATATCTTTACACTATTAAATTTTTCTATCCTCTTCCAGGATACAAAAATGCAATCTTGTAAAAAATCAAATCCTTAATGTCTCTCAGTAGTCATTCAATGTTTTTCTTTCAAATAGGTCTTATTTTTATTAATTTTATTTTCTAGGTATTTTATAAATATCATGCCATTATAAGATTTTTTCTTCTATTATATTTTCTAGTTTTGGGTCTTCAGCCAAAAATATTACTTTTGAATATTAACTTTATAATCTAATGCAAAATTAATTTTTGTTAATAATTTTGCTTAATTTCATTAGTTCTTAAATAATAATCATACCATTTGCATGTAATCTTGTTGTTTATATCTCTTACATTTTTATGCTTCTTTTTCTTCCTTATATCTAATTGTATCAGCTCGTACTTAGGACTTAGTATTTAAACAGCATTTTAAAAAGCAGAGACATTATTTTGCTGACAAAAGTCCGTATAGTCAAAGCTATGGTTTCTCCAGTAGTTGTGTATGGACGTGAGAGTTGGACCATAAAGAAAGCTGAGCACTAAAGAACTGATACTTTTGAACTGTGGTGTTGGAGAAGACTCTTGAGAGTCCCTTGGACTGCAAGGAGATCCAACCAGTCAAACCTAAAGGAAATCAGTCCTGAATATTCATTGGAAGAACTGATGCTGAAGCTGAAACTCCAGTACTTTGGCCACCTGCTACGAAAAACTGACTCATTAGAAAAGACCCTGATGCTGGGAAAGATTGAAGGCACAAGGAGAAGAGGATGACAGAAGATGAGATGGTTGGATGGCCTCACCTACGCAATGGACATGAGTTAGAGCAAGCTCCAGGAGATGGTGAAATACAGAGAACCCTGGCATGCTGCAGTCCAGGGGATCACAAAGAGTTGGACATGACTGAGCAACTGAACAAGTACTTAGGAAACTAATATTTTGATCTTAGCAAAGATCAAATGGTTTCTGATTTGAAATTATGTGTATATATTAGGAAGTATTATTTTATTTCTGTGAACATTTGACTAAGAGTTTTTATACAATATGTCTGTTAAACTTCATCAAATACTACTTTGGAATACCTTTTACAGACAGTGAAAGAATTATATGACTTTCCTCTTTTTTGTATGTGTGTGCTGTACCAGAGTTTTTTTATTTTATTATTATTATTATTTTACTTTACAATATTGTATTGGTTTTGCCATACATCAACATGAATCCACCACAGGTGTACACGTGTTCCCAATCCTGAACCCCCCTCCCACCTCCCTCCACATATCATCCCTCTGGGTCATCCCAGTGCACCAGCCCCAAGCATCCTGTATCCTGCATCGAACGTAGACTGGTGATTTGTTTCTTATATGATATTATACATGTTTCAATGCCATTCTCCCAAATCATCCGACCCTCTCCCTCTCCAACAGAGTCCAAAAGACTGTTCGATACATCTGTGTCTCTTTTGCTGTCTCGCATACAGGGTTATCATTGCCATCTCTCTAAATTCCATATATGTGCGTTAGAATACTGTATTGGTCTTTTTCTTTCTGGCTTACTTCACTCTGTATAATAAGCTCCAGTTTCATCTACCTCATTAGAACTTTGATCTCTATTAATGGCATGTTATATTGATAGAGTCACTAAAACTGAACTGTCCTTGCATTCCTTATGTAATTGCACTCATTTTCTTCATGTCTTGCTGAATCTTATTTGCTGATATACTATTTTATTTCAGAATTTCATATTAATACTCATACGTAAGAGCTATATGTGTTTATGATATAACATTAAGTGCAATATGGCCTCAGGAAAAGTAAATTGAGAATTTTCCACCTCTCCCAATTTTCTGAATAATTTGGCAATATTTGAACAATTTGATCTCTGAATATGAGTTTTAAGTTTTCTTGTGAAAAGTTTTAAGTTTTCTTATGAAATTTTCCAGGTCTAGTGTTTTGGGGGAGAATAGTTCTTTGACAAAATTCCTAGTTTCTTCTAAGATTCAATGTTTTATTTCCTCTTAAATATTTTATTTTAGTCATTCTTTCTATATAGTTTTAGTATATTTTATATATTTTTTCAGTTTTTCATTGAAATATGCTATTGAGAATAGAATGATATTGTGAACATATTTTGATGGACTTTACAGGAAAGATTTAAGTCAATAATCAATTATCCATGAAAACTTTGTGTTTCTATGACCTCGCTGGTTCTTAAATATTAATGAGCAACAGAATCAGGAGACAGAGAAAGTAGTCTTATGTGTTTATATCTTATATGTGTAATGTGAGTCTAAGGGGTCTTCTGACAACGTTTCTATCAATAATGAGTTTTAATTCACTATTATATATTTGTATGAAATCTTAAAATTAAGATGTACATATAATATTAAGTAATAAATAAAAATGAATAAGAAGAGAAAGAAGTAAATTGCCCAAGTATTTTAAAAAATCGTTAAATAAGATTGAGCTAGGACTGGAGATCATGCCTGAGAATTCTAAGATTATTTATACTCTACTATATCCCTTTCTTTCCTCAAAAAGCATAAAGAATTGTAAATTATCTAATTTTAGTTATGTAACTTGTAGTTTAAATGTATATAAGGATTTTAAACAGTTAATAATGATTTTTAAAATAAGAAAATGCCATCAGTAGGCCAGGGGATTTTTTTTTTTAATTTCTCTTCAACATATCTATCAGCATAAGTTACTACATTTAAAAAATAATTTGTGCAAACTATAGTTAAAATTGGATTTGTCATGCACTATTCCAGTCACTCTGATATGCAGAGAAATGTTTATTAACAACCACAAGAGTCATATTTGAAACCACAAAGTTGATTAAAAGACAATGTCATTTAGAGCTCTACTGTTCTTTTAAGAAAATATTAGTGAGAATTGTGAATGGTTCTGGTACATTCATAGAAAAGATAGGAACCTTCCTTAAACACAGTAGATATTGGTTAAATTTTGGAATTTGGAGACATTGTTTCAGTTTCAAAGCCACATAGGTGCGTGCATAGATGTCAAAATGACATTTAAAAGGTACAGTGATAAAAAGGTAATTTTTTTGTTAAATCATTTAGAACTTTCATTTGTCTGATTATGTTCAACTAAATAGGATATGAGACTGTGTATCTGAACAGAATATGCTTCCCAGGTGGCTCAGTGGTAAAAAGAATCTGCCTGTCAATGCAAGAGACAGACGCAGGAGATGCAAGTTTAATCCCTAGGTTGGAAAGAACCCCTGGAGGAGTATATGGCAAACCACTCCAGTATTTTTGCCTTGAGGATCCCATGGACAGAGGAGCCTGGCATGCCACAGTCCATAGGGTCACAGTCAGATATGACTGAGCGAATGAGCACACATACATATACATAGAGTCACAGCATGTATTTTGACAGCTAGAACCATTTTCCTTTTCCAGTCATTATGATCAATACAAATGGTTGGAATTGGGTTAGATAAATTAAGATACATCTGCTTGGAATTTTTTTTAGTACAGAAAGCCAAAAATTCCATGAGAATTGGGCAATGAACCGTCCAAGACTGACATAACTTGACATAATCATAAAAATATTTTATAACCCAATTTTCACCAACAATTTCTCTGGTAACTACTTACGTCATATGATGGGTAGGAAGTGGGAGGAGGGAGGAAAACAGGTGGAAAAATTAACTCAAAAGCTCCATCTTGATTCTCTTTTCCAAATCTCCAATCCTTTTAATATTCTAAGTATACTACAGCTATATGCTACAATGTCTCATACAAAACATCAAAAATGAGCATGATCAGAATGAGCTTCATAGAAAGGATAAAACTTCACATTCTTTCTTTCACCTCCATTTGTCTAGAATTGAAGCAAGAGAAAATTACCAGGGTCATTCTCATGTTGTCAGCTATGCATAAAAAATATAAAGGACTGGCAATTATAAAAAACTGGACTTAACGAACTTCAATCAATACAGGGAGACAAACTTGAAATTTTTGTCTTCCTGTTTGTGTTACTCACCACTTTTTAATTAATATAAATTCCTTTCTGAATATTACTATTCATCTAGAGTATGAACTTTTCTCTCTCAAACTTTCTTATTATATAACAGAGTAGAATTAATCTTATCATGATTTCGCACCAAATCTTGATGGAGGAGAAAGCTCATAAAACATGAGTGACTGCAAAAGTCACTGCATTCTTCCAGGCCTCAGTCTCCTCAACCATGAAAAGAAAAAGTTGGCCAGACCAACTTGAGAATACAAAGCTTTCAGTTGCTAAACTGCTTCTGAAACTCAGGAGATTGCTTCTTTACTTGTGTCTCTTCTGAAGTTTGGAATCTTTTCATGAGATCTAAGTTTCAGTTAGGAAAGGAAGAACAGTCTCACAGTAAATAAATCATTCTTAAATGGATATAGAAGCATCCAGCATCACTTAATGAAGCAAGAATAGCCATTATTTTGAGAACAGTCCCAAATATTCATCAATAGTTTTACAGCCTTATTCCCTCATAATGGAAAGTAACCTCCTTGCATTGAATTTACCTCTTTTATTATGTAAAAGTCACTCGGTTGTATCTGACTCTTTGTGACCCCATGAACTGTAGCCTGCCAGGCTCCTCTGTCCATGGAATTCTCCAGGCCAGAATCCTGGAGTGGGTAGCCACCACTCCCTTCTCCAGGGGATCTTCCCAACCCAGGGATCAAACCCAGGTCCCCTGCACTGCAGGCAGATTCTTTACCTTCTGAGCTACCAAGGAAGCTATTCCCTCATAATAGAAAGTAATCTCCTTGCATTGAATTTACCTTTTATATTATGGGTAGGGACTAAGCCTACATTTCAACTCAGACCATCACAACTTTAGAGATTCCTCTTTACTTTCTCTCTAGATATCCAGATATAAGTGTGTGTGGCAGGAGGAATAAAAGGCTATTTTTACCTTGATAACTTCCATTTCTAAATATTAAACATCTTCCTCTATGACAAAATTTAAAATCAAACCCTGATTATAGTTTCACTTACCCTAATGACAATATTAGTGAGAAGAGTCCACTCACAGAATAAAGCAGCATAATTCTATATTATAATATTTAGAATTGTGAATACACTCAGTGTTGGCCCTGTGGTGTTAACCACTACCTATGAACCAGTTAGACAATGAATACTAATCACAAGACATGCAAAAAAGATGTCAATGTTCACGATGCTGAGGGACATGGAAATATAAAATGATTTCTGTTACTCTCCACTGACAGAAGAGCTCCGGTAAGTAGAGCTAAGTACAATGGACAATATCTTGTGTGAGAACAGGACTATAGCAGCAAGTTAAATGGGAAGCAAAGTCACAGAATTTTATGGTTCTTAACAGTCCTCAATTATCTCTAACCATAAGCTGGCCATGAGTGATGAGAGTCTGCCTAGTCTTTGTCAGGGTTTATTGGGAGCACTGAAAGGCAACTTGCCCATCACCTGGTGCCATAATGAACTAACTGAAATCTCCAGGACACTGTGCCAGGAACGCAAATGCTGCTGGTGGTGTCAGAACTATATAGCTGGTTGCTGAGTTGAAATTGTGGTTTGAGTCATATTTCTATGCCTTCATCTAGCAAAGTGGAAAACAGCTCATTGTTCACATATCCTACAGTGACAAGGAAATTCTCAGGAAAAGTTTGCTATGGAAACCAGCAGGAAAATATGTCTAAGTGGCACCAAATTGCAGAAAGTACTTTACAGTAATTAGAGACATTTATAAACTAGGTAAATAATGAGGGCCATGTATATATAAAAAAAAAAGAGTATAAGCATTCTCAAATTAAATGTTTTTAATTTAATGGAATGGGTGAATTTAACTCAGACAACCATTATATCTACTACTGTGGGCAAGAATCCCTTAGAAGAAATGGAGTAGCCATTATAGTCAACAAAAGAGTCCAAAAGGCAGTACTTGGATACAATCTCAAAAACAACAGAATGATCTCTGCTCATTTCCAAGGCAAAGCATTCAGTATCACAGTAATCCAAGTTTATACCCTGACCAGTAATGCTGAAGAAGCTGAAGTTGAATGGTTCTATGAAGACCTACAAGACCTTTTAGAACTAACACCCAAAAAAGATTTTCTTTTCAACATAGAGGACTGGAATGCAAAAGTAGGAACTCAAGAAACATCTGGAGTAACAGGCAAATTTGCCCTTGGAGTACAAACTTAAGCAAGACAAAGGCTAATAGAGTTTTGCGAAGAGAATGCACTGGTCATAACAAACACCCTCTTCCAACAACACAAGAGAAGACTCTACAATGGACATCACCAGGTGGAGAACTAAAATCAGATTGATTATGTTCTTTGTAGCCAAAGATGGAGAAGCTCTATACAGTCAGCAAAAACGAGACTGGGAGCTGACTGACTCAGATCATGAACTTCTTATTGCCAAATTCAGACTTAAATTGAAATAGGGAAAACCACTAGACCATTCAGGTATGACCTAAATCAAATCCTTTATGATTATACAGTGAAAGTGAGAAATAGATTCAAGGGATTAGATCTGTTAGACAGAGTACCTGATGAACTATGGATGGAGGTTCATGACAGGAGACAAGGATCAAGACCATCCCCAAGAAAAAGAAAAGCAAAAAAGTAAAATGGCTGTCTGAGGAGGTCTTACAAATAGCTGGGAAAAGAAGAGAAGGAAAAAGCAAAGGAGAAAAGGAAAGCTATATCCATTTGAATGCAGAGTTCCAAAGAATAGCAAGGACAGATAAGAAAGCCTTCCTCAGTGATCAGTGCAANCTTGAGAGTCCCTTGGACTGCAAGGAGATCCAACCAGTTCATTCTGAGGGAGATCAGCCCTGGTGTTCTTTGGATGGAATGATGCTAAAGCTGAAAGTCCAGTACTTTGGCCACCTTATGCGAAGAGTTGACTCATTGGAAAAGACCCTGATGCTGGGAGGTATTGGGGACAGGAGGAGAAGGGGACAACAGAGGATGAAATGGCTGAATGGCAACACCGACTTGATGGACATGAATTTGAGTGAACACCAGGAGATGGTGATGGACAGGGAGGCATGGCGTGCTACAATTCATAGGGTTGCAAAGAGTTGGACACGACTGAGTGACTGAACTGAACTGAACTGAACCTCAGATATGCAGATGACACCACCATTATGGCAGAAAGTAAAGAGGTACAGAAGATNGAATTTGAGTGAACACCAGGAGATGGTGATGGACAGGGAGGCATGGCGTGCTACAATTCATAGGGTTGCAAAGAGTTGGACACGACTGAGTGACTGAACTGAACTGAACTGAACCTCAGATATGCAGATGACACCACCATTATGGCAGAAAGTAAAGAGGTACAGAAGATCCTCTTGATGAAAGTGAAAGAAGAGAGGGAAAAAGTTGGCTTAAAGCTCAACATTCAGAAAACGAAGATCATGGCATCTGGTCCCATCACTTCATGGGAAATAGATGGGGAAACAGTGGAAACAGTGTCAGTTTTTATTTTGGGGACTCCAAAATCACTTCCAATGGTGACTGCAGCCATGAAATTAAAAGATGCTTACTCCTTGGAAGGAAAGTTATGACCAACGTAGATAGCATATTCAAAAGCAGAGAATTACTTTGCCAACAAAGGTCTGTCTAGTCAAGGCTATGGTGTTTCCAGTAGTCATGTATAGATGTGAGAACTGAACTATAAAGAAAGCTGAGCACAGAAGAATTGATGCTTTTGAACTGTGGTATTGAAGAAGACTATTGAGAGTTTCTTGGACTTCAAAGAGATCCAACCAGTCCATCCTAAAGGAGATGAGTCCTCAGTATTCATGGAAGGACTGATGTTGAAGCTAAAACTCCAGTTCTTTGGCCACTTGATGTGAAGAGCTGACTCATTCGAAAAGACCCTAATGCTGGGAATGATAGAAAGCAGGAGGAGAAGGTGATGACGGAAGATGAGATGGTTGGATGGCATCAGTGACTCAATGGACATGCTGCTGCTAAGTCGCTTTAGTCGTGTCCGACTGTGCGACCCCATAGATGGCATTCCACCAGGCTACCCCATCCCTGGGATTCTCCAGGCAAGAACACTGGAGTGGGTTGCCATTTCCTTCTCCAATGCCTGACAATCAAAAGTCAAAGTGAAGTCGCTCAGTCGTGTTCAACTCTTAGCGACCCCATGGACTGAAGCCTACCAGACTCCTCCATCCATGGGATTTTCCAGGCAAGAGTACTGGAGTGGAGTGCCATTGCCTTCTCCAATGCAGGAGACCTGGGTTCAATTGCTAGGTTGGGAAGATCCCCTGGAGGAGGGCATGGAATCCCACTCCATTATTCTTTCCTGGAGAATTCCCATAGACAGAGGAGCCTGGTGGGTTACAGTCCATGGGGTCACAAAGAGACAGACATGACAAGTGCCTAAGCACAGCACAGCACAAGAGACTGGAGAATGGATATTGTAAAAGTCAATAGATGGAAGGACTATTAAAGTACACAGACCAAAGGCAATATTCTAGAAAGATAGAACTGTTCAGAGATGGAATCGGTGAAACTGATGATGTCATTATTTGTAATTAGCGAGGTTTGGGGTATGTCCATAGGCGTGGGTGGCTATATAGATGCTGTGACTTAATTAGGAAAAGCATTCACCAAGTATTTTTGGCAGATGACTGACTCTAAAATGATGATACCGAGCTTCTGTATCAACTTTAAGACTGAATTCTTTGCAGGGCATTTTTATTTGTATGTTTTGTCCTTTTATTAACCACAAGTTAGGTTTGAAGTGTTTAGGATATTTTCTTTGAGAAGATAGGAAAACGGGGGAAAATCTTTTCCTGTAAAACTCATAGATAATATAGATTGTTCTGGATCTTTCTGAGACTTCAACTGTAAGTGTAAAAGCATTGTTTACCAGAGATCAAAATTCCATGCTCTAAAATGAAGTATTTCTTGCAGACACTAATTCATTTATTTTTGCATCCTTTCTCTGCTCCTCCTCCTTTCCCTTCTCTTCTTTCTTCTCTTTCTCTTCCCCTCTCTGCTTTGTTTCCAGATAGATTTGTCAATAAATTGAAAGTCAGATAAACAGATAAATAAAATACCTTTGCAATAGATATTAATATCCTTTTAATTATCCTTTAACTACCTTTTGCATTTAAATTTAACTGAAATATATTGTGAATCAAATTCTATCACTGATGGATCAGTTCAGTTCAGTCACTCAGTTGTGTCTGACTCTTTGTGAAACCATGGACTGCAGCACCCCAGGCTTCCCTGTCCCTCACAAATTCCTGGAGCTTGCTCAAACTCATGTCCATCAAGCCAGTGATGCCATCCACACATCTCATCCTCTGTCATGCCCTTCTTCTCCTGCCTTCAATCTTTCCCAGCATCAGGGTCTTTTCCAATGAGCCCGTTCTTCGCATCAGGTGGCCAAAGTATAGCAGCAGCTTTTTAGCATTAAAATGAAGCAAATACATTTCAAAGACTTATGAAACATCAAACTATGGGTCCATAACTCCCAGAAATTTAAGAAATAAAGACTCTAAAATAATAGATTTTAGAAAACAGAATCTAAAATAATTAGCCACTCTGTGTTCAGACAAAGACAAATTAACATAGAAGATATGACTGCATGGTAACTTATTTATTTTTTTATCAACATCGAGAGTTTCCACCTTCAAAGTAGCCAACTGGGTGGGTTTAGGTTTATTCCAGGAAAGACTAGCAAAGATATGAAAAGTGAAAGTGAAGTCGCTCAGTCGTGTCCGACTCTTTGCAACCCCACGGCCTGTAGCCTACCAGACTTCTCGGTCCATGGGATTTTACAGGCAAGAATACTGGAGTGGGTTGCCATTTCCTTCTCCAGGAGATCTTCCCCACCCAGGGATTGAATCTGGGTCTCCCGCATTGTAGGCAGACGCTTTACTGTCTGAGCCACCAGGGAAGTCCAAGATACAGTTTGGTTTAATTGCAAGTATTGTAGATCAACTCTGAAAGCAGTTCACAAAGAAAGAAGACTAATATTTTGAGCTGTGACCCCACCACTGGACTAAATTTCTGATCTAAATTCCTGACCATTTTGCAAAGAGAGCTCACCATAGGAGCCTTTAATTCCTGACCCAAAGGAGAGCAAAAATTATGGATGCCTAATAGTAAACATTCCATTTCCCTAGTTCACAGTCCCATCGTCCTTAGAGTTACAGTAAAACATTTTACTCTTCAACAAAATGTAAATAGTTGATACCAGAATGAGGCCATTGCTGGATTCCTGGGGAAGCACCTACAGCTTTGTGAAATGCCAAGAGAAGCAGAGAGGCCAGTGCCCTGGGACCATCAGCACAGGTCCTTTCTCCCATAGAGTGAATACATTTCAAGAACATCTTCCCTAGACCATAGTTCTTTCATTACACGACTGTCTGCTCTTGAAAACACAGAGGCTCAAAGGACAGCCACCTTAGTCTTTTGGCCGACTGAGGATTCGTTAACAATCGAAGCTTGTGATATCGACATTTTAAAGTTATTTTTAACATCTTGCACTCCTTTACTTGTGGTTCGCAGTAAAACCATTATCCAGACAGTTGTTAGCAGTTGATTTGATTTTTTTTTTAATGGCCTCTGGATCATCAGGTGTTCCTGGTCTTTGCTCTCCTGTGGGTCAGGAACAAATCCCCTCTTACAGCTCCTCTTGTATCCCATTTCTATCTGATGGGTGAAGCTATTCTCCTGCTCAGCTTCTCTGCTCCAGGCATGCTGCTCTTTAAAAGAAAGAAAAGTATTCCAGTGTATCTTGTCTACCTTAAAGTGTGACAATCCTGTTGTTAATATAAAATGGTATATACTCTGGTGAAGAGTCTTTTAACTTCAAAGCATCAAAATCCATTTTTGTATAATTGGGAATAGCTTAATGTTCTTAGGGAAGATTTTTACCTAGTTATAAAGTTTGTGCATTTTTATTTAGGTAATTGGGGGATATCAGTGGTGTTGGCATTGGTGACAACCTTACTGAGATTAAGAAGAAGTCCCTGGGTTTGTCATCTATGGCCTTTATTATATTGAGGTATATTCCTTCTATGCCCACTTTCTAGAGAGTCTTACTATAAAGATATATTGAATTTTGTCAAAAGGTTTGCTGGCATCTATTGAGAAGATCATATGGTTTTTATTCTTTAATTTGTTAATATATTGTATCACACTGATTGATTTACAAGTATTGATTTACAGGAAAAGTCTTTGCATCCCTCAGATAAATCCCACTTGATCATGGTGAATGATTCTTTTAATGTATTGTAGGATTTGTTTTGCTAGTATTTTGTTGAGAATTTTTGTGTCTGTCTTCCTCAGTGACATTGATCTGGAGCATGTGTCTAGAGAAAACCATATTTCAAAAATATACATGCACCCCAATGTTCATTGCAGTACTATTTACAATTGCCAAGACATGGAAGCAACCTAAATATCCATCAACAGATGAATGGATAAAGAAGAGGTGGTATGTATATACAAGGGAATATTACTCAGCTATAAAAAAAAGAATGAAATAATGCCAGATGTAGCAACATGAATTAATCTAGATATCATACTAAGTGAAGTAAATCAGAGGACATATCACATGATATCACTTATATTTGGAATAAAAAATTGATACAAGTGAACTTATTGACAAAACAGAAACAGATTCACCACTTAGAAAACAAACTTACGGTTACCAAAGGAGAAAAATTATGGGGGGTGGGGGAGGTGGGAGCAGATAAATTAGAAGTTTGAGGTTAACATATATACACACAATTACCTATAAAACAGATAATTGATAAGGACTTGCTGTATAACAAAGGAAACTCAAGTACTTGAGTACGTCAAGGCTGTATATTGTCACCCTGCTTATTTAACTTATATGCAGAGGACATCATGAGAAACACTGGACTGGGAGAAACACTGGACTGGAAGAAACACAAGTTGGAATCAAGATTGCTGGGAGAAATATCAATAGCCTCAGATATGCAGATGACACTACCATTATGGCAGAAAGTGAAGAGGAGCTAAAAAGCCTCTTGATGAAAGTGAAGGAGGAGAGTGAAAAAGTTGGCTTAAAGCTCAACATTCATAAAACTAAGATCATGACATCTGGTCCCATCACTTCATGGGAAATATATGGGGAAACAGTGAAAACACTGTCAGAGTTTATTTTGGGGGGCTCCAAAATCACTGCAGATGGTGACTGCAGCCATGAAATCAAAAGCTTACTCCTTGGAAGGAAAGTTATGACCATCCTAGATAGCATATTCAAAAGCAGAGACATTACTTGGCCAGCAAAGGTCCGTCTAGTCAAGGCTATGGTTTTCCCAGTGGTCATGTATGGATGTGAGAGTTGTACTGTGAAGAAGGTTGAGTGCCGAAGAATTGATGCTTTTGAACTGTGGTGTTGGAGAAGACTCTTTAGAGTCCCTTGGACTGCAAGGAGATCCAACCAGTCTATCCTAGAGGAGATCAGTCCTGGGTGTTCTTTGGAAAGACTGATGCTAAAGCTGAAACTCCAATACTTTGGCCACCTCATGTGAAGAGTTTACTCACTGGAAAAGACCCTGATGCTGGGAGGTATTGGGGGCAGGAGGAGAAGGGGACGACAGAGGATGAGATGGCCGGATGGCATCACCAACTCGATGGACATGAGTTTGGGTAAACTCCAGGAGTTGGTGATGGACAGGGAAGACTGGCGTGCTGCAATTCATGGGGTTGCAAAGAGTCGGACATGACTGAGCGACTGAACTGAACTGAAAGGGAACTCTATGCAAAACTATGTAATAGACTATATGTGAAAAGAATCTGAAAAAGAATAGATATATGTATTTATGTAACTAAATCACTTCCCTGTATACTTTAAACTGACACATAGTAAATCAGCTATGAAAAGTGAAAGTTTTAGTCAATCAGTCCTGTCATACTCTTTGTGACTCCATGTACTGTAGCCCTCCAGGCTCTTCTGTCCATGGAATTCTCCAGGCAAGAATATTGGAGTAAGTAGCCATTCCCTTCTCCAAGGATCTTCCCATCCCAGGGATCAAACCCTGGTCTCCTGCATTGCAGGCAGATTCTTTACTGTCTGAAACACTCCAATATGAAATTTAAAGAAATAAAAAATAAGTTTTAAAAAAGATACAAATGAATTCTATCACTGATGGATCAGTTCAGTTCAGAAAAACAGAAATAGAAAATCAGCTCAAAACAGAAAGAGACTCACAAATGTAGAAAACAAACTTATGGTTACCAAAGGAGAAAGGGTAGGGAGGGATAAATTAGGAGTTTGAGATTATATATAAACAACAAGGACCTACTGTATAGCACAAAGAGCTATACTCAATATTTTAAAATAACCCATAAAGAAAAAGAATACATATATACATCTATGCATTATATATATATAATGCTGAAATTATATATTTAATACTGAGATTAAGAAGGAAGTCCCTAGGTTTGTCATCTATGGCCTTTAGTATATTCAGGTGTATTCTTTCTATGCCCACTTTCTTGAGAATCTTATTATAAAGAGAAGTAAGATTTTATTCTTACTTCCAATTGGGCTTCCCAGGTGGCACTAGTGGTAAAGAATCTGCTTGCCAATTCAGGAGACATCAGAGATGCAGGTTTGATCCCTGAATTTGGATGATCCCCTAGAGGAGGGCATGGCAACCCACTCCAGTACTCTTGACTGGAGAAACCCATGGACAGAGGAGACTGGCAGGCTACAGTTCACAGGGTCGCAAAGTATCGGACAGGATTGAAGTGACTTAGCACAGCACATAAGTAAGTCACTGTGGTATAGACCTGAAATTAACATGACATAGTAAATCAGTTATACTTCAATAAAATAAAATAAAGGAAGGCCCCGGAGACGAAGAAATTAGATGAATAAAAGATGTTTCCAATGACTAGGGATCTATTATGGTTACCAGGGCTGGAGGGCTGGGGAAGTGGGGAGATGTTGATCAAAGATTACAAACTTCCAGCTATAAAATGAAAAAGTTCTAAGAATACAATGCAATGCAATTGTATTGTATAGTATATACAATACATATGCAATATACAATGCACAGCATTTGGACTATAACTAATAAAATTGTATCACATACTTGAAAGTTGCAAAAAGAATAGATTTTTAATGTTTCCACCACACACACAAAAGTGGTAATTAGGTGAGGTTGTGGAGAAAGCAATGGCAACCCACTCCAGCACTCTTGCCTGGCAAACCTCATGGACAGAGGAGCCAGGCAGGCTGCAGTCCACTGGCTTGCTAAGAGTCGGACACAACTGAGTGACTTCACTTTTACTTTTTACTTTCATGCATTGGAGAAGGAAATAGCAAACCACTCCAGTGTTCTTGCCTGGAGAATCCCAGGGACAGGGGAGCCTGGTGGGCTGCCATCTATGAGGTCGCACAGAGTCGGATATGACTGAAACAACTTAACAGCAGCAGCAGCAGCATGGAGNATATATACATCTATGCATTATATATATATAATGCTGAAATTATATATTTAATACTGAGATTAAGAAGGAAGTCCCTAGGTTTGTCATCTATGGCCTTTAGTATATTCAGGTGTATTCTTTCTATGCCCACTTTCTTGAGAATCTTATTATAAAGAGAAGTAAGATTTTATTCTTACTTCCAATTGGGCTTCCCAGGTGGCACTAGTGGTAAAGAATCTGCTTGCCAATTCAGGAGACATCAGAGATGCAGGTTTGATCCCTGAATTTGGATGATCCCCTAGAGGAGGGCATGGCAACCCACTCCAGTACTCTTGACTGGAGAAACCCATGGACAGAGGAGACTGGCAGGCTACAGTTCACAGGGTCGCAAAGTATCGGACAGGATTGAAGTGACTTAGCACAGCACATAAGTAAGTCACTGTGGTATAGACCTGAAATTAACATGACATAGTAAATCAGTTATACTTCAATAAAATAAAATAAAGGAAGGCCCCGGAGACGAAGAAATTAGATGAATAAAAGATGTTTCCAATGACTAGGGATCTATTATGGTTACCAGGGCTGGAGGGCTGGGGAAGTGGGGAGATGTTGATCAAAGATTACAAACTTCCAGCTATAAAATGAAAAAGTTCTAAGAATACAATGCAATGCAATTGTATTGTATAGTATATACAATACATATGCAATATACAATGCACAGCATTTGGACTATAACTAATAAAATTGTATCACATACTTGAAAGTTGCAAAAAGAATAGATTTTTAATGTTTCCACCACACACACAAAAGTGGTAATTAGGTGAGGTTGTGGAGAAAGCAATGGCAACCCACTCCAGCACTCTTGCCTGGCAAACCTCATGGACAGAGGAGCCAGGCAGGCTGCAGTCCACTGGCTTGCTAAGAGTCGGACACAACTGAGTGACTTCACTTTTACTTTTTACTTTCATGCATTGGAGAAGGAAATAGCAAACCACTCCAGTGTTCTTGCCTGGAGAATCCCAGGGACAGGGGAGCCTGGTGGGCTGCCATCTATGAGGTCGCACAGAGTCGGATATGACTGAAACAACTTAACAGCAGCAGCAGCAGCATGGAGGTATTACTGTGGTGTTACTACAACTCCATTGTGTAAATCATTTCATTTCATTTCACAGTACATTCATACAGCAAATCATCACACTGTACACTTCAAACCTAAGCAATGTTTTTTTCAACTATATCTCAATCAAACAGAGAAGAAAAAAATGCACATTTTCATTTCTCACTTCATATCTATTGAAAACTCTATAAGGGGAGCTAGGAAATAGGTGTTTCATCAAGCCCACAAGGTTATTCTAAAGACATTCAAGTTCAAGGACTATTGCCCTACAGAAATGTTCCCTGTGCCCAGGCCTAACATGCCTTCTCCTCCTGTCACCTCTTGAGCTTAGGGTTTGCCAGACCTAACTTAACTTCCTGTTTCTGAATCTCTGCTTTTCTGTTCTTTGTGGTCATCTGAATTCTAGATTTCTGTCCATTGGTAAAAAGTGTGTGCTTTGTCTGACTCAGTTTGCCTCCCACTGTATATCTAAGTTTTATTGACTGGATGACACCATTGTTAACAGTATACAAGTCACATCCTTACAAGTAAGAGGAGGCTGCCCGCCTCCTACTATATCATGACTAATATCTGGGTAGAAACATCCTTCAATGCAAAGTTGACCTCACAGAAATTTGTGTCTTGCCATGCCTCTAAGCAAAGGAATCCAAGAAGATGGATATTTAAGAAGTACAAGGGTAAGCGAAGACTTTTGCTTATTGTAACTTTAATCACTCCTATTCCTTCCCAAAGAATGCTTAACAATTGAGAACCAATTTCAGAAACAAATCATAGCATTTTCCAGGTAAAATCAATACTAAGAGGCTTTGAATCTAGTATCCTGTTGAATATAAACTACCTCATCACACTGGTGGGAAATGCTTAGTTGAAGCCAGTGAGAGGTATATAAAACGCAATGGCACCCTTGATATGAACAGATGATATAACTCTAGTCATTTTGCATTTATGATCCTGGATTTGGAAGGCCAAAGGGAATTGCATTCTAGGGCCTGAAAGAAGTGTTTGTTGCAAACACAGAGCGTTATCCTCTGTGGATCATATATGACTTTAATTCTAGACACTGGAGAAATGTTAATGTAAAGCCAAATTTAACAGTTTTGATAGGAAAAATACATCAGAGATCAATGCGTATTTTTATATGTTTATTTTTCTCCAGATTTTTTCCCAGTAGTTTCATTCCCCTCTAGTGAACCCTTTTCCCAATTACTCAAACAGAATTTATTAGTCTGGAGTTTGATAAAGCATGAGTTTGAGGAATGATAAAGATGTTGTTAGTTACTGGCTGCCTCCTAGTCCTTAAAACCCTCTAAAGAGGAGAGTGTGTATGCTGGATGCAGGTACTATTATGGTTTTGCATAGCTGGTACGAGGAAGGTCTTGTGTCTGCAAAATGTACAGGTACAGCAGTAAAGAGAACGGGGTCATGTTTCTAACTAGGTAGAGCCTGGAGAGAAAAAAACTCACACAAGTTTCCTCAAGGCAAGCCCTGCATCTTCACTCCTGCATTGTCACCCATCAGAACATCCCTAGTCTTGAGAGCATGTTCTTCAGATAACTGTATCTGAGCACATTGGATGGACTAGTGGGCAAGGTGCCAGAAGCCAACTTGCAAGGGGATTTTATAGTTTTGACTTTTGGGTTTTTGCCCAAGAATATAAGTGGAATAGGAAGATCCGATAGTGTTTACCTAAGATCCTGGACCCCAACCTCGTCTACTCATATCTCTGAGCCCTGATAAAAGAAGCTTAAAGTCCTCATTTCTTAAGGCACTCAGTAAGGGGATGGAACTCAGGCGAGAAAAAGGTTCAGTGTGTGGAGGAGATGGCCTTATATCTGTTTCTATGAGTGGCTTTGACATAGCAAGGACAACAGTATCGCTCAGTGGAGCACTGGGCACAACACCTAAATCAGAGGCACACTGATCATGGTGTGCTGGCCCTGTGAGCAGTGGGGGTCATGAGGTGGTGTTCTTTCATAGCCACCGATCATCAAGTATGAATCAGAGCAGATTACCATGATTTCAGGAGACTCAGAATTTCCAAGGCAGGGAGAATATCATAAGCACAGATAAAGAGGAATGAAATTATGTGATATATTTGTCAAAAGGTAAATATTCCAGGACTGTTTAAACATTAAGTTTGTAGGGAGGAGAAGTGATGAGAACTAAATTTGGAAATGGAGTTTGAGGACTGTATCAGTTGTTTTCCTAGTTGTAAGCAAGAGATATTATGACTAGCTGACTGATGCCCCAGAAGGAGATGTAGGATTAAATAGATTTGAAATAGGTAAGAGAATCTCCTAAAGACCTAGAAAAATCAGGCACAGAAAACAGACAAGAAAAAAAGGATGCTAAGCAGCAACCCCCACACACACTGACAATTATCCCAAAAGTCTTCCCCCAAATTAGTCCAAAGATGACACCACTGTCCCCATAGCTTCTCCCACAGACTCTGTGAATGCTGAACCCTGAAGGCTGGATCCCATTAGATGCTTTACCATTGCTGCTACAGAAAACTGCTGTTGCAGCTGCTGACCCATGATGATTGTGAAACCTTCAGTACTGCTCCAAGTCACTCCCTTCCAGTTCAGAGTCAGGGATGGGCATATCTGAGGGTCAAGGTCAGTTTACATGCCCAGTACAAGAGAGACTGGTACATTGGGAATCATCTTCAAACAAGACTCAGATGGTGAATAATTTCCTAAATGTTATAAAACACTGACAATTAACTATTTAGGCAATGGAGGATACTGCTACTGATGAC
Source organism: Neotragus moschatus (assembly GCA_006410615.1). Taxonomy (NCBI): domain Eukaryota; kingdom Metazoa; phylum Chordata; class Mammalia; order Artiodactyla; family Bovidae; genus Neotragus; species Neotragus moschatus. The sequence goes on along the minus strand of SJYA01000291.1, from coordinate 500,814 downwards.
AAAAATGATGAGGGCAATAATAATAATTGAGATCATATTCGTTTAATTAATACCTATATTATGCTTACCCTTACAACTTGATGAAGGACATTATTATTCTCATTTTACTGATAACATTCTTAGAGAAGTCAATCATGTATGGTACTCAAAGAGGGAGTGGAGTGGCCTGATAAATATGCTCTAAAAATATAGGATTATGAGGGTAGAGATTATATCAGTAATCAGAGAGCCCCATCAGAGGATGAGCATCTAAACAGAGGTGAAGAGGGAGGATTAGAGCAGTTGTTCTGGAACTTCAGTGCCAGACACATATCAGCATCAACTGGAGGGCTTGTGAGACCACAGGTTGCTGGGCTTTAACCCCAGAGTTTCTTGATTCAGCAGATCTGGCTGGGATCCAAGAATTTGCAACACTTATCATTTCTAAGTTGATGATGCTGCTGCTGGTTCAGGGGTTATATTTTAAATTGAATGGACTAAGTGGATCTAAATTAAATGGATTAAAGAACTGTTTCCCAAACCTCAGTGGTATATGGACCACTTTTAGTGAAATACATTATTGAGAACTCGCCTCTGTTTTTACTACAATAGTACTTAAAAATATACAGATATAAAATTAGGTATAAACTCATTACACATATAGCTCACATACAACAATAAAAACTAAGCCACATTTAAATTAAATACAAACAAAAGTATGAAATTAATAAAATTTAAATTAACATTAACTTTAAAGTGACATATATGGTTCTGCTGAAATTAAAGGACTACTGTTGCATTTAAGAAGAAAAAACATATAACCTCAAAGCCAACTTTGCTTTTAATCTGTTTTTTGTAATACTTGTATAAGGAAAGGCTATTTGCATAAGTATATTCTACAAAACGATATTAATAATTTCCAGGCTCTGTTTCCAAGCTTATACTTAATCGCAGTGAGCGCTACCATGGTGGCAGTTTTAATATGATGTTTCCTAGCAGCTAGTTTCTTGTGCATTCTAAGAGAATTGTGGCATTACTGAAATCTGCATTAAATGGTTACCTAGTGCAACTAACACTGAACCTGGGGACCTGAAAATTTCTCATTACGTATTTACTACTATACTTTTGCTGCTAGTGATCTGTTTCAAGTTGATATGTGCCACAGCCTGATCCATTACAAATCTTGAATTCACACTACAGATAAGGCATAAATGGCAAGAAACCTGTGTCATCTGCCCTTTTAATTCAACATTTCTTACTACCATGTGTTGTATGATGATTTGATTCTACTTTTGCAATTCTCTTTTCAAATTAATGCAACATTTTTATCATATATTACATAGCATCTGACGTCATTTGAATTCTTCAGAAGCGATCCCTAAGACAAGGAGCCTAATCAATGGAATGTATTAGGAAGCACTCTCAGGAAAGACTAGTAGGGGAATGAGAAATGAGAGTGGCATAGAAGGAAGCCAGGTGAGGGCCTGATGCCAAGAAAAGTCCTTGCAGAGGATAACTTTCACTTAATCCTGCAAGGGAAATCTAGAAACAAATAGGTCACACCCAGAGTTCTGACAGTTCAGTTCAGTCGCTCAGTCGTGTCCGACTCTTTGCAATTCCATGAATCGCAGCAAGCCAGGCCTCCCTGTCCATCACCAACTCCCAGAGTTCACTCAGACTCATGCCCATCGAGTCCATGAGGCCATCCAGCCATCTCATCCTCTGTCATCCCCTTCTCCTCCTGCCCCCAATCCCTCCCAGCATCAGAGTCTTTTCCAATGAGTCAACTCTTCACATGANCATCACCAACTCCCGGAGTTCACTCAGACTCATGTCCATCGAGTCCATGAGGCCATCCAGCCATCTCATCCTCTGTCATCCCCTTCTCCTCCTGCCCCCAATCCCTCCCAGCATCAGAGTCTTTTCCAATGAGTCAACTCTTCACATGAGGTGGCCAAAGTACTGGAGCTTCAGCTTTAGCATCATTTCTTCCAAAGAAATCCCAGGGCCAATCTCCTTCAGAATGGACTGGTTGGATCTCCTTGCAGTCCAAGGGACTCTCGAGAGTCTTCTCCAACACCACAGTTCAGAAGCATTGATTCTTAGGCACTCAGCCTTCTTCACAGTCCAACTCTCACATCCATACATGACTACTGGAAAAATCATAGCCTTGACTAGATGGACCTTAGTCGGCAATGTCTCTGCTTTTGAATATGCTATCTAGGTTGGTGATAACTTTTCTTCCAAGGAATAAGCATCTTTTAATTTCATGGCTGCAGTCACCATCTGCAGTGATTTTGGAGCCCAAAATCTGACTAGGAAGAGGTAAACTAAATATTTATTTTCATGCACACAGTACACCCATCACTCACTGGAAAAAGATGTCCCAAGAGAGTCATAAATTAGCAAGCACTTCAGGAAAGCGGGCTCTGGCAGCCTGAGGGCAACCCTCAAACAGATAGACAAGTGCTTACTGTGGGGTATAAAAGCAGGCTATGAATCAGTGCATGAAAATAATGATAGTATTGACAAGATATGGATAGAGCCCTGAGAGACTGTCCCCAGAGGCTGAAATAGGCATGCCTTGCTTATCCATTTTCTTCAGGTCCCTGCTAAATGTCACCTTCCCAGTGAGTGCTTCCCCATCAACCCTATTAAAACAACAGCTCCCCCATAATTCTCTGTTGACATACATTGGTATTTTTGCATTTTCCCACTTATCAGCAAATCATATATGTACCGGAGAAGGCAATGGCACCCCACTCCAGCACTCTTGCCTGGAAAATCCCATGGATGGAGGAGCCACAGTCCATGGGGTCGCTAAGAGTCGGGCACGACTGAGCAACTTCACTTTCATGCATTGGAGAAGGAAATGGCAACCCACTCCAGTGTTCTTGCCTGGAGAATCCCAGGGACGGGGGAGCCTCATGGGCTGCCGTCTATGGGGTCACACAGAGTCGGACACGACTGAAGTGACTTAGCAGCAGCAGCATATATGTACTCTTTATATTAATACATGTATGTGTTTTGTTGTGCATGTACCCTCCCGCTAGAATTTAAGTTGCATAAAATCAAAGACTTCTTGTTTATTACTACATGCCCAGCAGTAAGAACAGTTTCCAGACACATAGTAGACACTCAATAAATATTTACTGAATAAGTACATGAATGAATTAATTAAGCTAGAGAGTTAGGCAAGACCAGCTTGGCCTGTGGCCCAAGAAAGATTATTCTTAAAACAAATCAATTTTAAGCAGACAGGCTGATGTGATCAGATTCATCTCTTAAAAACTCGTACTGATTGGAGGAGAAAGTATGAGATACAGAGCAATAATCTAAAAGGTGATGGTGATAATCATGGGGAAAGATGATACTGGCTTGGACTTGGATCACAACAGTGGAGATAAAGAGATGTAAACACGCTTGAGAATTACTTCAGAGGTGAAATCAGCTGTGAATATTAGATACTGATGGATAAGGGAAAGGAGCATCATGGATATTACCACAGAACAAGATAGATAGGAAACACTGGAAATAATCATATTTTACATAGATAATCACGAGACTATTCCAGACATGTTTTAAATCGAGGCGTCAAGGAGGGCATATGGACGTTAACGTCTACAGCTCAGAGGAGAAATCTGAGCTTGTGATGTAAGTTTATAAGTCACCTACCTATAGATTGTTATTAAAACCTTGGACAGAGATGGAATTGCTTAGGATGAGTATAACTTATAATAACTTAATAACTTATGCTCTATTAAGGACACTATTCAAAGAATTTAAGAAACAGGTCACAGAAGTGGAGAAAACATTTGCAAATTACATATCAGACAAAAGACATATCAAGAATAGTTAAAGAACTCTCAAAACTCAAAAATAAAGCATTCAGTTTTTTCAATGGTCAAAAGATTTGAAGAGACACTTTACCCAAAATTTTTCAGATGGCAAATAACCATACTAAAAGATGCTTAACATCACTAATCATTATAGGAGTTCAAATTAGTCCACAATGAAATACTATATCTATTACAAGACTAAAATTTTAAAAATACTGATAATATCAAATGAAGGCAAGAATGCAGACCAATAGGAATTCTCATACTTTGCTGCTGGGAATGTGAAATCTTTCAGTCAACCATAGAGAACAATTTGGTAATTTCTTATAAAGTTGAATACACATTTTATATGACTCAGTAACTCCACCTCCAGATAGATATTCATTTTAGAAAAACAAAACTTGCATTCACTGAAAAACCTAAACAAAAAAATGTATGCAGCAGTATTATTCAGAAATGCCCAAAACTGGAAACAATCCAAATGTTTTTTAATTGGTAAGTGAATAAACCAACTTCCATACATGGACTACTATTCAGCTACTTTTGCACTGATTAAAATGGTTCTTATTAGCTTCTGGTTAGCAGGGACTCAATGTACCTGACAAAATGCAGTTGTTCAGACATTTTCCAATCATCCATGAAAATAACCTTCCACCATCTGAGGAAATGCCTTTAAACTTTTGGGCATCTTTTGCTTTTTTTTTTTTTTTGCTTATTATTATTGTTGTTGTTGTTGTTCTCCATTTAAGTCCAAGAAAATCATGTGATCACAAAAAACTCAATTATCTCAAACTACATGCACTGGGGTCAACACATGTAAAGTGTTAAAACAGAACAAAACAAGTTTCAGTTCAGTTCAGTCACTCAGTCGTGTCCAACTCTTTGCGACCACATGAGTCGCAGCATGCCAGGCCTCCCTGTCCATCACCAACTCCCAGAGTCCACACAAACCCCCATCCATTGAGTTGGTGACTCCATCCAATCATCTCATCCTCTGTGGTCCCCTTCCCTTCCTGCCCTCAATCGTTCCCAGCATCAGGATCTTTTCCAGTGAGTCAGCTCTTTGCATCAGGTAAACAAAGTACTGGAGTTTCAGCTTCAGCATCAGTCCTTCCAATGAACACCCAGGACTGATCTCCTTTAGGATGGACTGGTTGGATCTCCTTGCAGTCCAAGGGACTCTCAAGAGTCTTCTCCAACACCAAGTTTAATCAGAATATAAACTAAGGCTGGTGAGTATAACACTAGCATATATCACTAGTGAAACCAGTCCAACTGATGGGCCCCTCCCTACAGCCTGTATCTGGATGTATCAACTGGTCTCTTCTGATGCTGCAGCTTCCCCTTGTTCTTCTCTGCTCCTGTCACACCCTATCATTTTGCTTTCATCTCTTGGCTCTATTGCATGATCCTGCTACATAGATGTTCAGTTTGCTCTGGCCTCTCAGGATTAACCTGCTTCTATACACTGCAGCCACCTATCCCGCTCCAGCCCTGCCCTGGACTTGGCACCAGTTCAGCCCTTTGTAACCTGACAAGCAAGTTGGCCCTGAACTCTGTAGAAATGAACCAGACAAGACCCATGCGGAGAAAGCGGCCTTGGAATATGACTAAGAAAGAAAGACTAGATTTCCCAAGCACAAGAATAAATTCATTCTAAGAAATTAAGACAGCTTATGCAGATACTCAATGATTAAAGTGAGAGACGAGAGGAAAATCTGTGTAGCCTAAATGGCAAACCACAGCATCAATGTGTAGGGGCACTGCTGCACCAGAAGGAAAACTGAACGTTCAGACCTGCATGCTCCAGCCTCAGCTTCAATCAGCATATCTAATAATGTTTCAAAGTTCAGCCTTCCTGTGCAGAGACATCAGTTAAATAATGAACTTTCAATACCATCACAAAATGTCATCAGGGGAACAGGCACTTCTGCCATTTTCTCCTGCACGTGCTAAATAAATCCATTTGGTATTGATCTCCACAGCTAAGTTTCAGCCTTAATGTAATTCTTACCATCAAAGCAGAGTAAACAGATAGTTCCTGGAAGAACCTAAACATGTTATCTTTTACTCATCAGATGAGGCCTCTATAGATTACGAGGCAACCTGATCCGTTGGGTTTCTCATTACAAAAGTTCCCAGTGTGGAGGGTTACCCTGTCCTGCTGAAGCAGAGCTATTAATAAAGGGTTTGAATAGCAATGGCAGTATAAGAAACTAAGAAAATAAAGGTTTCCCAGAACACAGTCGAAGTTCTGCAGACTTCTGATTCATGATCACTGATGCTACACAAAGATAACAAGAAGGGAGCCCACGCCAGAGTTCTGGCATTTAACCCTAGTGATCTGGCCAGATGATATTTTATGTGACAACATCCCCATATGGAAATATTGTGACCAACCCAATGGCTGGAGTTATGGTTTGGGGATAAGTTCCATGTACTATAACCACCAGCTTTACTTGTCTCCAGGTCATCTTGAACACTGTCCCCTGCAGCAGGAGCACTCCAGGATTCTATATCCTGCTCCCTTCGACTTGAGAAGGAAGGGTCCTTTTCTAGCCTCATCAGTTCAGTTCAGTTCAGTCACTCAGTCGTGTCCGACTCTTTGTGACCCCATGAATTGCAGCACCCCANTAGTTTGCGAGTTCTTTGGCATTGCCTTTCTTTGGAATTGGAATGAAAACTGACCTTTTCTAGTCCTGTGGCCACTGCTGAGTTTTCCAAATTTGCTGGCATAATGAGTGCAGCACTTTCACAGCATCATCTTTCAGGATTTGAAACAGCTCAACTGGAATTCCATCACAGCATCGATCACCTAAGGACTTGCTAGAAATGCAAACTCATGGACCTCAAACTAGACCCATTGAATCAGAAAATCAGTAAGGTATACCCCCAGATATTTGTGTTTTAGTAAACCATCCAGGTGATTCTGATTAACTGTAAAGTTTGAGAACCACTGCTTTTAGGGACCTAGTCTGGTCCTCTCCTAGCAGTGCTCCTTTCCATAGAACGGGAATCCTAGAGTCATGCCTTTTCCTTGAGGACCTCACTCCTGAGGCCTGGGATCCCAGAATTCCTGTCCAAGTGGCCTCAAGCTTGCTTCCAGTGTCTATCTTCTCTGATTCTGTCCCAAGTGTTGGGCTGATCACAGGCCTGTGCATCCCCCAGTCTGGGAGTTGGTCAGGAGGGAACTGGGCAAGGGGGGATCATGTGGAGATATCATGGAGGAACTTATCTATCTATGTTCATGCACACAAGGCCCCTCATGGTGCTGAGGGTTCTCAGGTTGGGAAGCAAAGGAAGTTTGTCTGCGACCAAGGAGGGGCCAGGGATCAGCTGCCCCTGTGCTACCCCATTTCAACACAAAATTCAGAGTCTGAGAATTATGATTTTGGACTCAGCCTTCCAGGTTGTTAGGAAGGTATATTTTTCAATGAAGGAAAGATAAAACTTAGTTGATTACCTAGTTTGTTCATTTGATTTAAATATTCACATATTCAGACCTATGACACAGGAACTTTTATTTGTATACTTTCTCAGTTCTAGAAAAAGTTAAAGTATTATCTGCTTAATTTTGCAGACTCAGCCCCAAAATATCTTTTCTTGACTATTTCCCTGGTCCCCTAATTCATGCTCTTAGTAAGGCTGCTGACTTGCACCTTCATAGTTCTCTGTAATTCCTTGCCCTCTACCTCATAAACTGTACTATTAGCTCTTGTTTAATAATATGCTTTCCCCATTAATAAACTCTGAGATCCAAGAAGGTTAGTGTATATAAACCAGTGTATAGCATAGTGTCTGGCTTATAATTTGCCCAATAAAAAAATAATGAAGGAATTAATCATAATAATAAATAGCAAACTTATATAGCTCTCATTATTTAACAGACAATATTCTAAGCAATTTTTATGCATTAATTCATTTAATCCTCACAATAACCCTATGAGACAGATAATACCATTATTGCCATTTTATTTATTTATTTATTTTTGTGTGTGTGCTCTTTATTTATTATTATTATTATTTTTACTTACAATACTGTATTGGTTTTGCCATACATTGGCATGAATCTGCCACGGGTGTACATGAGTTCCCAATCCTGAACCCCCTTCCTACTACCCTCCCCATATCATCTATCTGGGTCACACACATATATATGGAATTTAGAAAGATGGTAATGATAATCCTGTAGGCGAGACAGCAAAAGAGACATAGTTGTAAAAACCAGACTTTTGGACTCTATGCNTTATTATTATTATTTTTACTTACAATACTGTATTGGTTTTGCCATACATTGGCATGAATCTGCCACGGGTGTACATGAGTTCCCAATCCTGAACCCCCTTCCTACTACCCTCCCCATATCATCTATCTGGGTCACACACATATATATGGAATTTAGAAAGATGGTAATGATAATCCTGTAGGCGAGACAGCAAAAGAGACATAGTTGTAAAAACCAGACTTTTGGACTCTATGCGAGAGGGAGAGGCTGGGATGATTTGGGAGAATGGCATTGAAACATGTATACTATCATGTAAGAAACGAATCGCCAGTCTAGGTTCAATACAGGATACAGGATGCTTGGGGCTGGTGCACTGGGATGACTCACTACTTTAAAAATAAAGCAATTAGTCCAGCGAGACTAAGAAACTTTCCATTGTCACACAGGAGCAAGATCAAGATTCAGATCTGCAGGCTGAATTTTCTAAACTCCACGTGAGTGAATGAATGGAAGAGGAGCCAAAAGATACTATAAGGAGTATTTCAAGAAATGCTGAGTGTTAAAAACAGACAAGCCAGGAAAGTTCCTGGTAGCCTAGTGGATAAGACCCATGCTTTCACTACAGTGGCCCAGGTTCAATCCCTGGTCAGGCAACTGAGACCCTGTAAGTTACATGGCCAGCAGTGGGGGGTGGGGGGGGCAGTGAAAGGCAAGCCAAATTTATCATCAGAAACAGGAAACAATTTCAAAATATAAAAAACTCAAAAATATTAAAAATATTATAAATAGAGTGAGCCAGGGATAAGCTAAGAGAGAGGCCAAGACTAGATAAAGTCTTGAAGCCTAGTAGTCTTTTTAATTGACTTCCAGTCACATGGCGAAAGGTCAACCAAGTTTAGGAACAGAATTAAGGCAAGCTATTTAAATATTTCAAGTTGCCTGTGGGCTGACATCTAAATTTTTAATGGAGTTCTTCAACCTCCTGATGCTGGGGAATGTCAACTTTAATTTCATATTCATACTCTAGGGATGGAGGTTATTTGGTAACAAAACGATCTCTGGTTAATATACTATCACGACCAAAGCACCAGTAGAAACCATGATGAGATATGAAGTAGGAAAGTACCCAGCATAGCAGAAAGCAGGACACAAGTCTACTGTTCAGAACAGGGAACTCTACTCAATATCCTGTAATAACTTATATGAGAAAATAATCTGAAAAAAATAGATTATATATATGTATTGATATAACTGAATCACTTTGCCGTATCCCCAAAACTAACACAACATTGTAAATCAACTACATTCCAATATCAAATAAAAATTAAAAACAAAACAGAGCACAACTCGCCTCTTGCACACAGTGGCATAGTCCAATCTGACTTTTCTAAACAAGGCCATTTCTTATGCTCCTAGCAGGTATGGGCTCTTTAGAGACCCAAAGTGTCTGGGACACTATATCTCATAGTGATAGAATGGCAGACAGTGGTGTCACACTGATTAGGTTAGAATCCTGACCCAGTGGCTGTAGGCACGTGAATTAAAGATTCTGAGCATCAGTTTGCACATTTGATTACAGTATGGATAATATCTACTCTTGAGTGGAGTTGTTATGAAGATAAAATCGGAAGATTCATGCATTCAGCAAATATCGAATGACGCTCAACTATATTCTCACTACTCTTCTAATCTGTGGATAATGGCTCAACAAAGAAGATTTGCCTTATGTCTGCCAGGTCTGGTTCACCAAAAGCATCCATTATTTCTGACACTAAAAGAGACCTCCTCGAGAGATTTATCCCTCCTTTCTCTGACTATCCCACACTACATTATAAGGAACTTCCAGGAAGTGCAACACAAAACAGAAGGATGCGGGGAATCACCATGTGCCTGGGTAAGAACAAGGTCCTCCAGAACAGCCTAAGGCAGTGAAACCTCAAAGAAGAGCCAAAATCACTGTCAAGTGAGGGCCAAGGCCTCCCTTATGCAACAGGCCTGCATCAGGCCCAAGGGGACAGTGAGAATGGGAATGAGGGTGCTGGACTGCATCACACAGGCCTACATGCTCTGTGCTTGCCCAGCCCTGCACTTGCCCAGCTTTAAGACCAAGGATAGAGCCTGAATTCAGCAACAGAGACGTCAGCAGTTTAATGGATATGGGACCTTACCTCTGAAGCAAGGTATTAGAGTGACACCACCCCACTGGGTGTGGCAGACAGATGTCAGTGGGCAGGACAAGGCAACAGTCTTGGCTGGGGTTGGGTTTGGGGGTTGCCAGTTATAGGGGAATCACATCTGATTGGCTCATTAGTTACCTGGGAAACCAGGAGAGGGACACGCCCTTCACCACCCCAGCTAGAACAATCCCTAGCTGTAGTCTGGGGCAAGTATGAAGGAAGGTCTGTCCTGTGAGCCGGGTGTAGGTGAAGCAGGACCTGGTCCAGAAGAGGGTGTACAAACAGCAATAGAATAGCCATCACCAGTGGCCTGACCATACAGAGGGTAAGTAGGCTGATGACTGGCAAAGTAAAGCAAGGCCAATGATTGGGAACTAAGGCTACTGACACTTTTATTATGCTCAGCAGTGAGTAGGGTAGGTTAAGGGAAAACACATACAATAATCTAAATATCTTGAAATCAGAGACCTGTAAATACAAAAAGGATCATTAAAATAATAACAGTAATAGTAATCATAATATTAATAGCAACTGCCTTTCATTGAGTGTTTATAATATGCCGTAAGAAGCACTTCACAAATTGTATCTGATCTTTACCAGGATCAATTGCAGAACATTAATATTCACATTTATTTATTTCAATACAAAAGGAGATAATGAGGCTCACATGTTTGAGGAGGCTCACATGTTTGAGGAGACTCACATGTTTGAGGTGACCCACACAAAATCACTGAGCAAATTAGTAGTGAAGATGAGATTTAAACTCGGGTCTATGGTCCACACAGTACCACCTCTCTAAGGAGTTCGGGTGATCCAGTGTTAGTTAATAATCAAATGAACCTCTCTGGATTTTAGTTTGCATACGTGTGCATGCTAAGTCACCTTAGTTGTGTTCGACTCTTTGTTTCCCTATGGACTGTAACCCACCAGGCTCCTCTGTCCACAGGATTCTCCAGACAAGAATACTGGTGTGGGTTGCTATGCTTTCCTCCAGCAGATCTTCCTGACCCAGGGATCGAACTCACGTCTCTTATGTCTCCTACGTTGGCAGACAGGTTCTTTACCACTAGTACCACCTGAGGAATCTTTTAGTTTATTCATGTGTAAATGGATCTAGATTGGCTCTACCTCATGAAATCACCCTCAATATTCAATGAGCTAATTCATATACAGCACTTATCTCAGTGACACGTAATAAGTACAACAAATAATACATATTACTATGATGAGGCGTATCATCCTGGCTTCCAAATGTCTGTTCCTGAAATGAATATATACATCTTCGTCATAAAATATTGATACTAGATTGATTACGATAATAAAAACATAATAAAAAGTAATTAAGACTGGATTATGGTGGTAGAAACTCTCATATATTATGTTTTCAACTTGAAGAGAATTAAGTAAATTAAATTTAGTTATGTAAGAAACCGCTGCTCAAAACCACATATTTAAATGAATCAATTTTATACTTCTATGTATGAATTAGCTTCTTTGTAAACATAAAAACCCATTCAAAGTTGTCCAATGCTTTATACTTTTAGAAAGTTGTTCACAGGTATCATCCTACTTGATCCTTCCCAACACCCTGGGGGTATGACATGATTTCATTTTTCACAAAGAAATCTGAGTCCCAAAAGAGAAGAAGCTTTCTGCAGATGTCACATCAAAATAGGTGATCTGAGATTAAGTCCCAATCTCCCAACTCCTCAACTACTCCTTAAGCCAAACTACAGGCCTGAAATTAAAAATAGCATTGCAGTCCTAGTTGCAATCAATAAAGCCAAGGAGATGTCACAATAGAACTCTTATTGGGGAGGAAAATTAAATAATGGTGATTAAAGTTATCCAGATCAACTCAGTTACAAATGTTTCAATATGCTAAGAAGACTCTTGCCCCTGACTTGTGGCTTGCACTTCTCATGGAGGTGGTTGTCCAGATCACTCAAAGTAGATCCAAGAAGAATATAATGGAAAGGAAAAGATAATGATTCTGGACCCAATAATACATGTCACAGTCAAGGAGAGGTACCTTTCCCGTGAAAGACAAATTAATTCTCGCTTTTTAAAACAACAGTGACATCCCCTACCAGTTTCCATCTATTTTTACAGAGCACTTATCAGTTGTAAACACAAAGGCACTGAGTTTGGTTGAACTAAAATTAAACCTTGCATTGATGAAAGCTCCCTCAAGGCACTCAGTAGGATGAAAGTAATGAAATCATGAAAAAGCAGATAATTAATAAGAGTTCATGCTTTTCATATTTAGAGAAAAGTCCTACTTAAATTCAGAAAAACAATTATTAGCTAAGGAATATGTTGACCTCAATTATTATAATCATATTATAATTGTGTCTGTATGGTTATTCATTGGGAGCACAATGACCAAAACAGAGAGTTCAACTGAAAAATTATTCTTTTTAAGAATTCAATTCAACCAAAATAAATTCTTCAGATTGTTAATTTCTTAGCAGTAACAAAAGTGTGATGATTCTAAATCTAAACAATTTCCATTTTCTCACATTGTCTTTTAGTCCTTAGTACACATAATGTGTGCACTGTGAAATTTCAGTTTCTGCTTTTTTAACTTATCGTGAAATCACAAGGGTTTTCACATATGCTGCTCTCTCTGTGTAGAACATCTCATCCTCAGGGTCCATTTATCGTGGCTCTCTTGTTCCTTCAAGGAAAGAATTATCTCACAATTTCCCTGGTAGTCAAGTGGTTAAGACTTGCCTTCCAGTGCAGATGTGGGTTCAATCCGTGGTCAGAGAGCTAAGATCTCGCATGCCTTAGGGCCCAAAAACTAAAACATAAAACAGAAGCAAAATTGCAATAAATTCAATGAAAACTTTGAAAAATAGTGCACATCAAAAAGTCTTTAAGAAAAGAAAAAAACTGTCTTGGTGATGTTTTTCTTGAATCCCCTTAAAAAAGTTATTCAGTTCTTCTTTGGGATTTTTATATTTTGCATATATATTCAAGATATCTCAATTGTGTAGCAGTTGTCTCATATGGTGCAATTATAAACAGATTTCCAACTTGGACACATGGTAAAATCTGAAATAACTGCATCTTCTTTTTCAAGCAGTATGGTCAGTCACATTGCTGATTTCCAAACTCTGTTGAAAGATTTCTCCCACTCCTTTTTCCAGTGCTGACACATTCCAGGACTTGACTTCCTTCAAATGATGACTCTTGATCATCATTATTTTTATTACATGACTCACATTTGTGTTTGTTGTCCTAAAACATAGGGAATGTTTGCATATATGGCCAGAACTTAAGAGTTAGAGAGGGAAGAAGGTCTGGATTCCTCTCTCCGAACTAGAAGACTACCCCAGATAGGGCCACTTACACTATGTACTCAGTAAAAACTTTTTGAATGCATGGACAAACAAACTCCTAGGTATTTAAAAATGAGGGTCAGATGTAACCATGATAGCAAAAATTGGTAACTGTTGGCAGTTTAATCTTACCACATTAAGATCCATCTCCATTAGCTTAGATAACGGACAGTTTGCTAATTATGTATGCTAGCACATACTTCTTTCCAGAAAATGATTCCTTTTACCCAAAAGATCACTGATATCATTTCTTCCACCTTGCTCAGGATAGTCCTAGTTTGCTCCTATTGCTTTACCATTCTACCCCATCTGGATTTTCTATTTATTTATGAGATGGTATTACTAGTGATTGTATTAAAATAAGGCTGGCTGGGCTTGGTAGACCTCCACTCTGCATTCCAGCTTCTACCATCATCTCATGTGATAGATTATAAGCAGATTTCCAACCTGGATACATGGTAAAATCTAACCTGACTAACCATAACTGATGTTTCTTTTCCTGGCCCTTTTCAGGCATTATATAACTAATACTTTACTTTTAAGCACATTGCTCAGGATGTTCAGTGATTTAAACAAAACGTTCTCAGATACTAGCAACTAAAGACTGCCAAGGTGCTGGTGAAAAACGTTTTCAAAACCACTGTCCCTGCCATCAGTTGGTGCACCAGCCAGTTATGTCATGGCCTGGGCCACAAAGTATAAATCCCTCCAGACAGCTGGGTCATTGAGAAACATGGGAGATCATGTATTATAAAATGATAACTTGTAAGATGTAAAATATTTTACAGGAAATGGAAGCTGAACATCCCTGATATAAGCACATAGATAGGATTCGACACACTTCTGTTACAGTGACTTTGTCATTTGTTATACAGTATCATTCTAGAATGTTTACTAATTTTATATTTTTGTTTTTTCTTTTTATTTTTCCATTTACATTGGCAGCAATAAAACATTTATGTTTAATTACTAAATGAATTCAGGAATTTGGCCTATATCACAACCTGTTTCATAAATTGGTAAACATATAACTTGCACCATTTTTTTATATATATCCAAGTAAAGGGAGGGGCGTGCAGTGAAACCACCAACCAAAGAGAAATAGGAACACAAATCTGTGCAGAACAGCAGCATCTATCTCAAAAGCTTGTAGTTACTTCAAGACTATACCCTAGGCAATTATTTNACAGTCATACATGTCAATGGATAATTATGTTCCTTTTGAAATGAAAAATGCTATTTTATGCACAATGAATCTCATTAAGTTTCTTATTTTTGTTGCTTAATACTGCTTTTAAATGTATTTGTGTTATCATCTGTGCATCTCGTTCACAAAATATTCTTGCAAACATAATTCATCATTTGTATTCATGATATTTTACCAAACCATGCCCCTGGTAATGGACACTGGGTTGCCTCTAACTCCTTGCTTTCAACAAAGAGTACTATAATGAACACCTTCAAACACAACCCTCTGGGGACCTGAGTTTCTCTGAAGTGGGAATTCTGGGTCATAGACTATTATCTACTTAGTCCACTTATTGCTGTGATTTTGGACTCCACGGTTACTGTATCATTATACCCTCTCCCTGGCTGTGTGTTAAGGGTCCTTTTGCTTCCCCACCTTCCCACAGTATTTGAAATCAGCCACATTTCTGATTTTTAGCAGTCTGATAAAGGTAAAGTGGTATTTTGTTTTGATTTGTGTTTATTTAATTACTAACATGGCTTAATTATTATTTGGCATCCATCTCTTTTCATGATATCACTCCAAATTTCTCCCTCATTCACTCACTGACTCATATCCTATGCCTATTTTTCTTCTAGTGGGTCCCCCGTCTTTTTCTTGTTAATTTTTGGCCATTCTTTGTACTGAAGATTCAACCATTCAACCATTCTTAGGTTGAGTTCTGTATTGTTTTCAGATCATGCAAATGTCTTCTCCCAGACAGCCATCCTTCTGGTGTCTTTATCAAACACAATTTAATACCAGTGTCTCTGGTGACTTTTATTAAACACAATTCCTTATGATTGATATAGAAAAGTCTATAAATCTTTCACTTTATGGCTTGTGTGCTTTGAGGATCATTCCAATATTATGAAGGAGTTCTTTCAGTTTTATTGTTTTACCTTCCACACATGGACTTTAATCTCTGTGTAGCTCATCTTGGTATGAAAAGAAAGTAAAAGTGAAAGTTGCTCAGTAGTGTCAGGCTCTTTGTGATCCCATGGACTATACCATCCATGGAATTCTCCAAGCTGGAATACTGGAGTGGGTAGCCTTTCCCTTCTCCAGGGGAACTTCCCCTGGTGAACCCAGGTATCGAATCCAGGTCTCCCGCATTGCAGATGGCCTTTTTACCAGTTGAGCCACAAGAGACGCCCTCATCTTGGTATACAGAATGACTATTTTTCTCTGTGAGGTGAGCTCATTTTCTCTAGCCTGACTCTTTTGCTTTTCTGACCATCAGCTTCAATGTGTGGAGGAAGAGCTTTCCCACACCAACAAGCCATGATTTAGACACTAGCAAGTGAAAGTGTTAATCACTCAGTCATGTCTGACTCTTTGTGACCCCATGGACTGTAACCCACCAGGTTCCTCTGTCCATGGGATTTCCCAGGCAAGAATACTGGAGTGGGTTGCCATTTCCTTCTCTAGGGGCTCTTCCCCACCCAGGGATCAAACTCAAGTCTCCTGCATTGCAGGCAGATTCTTTATCATCTGAGCCATGAATTCAAGTCAATTCTGACTCTGTGTACCTGAAGATAGTATCAGATCCTACAGGTTAAGGGTTCAGTCCTTCAGAACTGCCCCACCAACTTCAGGTGCCAGTTGCAAGCTGGGGTTTTTAACCTGTGCTTCTGACCAACTTGCTACAGGTTGGAGGTTCCCACTACCTCCTTTTGCAATTTAAACACCAGTCACAAGTTCAGGTTGTTACCTGTAGATCTCTGACCAACTGGATATAAATCAATCCTCTTGCAGTTTAAACACAAGTCACAAGTTCAGGTTGTTACCTGTAGGTCTCTGATTAACTGGATATAAATCAGAACCTCCTCCTCTGGTTGGAGTAATTTGCTAGCACTGCTCACAGAATTTAGAGAAACATTTTACTTACAAGATCACTGGCTTATTTAATTTTTTTTTTAAAAAAAGGATATAAGTCAGATAGAAGAGATGCTAGGGGAAGGTATGGGGAAAAGGCACAAAGGCACAGAGTTCCCTTGCTCTCTCTGTGTGCATCACTCTGCCCAAACCTCCACGCATCCACAAAGCCAGAGGCTCTCAGAATCCAGTCTATTGGGTTTTCATGGTGGCTTTATTACACAGGCAAGGTTGATTACATCATTGGTCATTAGTGACTGATGCAACCTTCAGCTCTTCTTTTCTTCCAGAGGCCACGGGGTGGAACTGGAATTCCCACCCATCTAACAACCTGGTTGATTCTCCTGGCAACCAGCCCTCAAGTTCAGGTACTCTCTGAAGGTCGCCTTATTAACAAAACAAGGACACATTTTATTACTGTCAAAGCTTAGGAAATTCCAAGCATTTGGAGAGCAATGAATCAGGAGACATAGATGAAGGCCAAATATATATGACACATCTGTAAATCACAATAGCCTTCCAACCTACTCCTGATTTTTGATGCTACATTTATCATATAGGAAGCTTCTGTGGACCTTGGAGTCTTTTGTTGTCTCTGTTTTCCCACTGAAGCATTTTTCTTCCTCCGCACTTGTGTGCACTGCTTTTATCACAGCAACTTACAGTCTGCTTTCATATCTGGTATAGCAAGTCCATACTTTGTTATTCTCTTCAATAACTGATCTGTTTGTGAATATTTACTCTCACATAAGTGTAACCAAGTAGGACTCTAAGGGGCCTTCCTGGGATAGACTCCTCCCTCATAGCCTCTGCTTTGCTTCCTCTCTGTTGTGCCTGTATAACAGTATCCAATGCACACTTTCTGAGTTGTTTTATAGAGGCTAAAACCCCCACCAAATGGAAGACATTAACTACTTGATGATCTGGAGCACAAAACTCCATGGCCTACTGGAGCCTAAGGATTATGTTGTTTTTTAGTAGCTCAGTCGTGTCTGACTCTTTGCAACCCCATGGACATCAGGCTTCCCTGTCCTTCACTGTCTCCCAGAGTTTGCTCAAACTCATGCTCATAAGTCAATGGTGCCATCCAACCATCCCACCCTCTGTTATCCCCTTCTTCTCCTGTTCTAAATCTTTCCCAGCATCAGGGCTTTTTCAAATGAGTCAGCTCTTCACATCAAGTAGCCAAAGTACTGGAGCTTCAGCATCAGTCCTTCCAATGAATATTCAGGGTTGATTTCTTTTAGGATTGACTGGTTTACTCTCCTTGCTGTCCAAGAGTCTCTCAAGAGTCTTCTCCAACACCACAGTTTGAAAGCATCAATTATTTGGCACTCAGTCTTCTTTATGGTCCAACTCTCACATCGGTACATGACTACAGAAAAAGCCATAGCTTTGACTATACAGACCTTTGCCTGCAAAGTGATGTCTCAGCTTTTTAATGCACTGTCTAGGTTTGTCATAGCTTTTTGTCTAAGAAGCAAGGGAAACCATGTAATACCACCCTGTCACTTCACCATCAACCAGAGAATTGTGCACAAGCTGACTACACACCCTGAAACTTCCCTCTCTCACCCAGCCTTTAAAAATGTTTTCCCAAAATCCATAGGGAAATTGAGGTTTTTGAGCATTAGCTGTCCCAGACTCCTTGTGTGGTGCCTGAAAATAAACACTGTACTTTCCTTCACCACAACTCAATCTCAGTATATTGGCTTTGCTTTATGCAGCTGAATGGACTCAAGTTTGGTTCCATAACAGAAGTAATTTTAGAATGTTTCTACTCAAAAATTCCTCTTGGAATTGTTGCTAGTATTACATTGAATTTATAAACTAATTCTGAGAGACATCATTATGGGACCAGGGCTTTCTATCATGAATCCAGATATGTTTATTCAAGCCTTACTAAACACTCATTTTTTTTCTCTGCAAATAAAATGACAAATCAGTAAATTATTGTTGTTTTCCTCTTTATTGAGAATGATTTTTGTGACTGTGATTATATGATGACGACTTTGGGGCTGGAGGAATACCATTGATTATTTTTAATACATCTTGAATCTAGTAAATTTTCAGAATTCTCTGTTTTGTCCTCTGTTCTGTCAGAATAATCGACTGGGTTATCAGTGCAGATAAATATATCATCTCTAAGGAGTAAATTTTGTCTCTCCCTTTCCAATTTCTTATCTTTTACTTTTTCACCTTTCATTTATTTATCCAGGCATTGCTATGGTAAATAATCATGGTAATAACAGGCATTCTGGTCTTATTTTTGAAGCAGTCTTAAAAGCAATATGTCATGTAAGACATATTTTGTAAGATGTTTGTATATGGATTTTGCCAAGTTAAGAAAATTATCTTAATCAGAATTTTCTAAATATTTTTATCACAATTCTGGCACTTTATCAAAAGCTCTTTTGTTTTGCATCTCCTGAAATAATCACATCTTTTTTCCTTTGGTCTATTAATGTGGTGAGTTATATTGATAAATTCTCCTAAGGCTAAAGCATTCTTACATTCCTGAAATCAACCTGATGTATTTTTTAACATGCTGTTGAATTTGGTTAGCTAATATTTCATTTGTACTCAAATAGTTTATAAGACAGTATTTTCTGATATATTGAAGGTCAAAAGTAAATACGAAATTCATGTGAACCTCTACACTTTAGAAGTTGACCAGCTACAAGTCATGAGATAGAAACTTGAGAACACAACTAGTTTTCTTTGTTTCCTTCCTTCCATGTGATATATTTTGTCACCTGCTCTGTACCCAGGGAAACTCGCTCTTATATATTTAAGTAGAGAATGTTGAAAAGAGGATCACACTAGCACCTGCATGGGAAAAAAATAAATGATTCTAAGCATTGATTCCCTCCTCCAGAAGTTAGGAGAAGCAAATCTCAAACTACAAGCACATTTGAACTCATGCTGCGATGTTTGCAGGCAATGCTCCAGACATCTCACAGTTGGACTGCTTCTATTCCTAATGATTAATCAGCTGCAGGATTGGGGTGTAGGCATACATAGTACAGAGACGAATTAGAAAATGCGTCTGTTAGGCATCTGCACCTACCTCCGCCCTCCTCTAGTGCTGCTGCTAAGTTCCTTCAGTCATGTCCGACCCTGTGCGACCCCATAGATGGCTGCCCATCAGACTCCTCCATCCCTGGGATTCTCCAGGCAAGAACACTAGAGTGGGTTGCCATTTCCTTCTCCAATGCGTGAAAGTGAAGTCGCTCAGTCGTTTCCAACTCTTAGTGATCCCATGGACTGCAGCCCACCAGGCTCCTCTGTCCATGGGATTTTCCAGGCAAGAGTACTGGAGTGGGGTGCCATTGCCTTCTCCAACCCTCCTCTACAAGAGACTTCAATTGTTTCTGCTGAAGCCTCCCTTTGTGAATAAAAGCAGTATCACCAGACACTGGGGAACAAAACTAAAAATACAACACACAGGGGCTGGTTATACCATAAAAAGCTACTTGGTGAGGAACTTTAATATGGGCTGCCATTGAAATTACAAGTGCTGTTTGGGCAGAGAGCAGGGGTCTGGAGCCTTATCCCTGAATCCTCGCTTCCTTTGAGCCAGCTTTTTGTAATATTCTGAGACAGAGACCAGTGTGAAAGGAAAACTCCAAGCAAGAATTAATTAATGGTTTAATCAACTCAGCCATACTCATCGAGCTCCTGCTAAGTGCTGATCACTGAGACTATAAAGATGATGATACAGTTTCTAAGTCCCTACTCTTAGGAATGTAGAGTAAGAGAGATCCAGAGTAAACAACTAATGATTA
Organism: Neotragus moschatus; assembly: GCA_006410615.1. Taxonomy (NCBI): domain Eukaryota; kingdom Metazoa; phylum Chordata; class Mammalia; order Artiodactyla; family Bovidae; genus Neotragus; species Neotragus moschatus. The sequence goes on along the minus strand of SJYA01000291.1, from coordinate 480,353 downwards.
TAATGAGGATGGTGATACAATGTGTTAATGCTGAGAACACCTGGAACAACTAGGGCAGAAAAGGTTTGCAGTCTGGACAAAGAGGAAGTCAACTGCATTTCCCATAGAAAAAGACATTTCAGCTGACTCACAAAAGAGAAGTAAAAGTTAGCCAGATGAAGAGAATGCATGTCTGTGTATAAGTGTGTGTCTGTGTGTGTGGTTTTACACATGCATGTGAGTGTAGAAATAGTGATGAAAGAAAGCTCCAGATACAAGGAAAAAATATATGTAAAGTCCCAGAGGAAAGAGAGTTTACATGTGTTTGTGATAATAGACTGCTAATAAATTGCTTTATGAGATTCAAGAATTAAAGAAGTCCCTATGTATCAGGCCAAGGTAATTAATCTTTTACTAAAGGTTAAGGGAAGCAACTGAAGAAGGTTAAGCCTAAGAACGACATTAGCGATGAGAAACTACCGGGCATAGCAGTCAGTGCCTCATAGGGACCATTACCCTAGAAAGTTCCCCATTCATTCTCTCTTGTTTCAGGAAATAGCGCATCACAGAAAAACCTCTGCTTATACCAGTGAACAGTCCTTCATTTTATGAAATGTCCCTAACCTGCTTGCTTGGCCTCTTGCAGCCAAAGACTGTCAAATGTACCAAAGAGCAATGAGAAAAGCTTAAACTCTCAATTTAGTAGAACATTTGCAAACCAGAGACTGTCTCCATATTCCCTCTTATTACTCTAGAAAACCGACTCTCCTTTCTGTAACTTTGAAACTCTGCTGAAACAAAAGTAATAGCAGATGGGTCCCTCTCCAAAAGTTTATGATACACAGCCTGTGTTAATTTCGTCTTGGACATAGTTTTGTCTTTGACATCAGAGATGCCACAAAATAGAAAGCAAACTAAGAATAATGGAGTGATTAGACTAAAGACAAGAAAACAAATGAGGATGCTGATTCCGTAGTCTTGGTGAAAAGGGACGGAGGGAGAAAAGGAAGGTAGAAAAGAAAAGAGGGAGGAAGAAAGAGGAGAAATGGGGAGGGAGGGAAAGAGAGGACTTTAACTAAGAACTGGCAATAGAGACTAAAATGAAGAGATAGATTCAACAAGTATTAAGAAAGAATGAAACAAAGTTCCTGATTTCCAGATGGGAAAGTTAATATTCTCTAAATGAATGTGTCAACCAGGACATTGCCTGTTCCTAAATAATCAAGCTAAGCTTTCAAAAAATAAAAATACCATGAATTAAATGAATATAAAATAAACCCACAAGATTTTTAAAGTAGACCCTCCAACACTAGAACAAAAGTAAAGTACAGGATTCCTGCTCATAGGCCCTCATTTGCAGAAAGGGCTGTCAGATCAGGTGGCCTGGGAGTTACCCACAGCCATAGACATGAGGCCCCTGGGACAGAAGGTGCTGCCAGAAAGTATAAGACTCAGCCAGCACCCCCAGCAACCAGGGCAGAATTCATTGACCAGGTCACAAGTTATTACCTCCACAGAATAAGTCAGAAATGATGACACTTGGGAGTTAGATTTTCTCTCTCCTCCATTTCAACAGTTCCCTTTATAATTATGCTAACATTGCTATTCTGCTTGTCCTTTTCCTGCTCAGCTGGTTGTTTTTCTACTCATAGATTGTGAGAGCCTTAGAAGCAAAGCACTGAATCTGTATTTTCTCACTCTTGCCTCCCGTTCCACATCTATTTTCTATTTCCCATATTCTCTGTCACTGTCTTTCTCTTTGCTTCTTTTCTGATTCCATCTCTATCTCTGTAGGAACATCCAAAACTGTCCTTTAGTCCTCCTATAATATCTTTACCAGCTTACGTAGGAGACATGGAATTGAAACCACAGCTGAAAATGACTTCTCTTTTTCTCATCTTTCCCCTGAGGACAAGCACATCTGTGCAGTCTAGCTTAGGCTCTGTTTTGACATTTCAGGTGCACAAGTGGACACACATGCATACACACAGAACCACAAAGTTTGTGACCTTCTATTTACTTATTTAGCTCTTTAAAGAGAATCTCATGGGTAAGAACTATGTGATTATATTTGTATTCCTAGTATCCAGTGTAGCCCTGATACCTAAGAGGTAATTAACAAGTATTTGTTAAATGAGTGTTTAATAAATGCAGAAAATCTAAACTAATGAAGAATATGAGTCAGGCATCCCTGAAACAAGTAGAATAATTAAATATTACAGTGTGAACATGATTAGTGAGGTACAGACAAATCAATGCACCACAAATTGCCATCATAATAAACATGTGTAACCAGGGAAGGTCCAGGTTTGGGTGGGAGAGGGTATCACTCCCACGGAAAATTATGTCATCTCATTCAAAAAACATTTAGCAAACACAGTATATGTGTGCAAGTCGGTCAGTTTGTGTCCAACTCTTTGCAATCCCATGAACTATAGAGTCCATGGAATTCTCCAGGACAGAATACTGGAGCGAGTAGCCTTTCCGTTCTCCAGAGGATCTTCCCAACCCAGGGATCAAACCCAGGTCTCCTGCATTGCAGGCATTTTAAAATTGATAACATCAGCATCCATTACCATTTTTCCTTGTTAAAGTTCCTGAGTTGGGTAGTAAGGGGTTGCTGTCTGTAAGGGCAGTAATGCAAGAGGCCACTGCATGTGTGGGTCCTTCTGCAAGGTTCAAGTTACATATCAAATATCAATCCCCCTCCCCCATCCAAAAAATATTCAAGCTTTTCCCAACCATCCCAGTCTAGGAAAAATTCAACAGACATAGGGTAGAGCCTTCCTCAAAATTCATCCCCTGGAGGCACAAGTTCTTTGAACAGTTTGAGAACATGGCACAAACTGGGAAGGAGGTTGACAGATGGAAATGTAAATATGAAATTTTAATGAGGGCTCTTCCGTCTCACCTAAAAGGAGATGGTAAATATTTCATGCCCTGCTCAGCGGGGTTTCAAGTATTGGGTACCATTAGTGAGATAGTCCTCATCTTCTCTAAATAACTAGCCCTGGTTTGTGATATTTTATAATACCTAAACCTAGCCCAACTCTCTCACCCACACACAGCAAACCCTGAAACTTCTGGGGTCAAAAGATCACTTGATCATCTTGAAAATGTTGTATTTTTTCTTCCTTTGGTCCAGTAATTTTGGCATGTTAAAACAAAGCTCCAATGGATTGGAATAAGCAGAGGGGAAAAAAAGCAACTTTTGATGAAATAGATTGCAAATTAATTGAAATTTTTATTTCATGCAATGCTCTTGCAAACCTATTTTGTTTGCAATGAGCTACTTTGATCATAGTGATTCTTCTAAGCCCGGGACACGGTTGGCATAGTTGTAAAGAAGAAGGGAATACAGCAAGTGACAAATATAGAAACAGAAAGAAAACTTCAGGAAATTACAAGAATCAACAGGGGGTGGGGAACCTTTCCCAGAATCAAAACCAGGATCTAGGATGACAGAAATCTCAAAATGGCTCTGTACAGAAGGTGGCTTTGGAGAAGAAAAGCAAAAACAGTAGTAGCATTAAATACCAAGTTAGGTCACCTGAAGTTCATTCTTCAGGAGAACAAAGAGCCATGGGGCCCAGGACAGCAAATGCAGAGTGAACAGGAATAAAATGAGAACAGGTCTCCTTCAGCTGACTGTAGTAAAGCGAGATTCCATCCTGTACACCAAGAGCCTTGAAGGGAACTGAGAATCCCCTGAAACCAGGAAACTCAAGGATAAGTGCCCTGATGCCCCTGCCTAAGGGCCTGAGGACCAGGTTATTGACACCAGGAGCAGTGAGCAAAGTAAATAAGGCCACGGTTTCTGATCTCTAGCTGTGTGATCTTGGGGAAATTTGTCAACCTTTCTAAATCTCAGTTGTGGGATTTAATAGTACTTGGCCCATGTACTATTAGTGTGACAACCTCCCTAAAGGCATGCAAGGTGTTGTTCCCAATCTGATTTTGTTCCCATTTGTAATGTTAGCCCTCCACCTCCTTCACAAACAAAACAAAACAAAAACTAGGGGGAAAAGGCAATAACTGTTTTTGAAATTACTGCTTCTATTTATAAATGTAAGAAATATCTACTTAGACTGTCATCTGCTTGATTCTGGAAGATGAATGAAAGCCAACAGACATCTGGATATTTAAAGAGCAGCAGAGAGCAGGTTAAAAACCTAGGGCTGAGCCTGTCACCTTCCTGCAACCTTCTCCAATCTTCCTCTAGGCGTTGCCCTGTCCACTTCCAGGTGTCCAGTGCCTGTTACTTAACTTCCTCCTCAGCAAAATTAGGAAATGAACCATAAAGGTCTTTATAGGAGAGTGTGCAAGTCTAGGGTTATTTTCTTTCACGTCAGACTTGGGTTCTAAGCTTTATCTTCAATGAGGAATAAAAGGCTCTCAGTTAACAGGATATTAAACAATTAGAGAAATTTAAAAAAGGATCTATAACTGGAACTGTAGATGTCATAGTCAATCGCCAAAGACTAGTCCACTGACTGCTAAATCTGGTCCCAACTCGACCTATGGAAACTAACTCAATCTTCCTTTAATAAGTCAGAATCACAGTCTCAAATTGATCACTCAGAACATCAAAGACTTTATGAAAGGGAAATGGAGACTGTGTGCTAATTCTAGGTCATAGCCTGGAAGTTCCTCTTTGGAAAAAACACACAATACTAAACTGTGAGAGTCTCATCTAACATTTTTTCCTAAAACTGAAAACAAAGTCATACAGTCAGCTGAGGAATCCAATTCAATAATGTTTTCCTTAGTTTGGACCTTAACTGCGATTCACAGCAAAAGGGATTTCCATCTATTTCTTATTTATGAAACTCATTACCCAACAAACGAAAAATGCCCTCCCAGGCAGGGTGACCTGAAAACCTTCCCGACTTCAACTTGATAAGAAACACTGAATTAATTAAATCTAAGCAGTGTCCTGAACTGAGACAATGTCTCTCTCAGTGAGAGCTGCACACACAAATCCCAGAAGGCTTTTATGGCTGACCGCCTGAGCAGCCCAGCCCCTCAGCTGCTTTTCAATTAGTTAGGAAGGCAGGGACTGCCTGCGAGCTAGGGTTTGGAACGCGACGAGGCTCCTCTAGTGGATATGGCGTGTAATTAGTGGACACATTGCCGAGAAGTTGGTTCTGCAGCACGCAGCTGTGGGAATTAAAACCGCAGAACTCCCACCCCCGTCTCCTCTCTTCTTGAGTTTGCAGCATCCAACCACCATTCCAGGCAGCAGGGGGGAAATGAATAATGAAAACTGCGGAGCTTGTGCCTGCCTGTCTTTGTTCTGGGGTTTCGAAAATGGGCTCTTTTATTATATTAGGAAGCCAAGGTATCAGAGAGCCCCAGGGAGGTCAAGCAGGCAGAGGCCAGAGCCTTGGGGCCCAGAAGGGTCCTGTCCATCGGTGATTCGGGCTTTGCAAATGACGGCTCTTCTCACTTTACACTCCAGGAGCAGCAGGTGATGGATCGAAAGGGTAGTGAGTGACAAGTTGTTGTAAGACTCACAGTTCAAAGTTGGAGCATTTGAGCCAGGCTGCTGGTCATGGGGGAGTTGAAGAGGCGGGCTGAATCTCAATGTATTCAGCACTTAGCCTGCAACTGGTATAGAGACCCTCAAGTCTGTTGTAGAAAAGATTATAATACGAGCACCAATTATTAATATATTGAACATCTGTTATGTGTCAGATCACTAAATCTCATTTCGTTGTAGTCTTAAATTTTTTTATTGGATAAGGAAAGGGGTTCAGAGGGGTGAAACAGCTTACTCAAAGTCACCCGAGGAGCAAGAGTTGAAGGTGGTCCTTAGACCCAGGCCTGCCTGCCAGTGCCCCTGTATATCAGAGCCAATCATTATAATCCTTGGCAAACACAAACTCAAAAGCATTCTGAGGCCCGGGGGAGGGGGAGGGGTGGGCAGTGTTCTCTCCAACTCAACCTCCTAGAAAGTTCCCTGTTAGGAGATGCTTTTCAAAAGGAAAATCAGAAATAGATAAGTGCCTGCATGCTTAGTTGCTTAGCTGTGTGCAACTCTGCAAGCCCATGGACTGTGACCAAAAATATAGTAGATAATGGCGGTCCAAAAAGCTATACTCTCTTTTAGGCCTAATTGCAATTACCACATAAACTCAGCCTCCAATTATGATGTATTTAGCACTGGAAATTAAATTCATTAATTATTGTGCAGCTACCACTGAAATCTTACAGCAAGTCTATTCTCTGAATAAAGTATTCTAAAATTAATGACATACTTATTTCTGCTTATTAACAATTTAATAGTTATATGTTAAGCATTTTTAATTAAGCAAAAAAAGAAAAAGGTTGGATGGAGAATTTGGAGATAATCAAATCAGCAGCACCCTCAACTGGAAAGCAATAAAATCAAGACCTCTGAAGAGACCTGTCTTCGTAAGAGTTCAAGCAAGAGAAAGATATCTGAGCTCACCCATAGTCTAGTACATGAAGTGCACTATGTAGTAAGAATAGAGGATCCTTAGGATGCTGTGAAAGCTCAGAGGAGGATTTGGAGGAATCACACTGGGAGAACAAGAGAGACTTCCTGGGGGGAGTTGAACTGGTAATTTAAAGACTATAACAGTTGGCCAGTCCAAGAAGTAGAAGAAAGTAAAGGAGGGTCGATCATTATAGAGTGGCACCCACTATAGAGAGCCTGTGAAAACATATGGGGTGAAAATAGGAAATTGTCTGCTGTTGTTCCTACAATCAGCTTGGCAAACCAGCTGTAGAATAATTAGACTGGGGGAAGAGTGAAACAGAGAAGACACCATGGAGAGTCTTGAATCAATGAATGTTAGTAAATCTGGACTTTGTCTCATCACACAACATTTTTCCATCATGGTGCTTGCCAACCAGGAAACAGACTGGCATTTTACAACCAGGAGTGACAGTTCACAAGGGAGGTGTTACTAATAAAAATGTAAATTAATAAGATTTTTACATGATTAATTTCTTGTAAGTTATAGGCTCAAAGTTAGTCCTATAATATTCATAACCTTTAGTTACTCACTTTTTTACATATTTTCTCGAGTTGGAGTGAAAAAGAGGATATTAAGTGAAGAGCGCCAAGAAGCAGTCATAACAAAATCAAGGTGTGTATAAGAAAGTCTCCCATGTGAACAGCATCTGCCGTGTGACTCTCTGAGGGAAAGGTTGACAGTATCTACAATAGTGGTGGGATGTCCCTGAGCAATTGTTCACCAAGTACTGTTGCCATACTTTCCTTGGCAAAGTTGTCATTTTCTAGGTGTGCCACCTTCCCTTCATAGAACTTCTTCTCCTCCCTGACAGTTCTCATCATCAATTTCGTTCTGTCTCAGTGTCTGAAATGATACGTAAGGCCAGGAGATGCTCAATATATTTTGGCTATTGGATTACTCAACCAGAGATAAATTTCCTAGCACCAATCATCTGTCACCTGGTGCCTTGCCTGTTATGCAGCATTGTATAATGGCAGGAGATAACTGATTCCAAAGTTGACACTGAATGTGAGTTCTGATGTAGCGAACCTCCTAGGTGCTACAATCCTTAACTCCATGGTGACAGTATTGGGAGATGGGGCCCTTGAGACATTCAGATGATGAGAGTGGAGCCCTCATGAAAGGGATAATGCCCTTATAAGAGAGAACTCAGACAATTCTCTCACTCCTTCCATCATATGAGGGTACACAAAGAAGTCAGCCATCTCTGAATCAGGAAGCAAGCCTTCACTAGATATCAAATCTTGATCTTAGCCTTTCAGCCTCCAGAACAGTGAGAAATTTCTGTTGTTTATAAGGGACCAGCCTATGTTACTTTGTCACAGCACGCCATACTAGACAGGAAGCTAGAAAATACCGAGGAAAGTATTTTAGAATTCTATGAAAACATGAAAAATCACTGGACACGGTTGGAAAATGATAAAAAAAAAAATCTACTCTAAGAAGCTAGATAAATGGTCCATGATATAGTGTGGTGAAACATTTGGTATCCTCATTTCCTTGTCTAAACCATTATATTTATAAATCCAATCACAGGGACAGCATCAGTCCTGCAACTGAATATCTACACAATATGTAATCTGCCTTTAGTGGCTGACTAGTTTAACAAGAAGGTCAAAGTCTTTGTGAACTTTCTGACACGGTAGATTTTGTAACATATACTCCAGGATAAGAGTCAATCAGGAAAACAGTAATCACTGTTTGTAAGCTAAGGCTTGCCACCTGACTTTTCTATACCTCCATTACTTCACCTGTAATCTGGGTGTTGGGGAGATGGATAGACAAAGAGAAATGTTAATACACTTGAATCTGTTCTCCAACTGAGTATAAAGAACACTCTGTAGCCAGGAAAAGCCAACCAAATTTGGCAGGCCTAGAAGAAGAAAGACTGAGTGTAGTTGAGAAATAATTGTCTGAGTGGGAGAAAACACGAACAAACAAAGGTTCCATTGGGTTGAAAACATTACCTGCAGTCAAAGAAAAAGTAATTTTTAAGTCAACATTGAATCTAGCAAAAGTTATGAGACTAATACAGGAGAAAAACAAGAGAAGTCAAACAAAGGCCCTTCTCTGAAAGATGACGAGTATATTAGGCAACAGACTGCTTTGATCTTCAGAGAAATAACAAGAATGGAGACTTCATTTAAAAATAAAAATGATTAAATATAAAAGACAACAGAATGTGTGGAAAGGAATATGCAGAGCTAAGGAGGAAATTGAGGAGAAAAATGATATCATTGCATAAATTTATACTGAATTAGAAGCAAAAAATTGCATCTCATATAATTTTAAAGGAAATGGCAAGGAGGATATTGAAAATATGTAAGAAAAAAACAAAATGAGAGACCCAAAATACAGGTAACTGGTGTTTCCTGAAAAGATAATAGAATAAGATGAAATAAAGTAAACCTGGAAGATACACTTTAGTCATAACTATTTACCTATGTTTAGAATAAAAATACAAAAAAAGTTAATTTTTTTCATTGTACAGTGGAATTTCAGGTGATTTTTATTGGTTTTCTCCTTTCCTATATTTCATGATTTTTCTACCAAAAAAAAAAAAAAAAAAAGAATCTCTCTCTGTGGTAATACAAAGTAATGATAGCTCTTACTTGTAGACTCAGCACGTTGCTCCAAGGTGTCCTGGGGGCTCAGTCAAAGGCAAATCAGACCATCATAGTATATGACATGACTTCAATGAAAGCAGTCTTTGTTCACCTCCGAGATCTATCTCATGGTTCAGCCACAATATTTCCTCTTTAAAATCAGACAGAATTTGAAAGACTATTGTCAAGAACTATCTTTCTTCTGAAACAGATGCGCCCTATGGTCCTTCACTATCACCTGTACCAAAGAAAACATTCCAAAATTTCTAGAATCCAGATTAGGTTAGCAAGTAGCACAACCATTATTTAGCTTTATCTATTTCCTCTATCTAGAACCAGAGATGAAAGCTTCAGAGAGCAGAGACAGTGTTGCAAATCCTTCTTGCCTTTTGCACACTGCCTAGTACAATTTAAGAAACAGAGAGGGGCAAAATGAACACATATATGTCTATGACTGAGTCCCTTTGTCCAGCCAAAACTACCAAGCATTGTTAATCAGCTATACCTCAATATAAAATAAAAAGTTAAAAAATACATAAAATTTTAAAAATGAAATAGTAAACAGAGTTCTGTAAATCTTTCTGAAATAGATGTCAGGTTAAGTAAGTTACAAATGTCTCCACTTCAAATCTGGACTAGAGACCAAACGCAGGACAACATAGTTCTTTTTCCTCCTAGATGGAAATGAAATTTTTGCTTTATTTAAATCTCCAGCAGCCTTGCTTTTTCTGCAGTCCAAAAGAGAGCATGAAAATAGGACACACGAATATTTCATGTTGACATTTGGTTCCTTTGTGAATGCAAACTAATAAAGATCAATGATAACAAAATAGGCTTGCTCTGCAAACCATCTGGTGGAATACACTGAAGCTGTTCAGTTCAGTTCAGTTCAGTTCAATTCAGTTCAGTCGCTCAGTCGTGTCCGACTCTTTGCGACTTTATGAATTGCAGCACGCCAGGCCTCCCTGTCCATCACCAACTCCCAGAGTTCACTCAGACTCACGTCCANGTCAAAGGCTTTGGCATAGTCAATAGAGCAGAAATAGATGTTTTTCTGGAACTCTCTTGCTTTTTCCATGATCCAGCAGATGTTGGCAATTTGATCTCTGGTTCCTCTGCCTTTTCTAAAACCAGCTTGAACATCAGGAATTTCACGGTTCATGTATTGCTGAAGCCTGTTAGGAATGGCCATTAAGTTTCACACACACAGAAGGCCCATCTTTGTGATCTTTCTCAAATAGTTCTGGGGTATTCCAGTGCTCCTTCTTTTTCAGTTCCAATGGATGAGAATTGCTGGGCTTCATCTATCAGAGGAAGCCTTATACTTCAGCTTAGAGAAGAAAGCAATTTATTATTTCAAGAGACAGACCCACATTAAATTTATAGCTGTCCAAGGTCAAGGTGGAGGTTCTCATCCATACCAAAGACTTACCACGGAATGCAGCAACTCAAAGAAAAACTACAGGTTGGCTACAGGTAAGCATGTGACTCCAAAAAAGGGATTAAAACATAATAAAATAATAAAAATAATTTGTAAGGTGGTTTCGTCCCACCTTTGGGTCGTACCCTCCACCCAAAGCAGTCAAGGAGATTAAGTGCCCATCTACAAAGGCAAGTGCATTTCCTTGAATGAGAAAAACAGATATTTTATGGCCTCAGAATTTAGTGAAGAACTGTTTTGTGTAGTTTGTTCCATTCAGTTGTGAATCTAGTGGACCTTCCATACAAAAGGAAGTCTAATATTTTTTGAATGATTAAATGAACAACCATAAACTCAGTCTCTATTTCTTTCTAACTTAACGTGCCCTCCTCAAATAAACCATATTGTTAGTCTCTTTTAAAACTTACTGCAAGTGTAGCACAGGGAACTCTACTCTGTACTCAATAATGACCTATGTGGGAAAAGAATCTTAAAGAGAGTATATATATATATATATATATATACACATATACACATACATATATGTGTATGTGTATATATATATATGTATAATTGATTCCTTTTGCTGCATACCTGAAAATAATACAACATTGTAAGTCAACCATACCCCAATAAAATTTTTTAAAACCTTAATGTAAGTAAAGATTCCTCAGGACTTATCTCACATTATTCCCTTTTGCTCCCTTCTATAGGCACTCCAGTTCTTCAGACACATAAAAATGAGGGAAAACTTCTATGACACTTTACATCATCTATAATAATTAAAAGCAAAAAGAGGAAATTTAGAATCTCAAATTCTATTTACCTTTATATTTGGGAAAATAATCATTTGTGGTACAAAGTACAAGGGTTCGCACATGTAAGAGTGGTTCGGTATAAGTCTTCACCAGGAAATTCAAGATGAGACGGTCATATCTACTTATGAAAATGCAAACTTTGTTTTCACTTACTTAAAGGTATTAATACCTCTAATGAAAGCGTAGGATTTAATTGACATTCAAAGACATATTTACTTAACATTTACCTAGCTCACTTTTATTTCTCAAAACCTGTCTTATTTAAGACAGTACTAAGTGTTGAAAGAATATAAAGATAAATAAGACCCAGTCTAGGGACTTGGGACTCACTATGTAAATGGTTACAATTCAACATAAAATTAACTCATTCAGCAAATATGGTTTGATCAGCCATGATTGTCAGGCAATGTGCCAAGTACAGGGATGATGAGACAAACATGTGAAATACCCCCCAAATTCAGGGAGTTTACTGAGTGGCCTAGGACCACTGATATGTACTCAGAGAGACAGAATGCAGCTGAGCTAAGCTAGGGTTAGCAGGACAGCAGTTCTTGGGGGAGATCAGAGAAGCCTTAATTAAAGGGGTTATAATAATATTCTAACAATGAAAGTGTAAAACAACATTCATTATAAATTGGATATTTGTTTTTCCTTGCTGCAGGTATGAACCAATTTTCAGTCTTCTGAATTGATGACTATATCCTTGTTGGCTCCATGTTTATTCTTCAGAATGCCTGTCTGGCCTACTTTCTATATCAGTCTCTAAGCTCCCATGGTCATATCCCCTGAAATATTTATCAAAGTTTTTTTATAAGCAGAGACCTTACTGAGAGATTTTCAATATCAGTAGAGTGAGCAGATTATCAATTAAAATCAGAGTTTGCAAATCCATTTTTGGCAGAGTTGCAGACTATATTCTTTTTAATGTGTGGCTAGATCTCTAAGAAGAAATGGAAATCTCTCAGGTCCTTACCCTACCACCAAAGCTGTAAGCAGTCAGCAGATTTAAAGGAAAGGTTTCCCTAAGGCCAATCTGGATAGCAACAGTGAAATCTAGAGACCATTTCTGGGGACAGCAGCAAAGTAGAAGAACTGAATCGGAAACATTTACAACAAAGCAAGAAACCATCAAAAGAGGACAATTGTGAGAATCCCCACTCCAGTATTCTCGCCTGGAAAATCCCATGGACAAGGGAGCTTCCCTGGCTACAGTCCACAAGATCACAAAGACATGACTAAAGCAACTTAGCGCACATGTACATATCTAGATATACTGTAGTGAAAACACAGACTATCAGACTATTAAGACCAAAGAGAAGACAATTATGTGGCCAAAGACAAAACGAAAGATCATACAAGATTGGCAGCAAACTTCTCAACCCTAATAGAAGCCAGAAAACAGTGGAATAATCTCTTCAAATAGTTGAGACAAAATTACTAAACTTAGAATTGCATACTCAGACTTCCAATAAGAAACTCCTAAATAAAGTAGTCATAAAGGTAAGAAAAAATGAGCAAATTAAATTGTTAACACATATATAAATCTAATCTAAAATTATCTTATACAATATTAAAAATGACAATAATGTCAAATGTAGGGGTTTAAGAGGACAGAAATAGTGGACAGAATGTACAAGTTGGGAGTGGCTGTGCGATCAGAGTTAAAATGTTCTGAAGTTCTTCTATCAAAGGAGTCTTTTTTAAAAAGAGAGAGACTGAGAAAACACAGAATTAGCATTGATCATGTTATAGAACTGAAGCTGGATAGTACATTACTAGCATGCTTATAATTTACATATAGGTTACATATGTTTTTCGTAAGTCTTTTCATTAGTTCTTGCAAAAACTAATTTTGCAAAAAGAGCTTTGTTAAAATAATGTTTTCTTCCTGATGCACAATGGGCCCAGAGAATAAACAAGCTTTTTGGTGTCCGCATTCTCCTTCAAGACTGTGCTAAACTCCTCCACTTAATCTGTTTATTTAGGAACATGGACTAACATAATGAATGAAAAATGGTGGAGACTCATTTAGTTATACTTTTTTTTTTCTTCTTACCTGATAACAGCATCCTCTAGATTAGCAGGGATCAAGTGAGATTTGTGCTTGCAAAATAGAAAATTAGCTACATGAAATGCATTACCAAGTATCAGCAGCTTCTAGGCAGAGGACGATTTCACAGACAGGAATTAAAAACCCTGTTATATCAGAGCATGAATGAGAGAAACAGAAGCAGCATTTTTGCTGTTTGTATTAATAGTTAAATATGTTGCTATGTCTATGGGAATTGTTGGGGTGCATATCCCCAAAATTGCAATCCAACATCAATAGATGGACATGAATGACATTAGGAAATAGATATGGTAGTGAATGTGTTTAAAATATAGCTGTGTTATGGAAATTTATACATCTGTGTGTCTGAATATAGTTTTAGCTGTTTTTACATGAGAGGTAATAGCACCCTATTATATATATATATACTGAAGATAGAGCTTGGGGTGGAATTCTGTGTGCTGTAAAGGCTGAAATATGGGAGTTTATTTACATGGGAAGATATTAGACTGTGTGTATGTATTTGAGCATTGTAATATTTTGTACCTTCACTTAGTTTATCTTTTTAAATGATCAAATTATATTTTATTAGGAATTTTGTTCCAGGAAGCTAGGTGTCAATGTCTTTATTCCTCTAAATATGAAGAAAGCAAAGGTCCTTGTTGAACCAATAAGCATATTGAACCTGTCCCCAAATGTTAATGAGAACATTAACTCACTTAATATGCTGGGTGACTGCTCTGCCTCAGATAAATTATTTCTACAAGCTGCCAAATCCTCTTTGTTTTGCTGTTGTTGTTATTTGTTTTTCTGCCCCAGCACTTAGACAAAAGGGAATATCCAAAAGCCAATTGTCTGCCCAAGAAAGCCTGACATCTTAGGGACTTTTCTATCACTAATCTGACTTGAATTTGCATGTAATAATGGAGCAAGTGTTCTGTTACTTGTCAGAGTAGAGAATGGATAATTTTACTTTAACACATTTTCCAAACCATCATATCAGAACAAGTTCAAAAATATTGCCGTTAACCTTAATGACAAAATTATACCCCCATTAATTTCTATTAATATTTCAAAAGAAACTATGTAACACAAAAGAAGTTGAGTTGGAATTCCCATCCTTTGACTCATTAGCAATATGACAGTGCGAGTCATCTGAAGTAGATAACTCAGATTACTCTAAAACTAAAGAGATAATCCCACCTAACTCACAAGGTTTTCTGAGGATCAAGTAAAATACGATACACATAACAGCACTAGGAAACTCCCAAGGTCAGTACAAATGTCAATTATTTTGATTATAGTTACTAGGTATGGTTTTTAGACGTGCAAAGATGCTAACAGTTCTTGTAAGGAGTATTTCAATAAACCAACCTTTGGTGTATATAGATCTTTACTTTCGTGAATGCTCTAGTTTTGACTAATATCTAGCATAATAGCCAGGTTGCTGATCCAGAAAATCTGTGTATTCTGAAAGGCAGTCTCAAAACCTACAGTGCAAAGCGGAGAGACCTCATCCTTCTACAATTCTTTCCCACATGTGGACTGTTTAAGAATCACATTTCATGACTACTGTGGAAAGCATGTTGCAACGTAGTTTTATAAAGTCTTCAGTAGGAAAATATCTATAGAAGAATTAGAATATTATCTGAAAATGGAAAACCCATTTGCTGTGAAATTAAATATCACAGTCTTCATATTGCAAAGCAATAAATTGAGATTTTGCTCTCACTAGTAATCAGCAAAATAGAAGAGTCTGACATTAACTGTACTTTAAAACTTTGAGTAACATATGTACTTTGTTACAAATTCTTGCTAGACAAATTCTAGCAAAAGTAACCTTTTAGTCTAAATGGTGGTAAAAGGGCCATATTTTTGCTTTCAGAATGGTTTCAAACATGTTTTTTTGTGAAAAAAAAAGCATAAGGTCAATCCCTGATTTCCTTTTTCTCAATCACCATGCATTTTTCTTATTAGTGGGCTTCCCAGGTGGCGTTAGTGGTAAAGAATCCATCTACCTGCCTATCCAGAAAGCACAAGATATGCAGGTTCAATCCCTGAGTCAGGAAGAGCCTCTGGAGAAAGAAATATCAACCCGGTCCAGTATTTTCTTATTATTATATCTGTCTCTCTTGACTTGTGCATCTCCTTCTCTCGTTGACTCTCCTATACATGTAGACCCCAAGAACACACACAACCTGTGAGGACTTGCACACTAAGTCCTCTAGCCATCAGAGCCAGTGACCACCCTTCTTAAAAGATGGTTGAGACCACTTGTACAAGACCGCTTATCACTCTTTCCATCTACTAGTTGCTGGAGTATAATCCTACCTGGCGCCCTGTCTTCAATATCATCATCCCCAGCAATGCCCAGGACCTCCTTCACTTCATCCAGTTCTCCACTCCTCCCTTACTCTCCAGATCCTCTTACTGTGCCCTCCAGAACTACCACCAAAGAAGGTAAATGATCTTTTGTTGGAATAAGAATTAAACTTGTTGTAATGGTTATACAGATTTCAGGGGAACACACTATATTATAGAATAAACAAGCTACAAGTTTCTCTGCTCACAATGTTTTCTAATACACTTCTGAAATGTTGAGTATTACTATTGTTGTTGTCTCTATTAAGGCAATAACTGAATAAATAAAAAGTTAAGTGAAGTGCCCAAGGTCATTCAGATACCAAATAACAGAATAGAGATTTGAACCAAGTAATCTGAGTCCAGAACTCAGACTCTCCAACACAACTTGTTCTGGTCTCCATGCAAACAGCTGATTCTCCAGCTCTTCAACACTTCCTGGAGAAATCCCTACCTACTCATTCTCAGTGGAATTTTACTGATGGTAGGACTTTCTCTTGTCTGGGTAGCCACTGTTTCTCTCACATCCCAGGTATAACAGTCTTCTCTTCTCCCCCCTTGCCCTCCCAAACAATTAAGACTCCTCCTTTACAAATTGAGACATTTGTTTATACTCTCCATTTCTACTTCTTAACCTGTTATCTGCCTTCCAGGTGGCTTAGTGGTAAAGAATACTCCTGCCAATGCAGGAGATGAAGAAGACACAGGTTCAATTCCTCGGTTGGGAAGATCCCCTGGAGGAGGAAATGGCAATCCACTCCAGTATTCTTGCCTGTGAAATCCCATGGATGGAGGAGCCTGGTGGACCATAGTCCATAGGGTCATAAAGAGTCAAACACAATTTAGTGACTGAGCACACACATGTACAAACCTATTATCTACAGGCTTGTTGGAGCCTGATGAGAAACAGAGAGCAGAACAATATAATTATGGCAGCAAGCTTTATTTAAATAGTGCTAAAAGTTGTCAACATGAAAGGCATGGAAATCTGAATTCTGGCCAGGCAGATCCTCACTTGGATCAAGTTGGGAGGCTGCTATGTTGTCCCTATAACTCCATGAAGAATTAGGAGGACATCAAGAATCCCCAGCCTTTTATTTACACCCTCAATCTCACATATGTCCTTTGCTGGTTGAAGAGAAATCATATCCAAGGCATCATTTTAGCCAATTTCAGGCCCAGATCAACCACTGAAGTCTAGCTTAGCTAGACTACCAGCTCAGTATCCCTCTCCATACAAGTCCTGACATGACCCTGAATGACTTCTCTATGTGCATAAATGACACATCAGCCAAATGTCTCAACTTTCTGACCTCCATATCTCCAATGATCATCTTCCCCATCACCTCTTTATCTCAGTTGTCTGCACACCATTACCAGAACAGTTGAACGATGCCATAAATACTGCATTAGACTTGTGTCTTTATAAACTCATGATCACAAACTTCAAAGGAACTCTCCCCTTGTTAGACAGTAGAGTTACTCTGCCCTGATGAATTCATGCTCCCACTCTCTTTGGTGACTATTGTGAACCTTCTCCAGTTTCCTCGGACCCCTACCCTCAGTGCTTCACCCCATCTGCACTCTCACTCTCAGATGGCACCACCATCTACCCCACAAAGAAGCCTTAAGACAAACACTTCTAACCCCAACTCCACCTGTAACCCTTCTCCTCTCAAAGACCAGACCCTCCATCTCTATTTAGGTAGCAGACCTGTCCTCCTTCTCAGGAATATCCCATTGATGACTATTTGTCCCTTTCAGGTATAATTAACATCTTCCTCTAAACTGAATCTTCTCAGAGATAAGCATTTAAGCATCCTCAGGTCTAGTCCATCTTTAAAACTAATCTGACATTGGCTCCACATTCTACTCTAGCATCTTTGTCTTTGTCTTTCAAAGTCAAGCTCCTTGAAAGCATTTTCTATTCTTATTTTCTCTGCTTTCTCATCACTCACTCACTCCTGACTGATTAAACAGAAATAGCTCTTACTAAAAACTCCACTGACACACATGCAGTTAATTCTACTGGTTGCTTTTTAGAAAACCAAATTACTTGTCCTTTTGAAAATAATTACAAATTAGTTATCCTCCTGCAAATAATTTTATTCAATTATTCAAAGAATAATTAATCATTACCTACAATGTGCCCTCAGCTACCATAGACCCTGACATATATCAGAGTAAAAGATACACAAAATCTCTGACCTCCAGGATTTTGAACTCTGACTTCTGGCCTCCAGCATTGTATAGGGGTAGGGAAAGATATTTCCCAGAAAAATAAAACAAAGAAATGTACAACATGTCAGGTATACTGAACATGAAATAAATATAAGAAAGCAGNTCTGAAAATAATTACAAATTAGTTATCCTCCTGCAAATAATTTTATTCAATTATTCAAAGAATAATTAATAATTACCTACAATGTGCCCTCAGCTATCATAGACCCTGACATATATCAGAGTAAAGATACACAAAATCTCTGACCTCCAGGATTTTGAACTCTGACTTCTGGCCTCCAGCATTGTATAAGGGTAGGGAAAGATATTTCACAGAAAAATAAAACAAAGAAATGTACAACATGTCAGGTATACTGAACATGAAATAAATATAAGAAAGCAGGATAAAGGGGCTAGAGATTACCTAGATGAGAAAGTTGTAATGCTATGTTACACAAAACATGTGAATAGAAACCTAAAGGAATTGAGACAGCCAGCTTCTCAGATGTTTGGGAAAGAGAGTTCTTGGTAGAGAAATTATCAAGTACAAAGATCCTGAGGCTGGGACATTCCTATTTGAAAACGAGCAAGGAACAAGGAGATGGATGTGGCTGGTGTATGGTTGCATGGGAGAGAGTGGCAGAGATTAGAAAGTTCGTGGGGCCCACATTGTATAGCGTTTTGTAGAACATGGTAAGCAGCCTGCAGTACACTCTATGGGAGAAAAGATAGAACCATTTGGGCAGAGGAATGACATAATTTAACTTCTGATTAAAAAGGATTTGTCTGTCGGCTGTGAGGGAACCAATATGGAAATGAATATTCCAGGAAAGAGAGGATAACTATTCAGACCAGGGTAAATAGGCTCAGCAGTAAAGAATTTGCCTGCCAATGCAGGAGACATGAGTTTGGTCTCTGGTTGGGAAGATCCCTCTGGAGAAGGAAATGACAACCCACTCCAGTATTCTTGCCTGGAAAATGCCATGGACAGAGGAACCTGGCAGGCTACAGTCCATGGGGTCGCAAAAGAGTTGGACACAATTTAGCAACCAAAACAGAATACAATGAGAAGTGGTCAGATGATGTGATATATTTCAGTTCAGTTCAGTCGCTCAGTCGTGTCCGACTCTTTGCGACCCCATGAATTGCAGCACACCAGGCCTCACTGTCCATCACCAACTCCTGGAGTTCACTCAGACTCACACCCATTGAGTCGGTGATGCCATCCAGCCATCTCATCCTCTGTCATCCCCGTCTCCTCCTGCCCCCAATCCCTCCCAGCATCAGAGTCTTTTCCAATGAGTCAACTCTTTGCATGAGGTGGCCAATGTACTGGAGCTGTCTCTTATACACATCTAGATGTGTATAAGAGACAGGAAAAAGAGGGAGCATTAGACAAACTTTATCGGTCCATATTTGTGTGTGCGTGTGTGTGTGTGTGT
>SJYA01000291.1:404161-460934 GCA_006410615.1 Neotragus moschatus | reverse complement strand
CGTCCCCGTCTCCTCCTGCCCCCAATCCCTCCCAGCATCAGAGTCTTTTCCAATGAGTCAACTCTTTGCATGAGGTGGCCAATGTACTGGAGTTTCAGCTTTAGCATCATTCCTTCCAAAGAAATCCCAGGGCTGATCTCCTTCAGAATGGACTGGTTGGGTCTCCTTGCAGTCCAAGGGACTCTCAAGTGTCTTCTGCAACACCACAGTTCAAAAGCATCAATTCTTTGGTGCTCAGCCTTCTTCATAGTCCAACTCTCGCATCCATACATGACTACTGGAAAAACCATAGACTTGACTAGACGGACCTTAGTCAGCAAAATAATGTCTCTGCTTTTGAATATGCTATCTAGGTTCATCATAACTTTTCTTCCAAGGATATATTTCAAGGCAAGAGTCCATGAAATTTGCTAGTAGAGTACTGTGAGATATGGGAGAGACAGAAGAGGCGATCATTACTTAAATTTTTTGGTCTAAAAACTGAAAAAATTGAGGTACCAGTTAATGAGATGGGGAAGGTTGCAGCAGGCAAATCATCTATCCAGTCAATTTATAATCTGGAGTTTGTAAAATCCTGGACTGGATGTAAGATTACATGAGCTATCAGCATTTGTATGGTGTTTAAAGCCATGGGACTAAATGAGATGATTTCAGGAGTGAAAGCAACTGAGAAAAAGAAGAGTTTTGAGGACTTTGGGTGCTTTAACATATAGAGGCCAGGAAGATGAGAAAGAGACTGAAAAGAAGCCATTGATTAGATTGCGAAGAGAACCAGAAGAGAGGTGAGCTACAGAGCCAAGCAAAGAAAGTGCTTCAGAGGACAAATCAATACGATGAGACTGGGAATTACTGAGATTTGCCAGTGTGGAAGTCACATGTCACCCTGACAAGAGCATTTTCAATAAAGTAGTAGAGGTAAAACCCACTGAGTGGGCTCAAAAAAGACAGAAGGAGATAAAGTAAAGGAGGTAAAGAACATACAAGGACTAACACCATCAAATATTTGTTTGGGGAAAAGAAATGTAAAGATGGGGGTAGCTGGAAAGGAGTGTGGGCCAAGAAAAGGCCTTGCATTTAATAATGTGAGCAATTGCATCATGCTTCAATGCTTATGGAAATGATACCATGGTTAGGAAAAATCAACTGTGGAACCAGTAGCAGATTCAAGAGCAAAAGCAGACCAGAGGGGATGGGATACAAAGCACAAGGGAAAGAGCTGGTCTTAGCTAAGAGGCAGAGAATTCATCTCTTATAACAGGACAAAAGGCAGAATATTTGAGTATAGATTCCATCAAGTTGATAGTGGAAACAGGTGGGAATATGGTCAGTGGCATCCCTTTCATTTGGCTGCGTACTCCATCCTCTTTTGTTTCTCCTCTTCTCCGGCAGTGCTTCCTGTTTCATCATATCTTCCTCTGTCTGGAAGGCAGAGGCTCTGTGCAGGGATGTCTTCCTTCCTTTTATAATTTCTTCATTGGCTACATTACCTTAGCAATGTTTTCAATACCATCAAAATACTTCTCACCCCCAAGTTTGTCTCTAGCTGTACATCTCCTCTAAGTTTCAGACCCATGCATTCACATGCTTTTTGACATTTCTTCTTGAATAGCTCACAAGCATCTGAAACTCAACATTTCCAATGTAAATCAATGATCTTCTCCCCAGAAACCTAATTCTGCCCACAGCTCCCCATTTCATAGAGCCATTTATTGTATTCCATAAACCAGAACCTAGGAGACATTCTTGATATTCCCTTTACACTCTACACTCAAATCATCACTAGCTCCCATCAATTTTAATCATTAAAGATCTCTTAAGAGAAACCAGCCACTACTCCTCATCTCTACCATGAGCACCCAAGTCTAGACTATTATCTCCCCTGCCTGGCTGCAGGCACCCTCACCTTGCTCAGATCAAACTTTCACAGTACAAGCAGAGAAATAGTTTCTAAATTCAGATCTGATGTGTCCCCAGACTCATATCTCCTGTGACAAAGCAATTCATCTAAAACTTAAAACTACCACAGTGTCTACAAGATCAGACATGATCTTGCCCTTCCTGCCGCTGCAGACATTCACCCCTCACTCTCCATGT
Source organism: Neotragus moschatus (assembly GCA_006410615.1). Taxonomy (NCBI): domain Eukaryota; kingdom Metazoa; phylum Chordata; class Mammalia; order Artiodactyla; family Bovidae; genus Neotragus; species Neotragus moschatus. The sequence continues at coordinate 458,840 of SJYA01000291.1, read as the reverse complement.
TCTAGCCCCTCTGGCTTTCTCTCCATCCCTCCCCCTTCCTACCCTTCCTCCTACCTCTTCATCCTGCAGATCTCAATTCAGATATCACTTCTTGAAAGAAGCTTTTTCTGAACCCCTACTGCACCTGCAGTCAACAACACATACCTCTCTTTCCTAGCAGTGATCAATGTTTTTACATTCATTAAACTCTAAGAAGGCAGGAATTTTGTCTGATTTTTTTTTCTCCTTTTTTTTTTTTTGCAGTATCCTTACCACCTAGCACCTTAACTCACATGTAATAGACATTCCACATTTGTGTAGTTAAGTGAATGATGGGTCATTATCACAAGGACTGCAACAGTTGATGAAAAAGGAAAGATACAGATATAAAACTTTAATATACATAAAGGGTAAAATAATTTAATATCACCAAGACAGTCACATAGAGCTAGTCCTTAATGAGCACGAATCAGTCAAAACCTTCAGTACTTTTAGCACTGCTCATGATGGGCTGATGAAGCAAAACTTGCTGGGAGATGAAAACCCCAAATGGTACTTCCTATTGTGCCACAATTCAGCTGTTTAATTTTTAACATGGTGCTTCATCTGTCTGGCTCTTGTTTCTCATCTTTGTAAAAAGAACAGGCTAAACAAAATTTTCTCCATATCCTCTTCCAGGTGTGAGTAAAAAATATTTCCTGCCATTTGTTGCTGTTCAGTCACTACATCATGTCAGATTCTTTGCACACCAGGCTTTGCTGTCCTTCACTATCTCCTGGAGTTTGCTCAAATTCATGTCCACTGAGTCAGTGATGCCATCCAACCATCTCATCATCTGTTCACCCTCTTCTCCTCCTGTCTTTAATCTTTCCCAGCATCAGGGCCTTTTCCAGTGACTTGGCTCTTTGCATCTGATGGCCAAAGCATTGGAGCTTCATCATCCATCCTTCTAATGAATATTCAGGATTGATTTCCTTTAGGGGTGACTGATTTGATCTTCTTGCTGTCTAAGGAACTCTCAAGAGTGCTCTCTAGCACCACAGTTCTCAACAAAGGATGTTGCAGCCATCAAGCCATCACATTGCAGCTGCCAGACAGTGAGGGAACTCAGGATAGAGACAAATGGGCCAAATCCTCAGCCTCTGCAGCCACTCCCAGCTGTGTACCCTGAAAGGATTCAGGATGGAGAAAAGCTGGATACTAGCCCTAGATAATTAAGGTCCATATCACAGGAATAATTTCAAAAGCCCTGACTCTTGCATCTTCCCATATATATAAAAGCACTAAATTTAAATAAATAAATAAAAGCACTAAATTAATTAACTTGAGATGTCTGATTTTCTCTAATTAACAATAATCTTTCAATTTTCAAACTACCTGGTCTTTTATTGCAAAGGCTCCTATATATACTGACTCCCTGACCCCCTTGCCTCTTTGGAGCAGTCTCTCAGAGCTATCTGAGATGCTCTGTCCTGGGCTTAAGTCCCCAGTTTTGTCAGCAAAATAAAAAATAATTCTCAACTTTTTAATTGTGCCTTTTTTTTTTCCCACTCAACACAGGTCAGAATCCAATACCATCTATCGTCGTTGAAAAATAAGAGGTATAAGCAGAAGAGCAATAAATGAGAGAACTTTGTGTCCCAGGACAAGATGGGCTTTGATCTGGACTATGAAGGAAAGAATGAGAAGAGGGCAGAAAAGGACTTTCTAGAAGAAGCACAGGGCTGAGAACATGCATGGCCTTTGGATGATATTAATAAGTAGTAACACTCTCAACTTGAGAAAGAATCTCTCCCTGCCCCCACCCTCTCCTCCCCTTATCCTTGAGAAAGCTACCCTGCCACTGCTGTGATGCCTAGACTCCAGTCAGTCCCGCCAGAAAGAAGCAGTGCCTGGGGACCCTCTCCCCAAGGCCTCTGATCATCCTATTTGTGACAGCCCCTGAATCATACACGTGTCAGTAATGCCAGTGCCACGGCCGGCCTGGGCAAGAGCACAGACAGATAACAGAGCAGCCTCATCCCCAGGGTCTCGTGGAAATGCCAGGGCTGTTATTTCCATGCCCTCAACAGGGAGATCAGCCTGCACCTGGAGGCTCCACGGAGGTGGTTTAATAAGACATTTGTTTACTGCCTTCCTGCTACCTCTGACAGTAGAATCCTTTCTGATTCTTTCCACGATTTGACTCTAAATGAAAAAGTAGGATCTCGCAGTTGGGCGGCGACGAGACTGCGACACCACTGGTAATCCGCCAAAGCTCCAGAATGTGATCTACAGGATGGAATAAAGGGAAAAACAACCCATGTTTCTGGCAAACATAACCCTTCCTCCTGTCTGGGACAGATTGCAGCCTTCTGGAGACAGTCAGGGGAACAGAGGAAGCATGGAGTCACTCTTGCTCATTTTTCCTTGAAAAAAAAGAGAGAGAAGCTCACCTTAATAAATGACAGTCTTCTTTGGGCCTATGATAATTTCAAAGCAGCTTTTTTAAATCTGTACAATGAACTGATGACCCTACATTACAACCAACCTGGGGAACTAAGTATAATTATGAAATTGGAGGACAAGTACAAGGTCAAGTGTGGGCAAGGAAACTGTGGGAAGCCAGGGGCAAGATCAAAATGAGCAAGAAGAAACAGTTTTCCTAGAATGTCAATCATTCTGTCTCTGCATCCTGACTTCCTTTACATCTCTCAGAGAGATGGGAAGTAAAGGGACTTAGCAGCAGCAGCAGCAGCAGACATGGGAATCACACACCTCACCTGCCCTTCATGCTTCAGAACATTGCAGATGCAGGCTTTGTGTTTGACCAAACTCCACTTATTTTACCTCCCAGCCCACCATGCCCATGTTGGGGAGGGTTGGAGGGAGGAAAGGGAGAAGATCAGAAGACTTCTTACAGTTTTATTTACTATGTGGTTTCACTATTCTAATTATGACAGATACAGCAATTAATGAAACAAAGATCCATGGTCCATGCGAACCTTCCATTCCAGGAGGGAGGGCCAGACAGTCAATGAGAGACACTAAACAAGTAAATTAAATGCGTTAGAAGATGTTAAGGAGTTTGGATTACACTGTCTGGGAGAAAAGATGCAGCAATTTGGGCAGAGGAATAACATAAGTTGACTTCCATTCAGAAAGGACTGTTCTCTCTGCAGTTGGGAAGCCAGTATGGAAGGAAATATTTCAGGGAGAAGAAGATAACTATTTAGACCTCCGGATAGGGTCACCAGATAATTTATCATCCAAACTGGGATACTTGAGAGTGAAAGGAGGCAACGTTAACAATTATACTGAAACAGCTGTTATATACTTCAACTGTCCTGGGAAAATGGGGATGCGGGGTCATGCTAGTCTGGGGAAAAGGAAAGCAGTGCAGAGTAAAGAGAGCCTGGAATGTGAGTGCAGGGAAATTTTTAGCTATTTTTAGTATAGTAATCAGGGTAGACTTCATGAAGAGGTGATGCTGCCTCATCTTTGCAAGCCCCCATTTCCTCATGTATAAAAAAGGCAATTAGTCTAAAATAATTGCTAAAGTTGCCCACAGTTCAGACATTCCTACTACATTCCACAGTAGTCCAGGCTTGAGGGGCTGTTCTTCCCAGGTCAGCTGTGAGAACAGGAAGCAGTAGATGCTGGGGATTGCTGAGGCTGTTCATCGGAGAAGCCCAACATTGTGTTTGCAGATCACACACTGCAGTCCTCTAGTTTCTTTTCAAGCACCGAATGTACAGCCTTGAAGTTGCACAGGTGAAAAGCATCCTCTACTGCTGGCAGGCCGTGTTCTGATCCACAAGGTCAGGTGATGGCCAGCATTCCAGAGGGGAAGAGTGGTGCCCACCGCCATGGTGATCATCAGTCCTTACACCTATGTCTCTGTCCTTGTCCTAATTGTCCTTTTCTATTGGGGTGGGGAGGAATAGAAGAATGGTTAACAAAAAAAAAGCTTAGAGACAGTTCTGATCTTGAGAACTGAGGCAGTTCTGATAAGGAGAATTTTGAGATTTTTGAACACACAAAAAAACTAGAAATGACAGGAAACCAGCCAGGTGAATATATTCAGTGACAGTTGATATGTGGGTGCTCAGGGGAGTGTAGAAAGACTCAGTCCAGCCCAAGGATTAAGAGCAGTGGCATCAGAGTCAGGCAAAACCAGGTTCTGAAGAGCCACACTTATTTAACTTCTGTGAGCCTCAGTTTGCTTATTTGTTAAACCATGCTACCAACAATCTCACAGAACATTTTAAATGAGCATAAAATACTTAGCATAGTGGGCTTTCCTGGTGGCTCAGCAGTAGAGAATCCACTTGCCAATGCAGAACATGTGGGTTTGATCCCTGCATCAGGAAGATCCCCTGGAGAAGGAAGTGACAACCCACTCCAGTATTCTTGCCTGGAGAATCCCATGGACAGAGGAGCATGGCAGGCTACAGTCCATGGGGTTGCAAAGGGTTGGACACAACTTAGTGACTGAACAACAATGGCTTATCATGGTAGCCAGCTCAAGCTAGTGCTAAATATTTGGGGAGAATGGCAGTTGCTACTATCATGAATACTGAACTATTCACTTAGAAGTGATGCTTAAAGGACTGGGGAATGGAGGAGATCAGTGGGAGTGCAGAGATCCTTTAAGAACCTTGGAAAACACAGGAAGCATTCAGGAAGAGAAGAAAGTGGTGGCACAACAGACAGAGACAAGCACAAGAGAAGACTGTGGTAGGTAACAATGTATTGGTAGAAAGTCAACTGGAAAAGGTGCTAATTCAGAGAACAGGGCTGGCATCCTCCAATGCAGCAGAGAGAAGGAACATCATTGAAGGTCACCATTCCCATTGGAAATCTGTGGGCAATGAAGAGCTTGATGGTTGGTACTGGACTAAAGGGGGATAAGGAAAAGTATTGTGAAGAGTAAATTCAGTAGATACATTTGTTCAAGAAAAATGCAAGTACAAGAAAAGCAGACAGTAGCTGTGATTTGATATCTGTGTTCAATGGCAGTGGAGTGAGCTATATTACATGGGTCAGAGGAAAAAGAGTTAGTCTGGAGGGCAAGAGTCTGGAAGACACTGAAAGAGCCGCCCTCTAGAGCCAAAGTGGAGAACTTGTAATCACTTCAGACCTTTCCTTGCCTTCTCTGCTGACTGTCAACTTTCTAGACATGGAATGGTGTCCGCCATGGTTCCAGCGCAGGATCTGGGAACCTGGTCATCCTAAGGGGTACGTGTTAAATGAATGAATGAATGCAACAGAATTCCTGTTCCTTCTTCAGGAGGATTTGCCCCTTGCCTTCTCCTGTAGGCCCAGCTCTCAGTGACCTCCTTTGGAATCCTCTCAGGTAGCTCAGTCCTCCAAGCCACCCCCTGGCCTTTCTCCAAGTTTGGATGCTTCCCTCTGACCAGGCTGGTCTTTCACACTACAAGCTTACCATTTGCCTACCCTATGCCTTTTCCCAGATCAGCCTCTTGATTGGGATGCCCTGTTGATTCTGTGCCAACAAAATCCTCCAGGACTTAGCTTGAATCTTGAAGCCCACTCTGGCATGCTTCCCCAAGTGTCCCAGCCCAAAGCCACCTCAGCTCCTCTGAATGTGCCCTTGGAATGCATTGTCTTGTGTTGACAGGGATATTTTCATGGGCACAAGCCTAAAACCACACACTGCTAGGATGCTCCTGGGGTCGTATGAAGACAGTCATTTATAGATGCTCCCCAGAAGAATATCCAAAACCAAGTGGCCTCCTTGGCTCATTTAAGACTGTGTGCTTAAAGGATTTCCACGGTGGTACAGAGGCCAAGAGGCCTCCCAGGTGCTGCTAGTGGTGAAGAACTGGCCTGCCAATGCAGGAGACATAAGAGATGTGAGTTCAGTCACTGAGTCAGGAGGATCCCCTGGAGGAGGGCATGGCAACCCACTCCACTATCCTTGCCTGGAGAATCTCATGGACAGAGCCTAGTAGGCTACAGTCCATAGGGTTGCAAAGAGTTGGACACAACTAAAGCACTTTGGCCTGCAGGCCAGTGGCTAAGACTGTGTGGTCCCAATTCAGGGGGCCCGGGTTTGACCCTGGTCAGGGAGCTAGATCCCACATACCACAACTAAGACCCAATATAACCAAATAAATAAAATTAAATTTTTAAAAAAGAGTGTATGCTTGAACCTGTCTAAAAGACACACCAAGATAGACTCAGATCTCAAAGATTTCAGTTCTGAAACATCTGCTTCACCAAATACTACTTCAGCAATCACCGTGACTTGGTAATAATAAATTATGCTCCTATGTAGTGGCTTAAACAATGACAACATTTATCTTGCTCACAAATATGCAAATTGGACAGGATTCCATGGGGAATTGTGTCCCATTTTACTCTGTAATAGATGAGGCACTTTCAATGTGGGAGCTGGNTGTTCTGACTTTGCCTCTTGGGTCACAATGTATTTCACACCAGGCTATGCAAATTATGAACCATTTTCTTCAGCTGTTTAAGGATTAACAAATACAGGCTGAGCACCACAATTTCCTGGAGACTTTCATAAGAACACATAAATGGGTCTTACTACAAATCTACTGAATCGGAATAAACAGGGCTGGAGTCCTGGGATCTATATTTTTAAAAGATCTCTGCATGATTCTAATGATCCATCAGGTTCAAGAACCACTCATCTGATTTTTTCAAATATTTATTTATTTACTTGGCTTCATTGGGTCTTAGTTGCAGCATGCAGGCCCTTTGCTGTGGCCTGTTGGCTTTTCTAGCTGTGGTAAGTGCTCTAGAGCACATGGGATCATTAGTGTCAGCACTCAGGCTTAGCTGCCCCAGGGCATGTGGGATCTTAGTTCCCCCACCAGGGATCAAACCCTTGTCCCCTGCATTGGAAGGCAGATTCTTAACCACTGGACCACTTGGGAAGTCCCTCATTTGATTCTTGTAATCGTTCTGCATGCTGGCTTCAGATGAAATAATTAACCTATTCCATAGACAAGGAAAGTGAGAATGGATCGGATTTGACCAATGACAAACCAGTGAGTGGTAGAGCTAAGTCCAAAATAACTTACTGACTCCTAGTTCATTCCTGCTGGTAACCAGCTGTGTGACTGTGGAAAAGTCACTTAGACTCTCTGGGTTTTATATTTAATATATAAAATTGAGCTAGAACTCCAGGCTCCTTACCCCTAGAGAAGTGTGGTCAGAATGAGTGAAATGTGGGAAAATAACTATACACTTCCAGTAGAAATAAGAGATGCTGTCCTGATTTAAATTCAGGACCTAGAACCTCTTTAGAAGTTAGAATCACAATTCTCGATAGAGATTACCGGATAGAGTATTCCTATCGATTTCTATCTAGACCAGGAGTGAGCATTTGTTCCAGAATTCCTTCCAGAGGAAACTGGAATTGTAATAAATGTCAATTTCCGGGTCCTTCTGGAGATCAGAATTTATAACATGGTTACTAAGGTGGCCACTGTCCCCTTGCCTTTTGACCTAAGGAGCCAGTAAAGCACCTTCTACCTGCTAAGAAACGAGAAGCAGCCAAACAGTGAGAAGCCAAGATGACAGGGGCCCAAGCTCTCCAGGGCTTTCCAGGTAGCTCAGTGGTAAAGAATCCTCCTGCCAAGGCAGGAGGCACAAGAGATGGGGGTTCAATCCCTGGGTTAGGAAGATTCCCCTGGAGAAGGAAATGGAACCCTACTCTGGTATTCTTGCCTGGGAAATCCCATGGGTAGAGGACTCTGGCAGGCTACAGATCATGGGGTCACAAAGAGTCAGACACAACTGAGCACATGAAGCCCACCCTACAGCTCCCGTGATCTAGTGCTTGTCCATTCACTGAAGCACTCCATTATCCTTATAGAGAGCCCCACTCTGTGCCACAACTAGTTCAGGTGAGTTTCTGTCACTGTAATCCAAAAAGCATACAGGTACTGACTCACTTTAACAAATGTTTCTGCTGACAATGGAAACCTTACACAAGACAGAGGCCAAGTCTCTGCTCAGGTTCCAAGGGGGCCAAGGCCCTCTTCCTCCATCCAGTTACCTCCCTTGGGATGTTTCCCAGCCCCTCAGAGGTAGAAAGGATGTCTTTATTCACAATAATGACCATCGTGCCAACTTCAGTGATGAGAACCATCATGTTCTGAATCTTCTTTCAAAATAATCTGAGATGGCTTCTTGGCACCCTGCAGTTCTTTGGGCAACCCAAAATCAGGGAAAGGAACTAAGTAATAACTTGGGAGTTTACATGAATTCATAACAGGGAAGTCTATTTAAACTTCTTCTTTGCGGCTTGAAATCCCTTATTTTCCAAATTCCCAACAAGAAAGCTAAGAGCTAATATTTGATGGTTCTGCAGTGAGTATACTATACTATGTAACAGCTTTTTTGGTATTGGTCTCACTCTTGGATCCATTTTATGTTCCTCACCTTGTTTTGACTTTTTTTTTTTCTTATTTTTAATATATTTTATTTTGATACATCTTGAGCCTTCTTAAAGCCTTTTTGGAACAAGAAGCAATATAACAAAATAAAAATAGGTTTCCCCTTTGTTACCAGAAGAATCTTTTCCCTTTTATGTTACACATAGACACATAAAGTGATGGATATCAGAAATAAAATATTTAGACTCAGTGTTCCATCAGTCACCACAAGGCATTTATTGTGCCTTCTTATGTACAAGAAGCTGCAAGGACTTCAAATAAGTATAACAAACAGCAAAAAGCTTCCAATATAGCTTAGAGACAGAGCACTTCACACAGCAGAAAGAATCATCCAGGAATGCAGGGCCATCAGTGGAGGGAATTCTCGTGGGTTGAGGGGATAGAGGAAGCTCCATCAAAGATGAAGGACTTGAATCAGACTTGAAGGAATATAGAAAATTCTAATAAGTAGGGAAAATAATAAGATTTTTTAAAAGCACAGGAAGAAGAGAATTACAGTCTTGAGAGTATAACATAAACTTGGGGTTCTCAAATTTGAGCATTAGAAAGTCCTGGAGGGGGGAAGGGAGAAGTAGGTTAAAGAGGAAGGGGATACATATTTAATTATGATTCATTCCCATTGTTGTACGGCAGAAACCAACACAACATTGTAAATCCGTTATCCTCCAATCCAATTTAAAAAATAATAATAANCAGTCTTGAGAGTATAACATAAACTTGGGGTTCTCAAATTTGAGCATTAGAAAGTCCTGGAGGGGGGAAGGGAGAAGTAGGTTAAAGAGGAAGGGGATACATATTTAATTATGATTCATTCCCATTGTTGTACGGCAGAAACCAACACAACATTGTAAATCCGTTATCCTCCAATCCAATTTAAAAAATAATAATAATAATAAAGAAGGTCCTGGAGGGCTTTTTAAGGCACAGACAGCTGGACCCAGCCCCAGAGTTTCTGGTTCAGTGGGGTTGCAGCAGGGCCTGAAAAGTTAAACTCCTGAAAAGTTCCCAGATGATTCCCTTGCTATTTCTTACTCCAAAAATATGCCCATCTAAACAAGAGGGCTTCTCTGAAGGAAATCATCTGGTTACACTGATGGGCATGTGACAGACACAGGAGTCATACAGACCCAGGCTTACATCCACTCAGCCGCTCACCTGAGTGAGTTTAGAAAACAACTTGACATCTCTGCCTCAGTTTCCCCATCTTGCAAAGATGTGTAAATGATCATACCCTTATTGTGAGAATTTAGAATAAATAATAAGGGTCTGATCTAATATGTGCCCCCAAAATGCAAGCAAGTTTACTGATACCTCCATTTTTTAAGCCAATATCTCCATTATCTAACAACTATGTGTTTATCTGTCCTCTCTGTGCCACATGCTAAATGGATATTGTAGTTGGGAAGAGAAGACATAAGTGCAAATTATTGTGATATGAAGCATCATAAAGGGAGCACCGTGGGATAGTGGGGCTTCCCTGATGGCTCAGCGGTATAGAATCCACCTGCCAATACAGGAGACACAGGAGATGCTGGTTTGATCCCTGGGTCGGGAAGATCCCCCGGAGGAGGAAATGGCAAACCACTCTAGTATTCCAGTGTTGTCTCACACAGTTTGTTTGGGAGATCACTAAAGGCAAAGCTAGGGAAGAGATCTGTCATCTCTTAATTACTTGTCATCTGTTAATTACTTGTCATTCTTTTCTACTTCTTTGAAAGAACAAGTTAGACAAGATATTGTATGATTAAAAGATTTGAAAGGTGTACTCCAGCCAGAGATGAGTAGAGCTTGGGGGTGCCTGGTTAAAAGTTAGTTACAAGAGCTTTGCTAAAGTGTCAAGGATAGTGCCGTCCTGCTGAGGGTGTTTTCCTGAAATGAGCTGCTTATAATATAACCTTCCTGAGCCTCAAATTCCTTGAGTATAAAATAATATTTCTCTTCCAAATTAGCTGGGAAGGTTAAATAACATAAAATGTGCAAAGAGAAGAGCCTCGTATCTCCCCCCCATTTGTACATCTGAAGTCTCAGCAATCTTGAGTTCCCTCCTCCATATTGAAACATTTACTTTTCCATAAGAAACTCTCAAGAAATGCCAAGAACTTTTAAAATCACCTACTGTGAATGCATATATGGCCAGCAATGCAAGTGGTGAATTTACAGGTAAATGGATTTTCCTTACATTCTTATTCCTTCTTTTTTTATTATTGTTACTTTTAATTGGAGGATAATCACTTTGCAATATTGTGCTGGTTTCTGCCAGACATCAACATAAATTAGCCACAGGTATCCATATGCCCCTTCCCTCCTGAATCCCCCTCCCATGTCTCTCCCCATCCTATCCAGCTTGACAGGGAACATTAACGAAATGGCTAATTGTCACATGCATAAAAATTGGTGAATATCATTTCTGATGTACAACTGCTGAAAAAAATATTTGGGGCACATTCTGCTTTTCCCCTGACTAAAGCATTGAGTAAACTCAGTGTAGCTGATATTGGAATGTCAATTGCCCTGGGAGTGCATGCTAATTAAAAATGGAGAGAAGCCAACAGGGGCAAGTGGTGGTGGCACTCAAACATTTGGGTCTGGTAAAATACTGCAAATCTGATTGTTTGTGTTGCAAACCCTTAGGAGAGGAGTGATGTTTTTTTGAATCTATACAACCCCAAGGATCTGTTGTTGCTATATAAACGTGAAACAAAATAGTTATATTCATAGCTTGCTATGTACATTTGTCAAACCTCCCGAGTCTGATATATCCAGTTGGGATTATTTCTAGCAGCTGCTTAGAAACTAATTTCTAGGAAGATGACAGAAAGTCCTCTCTTTCTTTCCAGAACTTGTTGTTTTAGTCATCCTCCAAGAATAAAGAAATCATTCATCATCCCGAGAGCCTTTCTGAATTGAGAAGCTTTCTGAGAAGCTGTTAGTACCCCAACCCCACTTTTTCTGACCATGTATCTCTCTTGATTGCTCTTACAGGAATTGACCCAAATTAAAGCTTTACACTTATCCTTCATTTCTCATAAAATAAAAAGTAATTTATTATATAGTACAATGAATCTAATATGCAATATCCAATTACTAGACAATGCATTGGGCTTGCCTGGTGACTCAGACGGTATAAAGAATCGTCCTGTAATGGAGGAGACCTGGGTTTGATCCCTGGTTCAATCCCCTGGAGGAGGATAGGACAACCCACTCCAGTATTCTTGCCTGGAGAATCCCCATGGACAGAGGAGCCTGGCAGGCAACAGTTCACGGGGTCGCAAAGGGTCAGACATGACTGAGCAAGTAAGCACAGCACACAGTCAATGCATAACCTTAACAAAACTACCCAGGCTCAAATCACAGCTCTTTCATTTATTACTTGTATGACTTTGCATAATTCTTTTAACTCTCTGTGTCTCACTTCTTCATGCATAAAAGTTGGACAATAATGTTACTTACTTAACAGAGTAGTTAGAAAGACTAAATGAATTAATATTTGTAAAATATTTAGAATAGTGTCTAGAACACAGTAAGAACTGCATAAAATAAATATTGGTTATTTGTATATAAGCCACAAAAGGATGACTAATATTCAATGCAAAACAAAAGACATCCAGTGCCCATGTGCGACAGAAATAGTTTAGTTAACTACACTGGTCACAGAAAACCCATCAACACAGTCCTTCCATTGGACTTCCTTATCTGCCAAGACCAATAGTAGCTGAAATAACCACCACCTAAAACAATTCTAACAGAAATTGTCCATTTGGAAACCTGCCTTACTCTGATTTGAAGGAGTCGAACATAAGCAATTAGTTGGGGAAAAGACATGAGAAGGAACGTCTGCAATACTACCATATGAGGCCTATCTTTTTTGGTGAAAAACAATGAGGAGCTCAGAGCGCGCAACAGAAGGGATGTCACAGGAGCACCGCCTCTCCCTACCCCACCTTCATCCTTAACTCAGTCACATCTGACTACTCACTGTCCCCTAACACACCCTGGGCTTTGTGTCTGTGGCCCTCATGAGTCATCCTCCATCCACCTCAAATATTTCTCTCTCACCCACCACCCTTTCCTCAGAGTAAACTCTATTCTACTTGACTGAATAGTCACAGATATAGAAAACAAACCTATGGTTACTAGGGATTAAGCAGGAAGGAAGGGATAAACTGGGAGATTAGGACTGACATATACACACCCAACTTTACTCACTTCAGTTACTCAGTTATGTCCGACTNCCCTTTCCTCAGAGTAAACTCTATTCTACTTGACTGAATAGTCACAGATATAGAAAACAAACCTATGGTTACTAGGGATTAAGCAGGAAGGAAGGGATAAACTGGGAGATTAGGACTGACATATACACACCCAACTTTACTCACTTCAGTTACTCAGTTATGTCTGACTCTTTGCGACCCCATGGACTGCAGCATGCCAAGCTTCCCTGTCCATCATCAACTCCTGGAGCTTACTTAAACTCATCCATCAGGTTAGTGATGCCATCCAACCATCTCATCCTCTGTCATCCCCTTCTCCTCCCACCTTCAGTCTTTCCCAGCATCAGGGTCTTTTCCAGTGAGTCAGTTATTTACATCAGGTGGCCAAAGTATTGGAGCTTCAGCTTCAGCATCAGTCCTTCCAATGAATATTCAGAACTGAACTCCTTTACGATGGACTGGTTGGATCTCCTTGCAGTTCAAGGGACTCTCAAGAGTCTTCTCCAACACCACAGTTCAAAAGCATCAGTTCTTTGGCATTCAGCTTTCTGAATGTCAGTGTGAGATGTCCAACTCTCACATCCATACATGACCACGGGAAGAACCATAGCTTTGACTAGATGGACCTTTGTTGACAAAGTAATGCCTCTACTTTTTAATATGCTGTCTGGGTTGGTCATAGCTTTTCTTCCAAGGAGCAAATGTCTTTTAATTTCATGGCTGCAGTCATCATCTGCAGTGATTTTGGAGCCCAAAAAAACAAAGTCTCTCACTGTTTCCATTATTTCCCCAACTATTTCCCATGAAGTGATGGGACCAGACACCATGATCTTAGTTTTCTGAATGTTGAGTTTTAAGCCATTTTCACTCCCCTCTTTCACTTTATCAAGAGGCTCTTTAGTTCCTCTTTGCTTTCTGCCATAAGGGTGGTATCATCTGCATATCTGAGATTACTGATATTTCTCCCAGCAATCTTGATTCCACCTTGTGCTTCATCCAGCCCAGCATTTCACTTGATGTACTCTGTATATAAGTTAAACAAGCAGGCTGACAATATATAGCCTTAAGGTACTCTTTTCCCAGTTTGGTACCAATCTGTTGCTCCACATCCAGTTCTAACTATTGCTTCTTGACCTGTATACAGATTTCTCAGGAGGCATGTCAGATGGTCTGGTATTCCCATTATGCGAAGAATTTTCCACAGTTTGTTGTGATCCACATAGTCAAAGGCTTTGGCATAGTCAATAAAGCAAAACTAAATATTTTTATAAAACTCTCTTGCTTTTTCAGTGATCCAGCGGGTGTTGGCAATTTGATCTTTGGTTCCTCTGCCTTTTCTAAATCCAGCTTGGACATCTGGAAGTTCATGGTTCATGAACTGTTGAAGCCTGGCTTGAAGAATTTTGAGCATTACTTTGACAGTGTGTGAGACGAGTGCTCCTGTGTGGTAGCATGAACATTCTTTGGCATTGCCTTCTTTGGGATTGGAACTATGTACTAAATAGATAACTAATAACCTACTGTATAGCACAGGAAATGCTATCAATATTCTACAATAACATATACAGAAAAAAATCTAAAAATGAATATACATATATGTATAACTGACTCACTTTGCTGTATGCCTGAAACAACACATTGTAAATCAACTCTGTATCATGCTTAGTTTCTCAAAAGTCATGTCCATATCCTTTATGATCTCATGGACTATAGCCCACCATGCTTCTCTGTCCGTGGAATTTTCCAAGCAAGAATGCTGAAGTGGTTGTCATTTCCTCCTCCAGGGGATCTTCCCAACACAGAGACTGAGCCATTGTCTCCTGCACTGGCATTTGAATTCTTTACCACTGCACCACCAGAGGATAGTACTCCAATAGAATTAAAAAACAAACAAACAAAAAAAAACTTGACTCAATAAACTCTCTAAAACACTCCCAGATCCCCAAGCAAATTTGCCAGCTCTCTCCTTTACATTCCGCACAAATGAAACTTAATTTTCCTTCTTGCAGTTCACTCACTTGCCTCTGATTTCTATTAAATGCAGAGATTATTGATGGCAAAGATTTGTCCCTACAATTCTTTCTCTACACCACCAACCTCCAGAAAAGTGAAACACACAAACTATTGATACAAGAGCAATATTTACATAATAATTTAATTAACTCAGCTGTTGATTAGGAGAAGAAACTGAGACAAAATAAGGAACTTAGCAGCAGTCTTATATGCATAGAACACAGGTCGCTTCTTAGCAATTTCCTGAAGGTTAGCCCTGCCAAGAGATCTCCTCAAATTCCCAAATTGCTTTGTGAACAAAAAAGATACGAAAAAAACTCTTATAAAGTCAAACTTATAGAATTCTAATCTGTTGAAATTTATCCTGATTCTAAGTTAGGACTCCTTTTCAGAAAACCAATGACATCAGTTGAACACTGTTTGGACTCTCCCATTAGTGTCCTGATGAAGAAGACTTGTTCTGGAAGTGAATGCCTGCACACAGAAGTTCTTGCAGGATTAGAGGTTCTAGTTGGTGTGTATTGACGTGGGAAGTGCAAAAAAGAAATCAAGAAAACATTAATTGCCCCAAACTACTAATCTGTGAGAACTGAGGCAAAATATAAGGAATAATTCTCACATTTTATGTCACCCTGCACTGATATATCCTTGCCCAAAGTGATTTTTTTGTCTCAAAAAAATAGAATATTCAATTAGATCAATTAGTAGTTTTAACTGTGCCAGGAAATCAGACTTAAGTACTATGCTTATATGAAAAAAAATATATGTATCACAAGAGTTAGTCAAAAGCACTCTATGAAGTCCATTCTGGAAGCCTTTTCTCAGATTCAAATCTGCCTAGAGCTTATTTCAGTAAATGCATCTCAACAGTGACACCTATGGATGCAGGAGGATGTATATGTTTGTCATCTCTAGGGAAGTCAGTGAAGTTACCTTTTGATTCCAAAGAAAATACTCCTTTGTACTTTCATAACTTAAAGTATTTATTTATCATTCATCTGCCCTTATTTAATCTAGCTGAGCTGAAGTTTGAAGTATTGCAAAAAGTCAAAGACACACAATGCATTTACATTTGGGTCAAACTCATTTTCATAAATAAAACAAATAGCAGAAAAAGAATCACTGTTTGTCCATTCTAACACAGGAAGGATAGAATATCTGACCACAGTTAATCTGCCTTAAGATAAACACAGTAAGGAAAATTGAGGATGAAACAAATTAATCAACTGTAAAGTGCTAGTGAAAACAGAAGATACCTGACATGCATCTTTGCCAAAGTTAAAGTCTTTATAAGGATGAAGCAAGGTGAAGATTGCTATCTAAACTGCTTACATTTTGTCACTCAAACCATGAGGATTTATTCAATTGAATTACAAAATAGAAAACCGATTAATTTTATGTTATCCCTCTTCTCGGTTCCTCCAAGAACAAAATCTGTGGACCTTAAGTTCTTTGAATAAATGTGATTATATTTATCCTTCCTTTTCAGAGCTTTGTGACTTGAAGCCAATGACATTTACCTCTCACATCACACAAGTACTACATTCAATCTCACAATACAGTACAAATGGGATCAGAGTTTTGCACATAAATAGTGTCTACACAATAGCATAAATAGTTGCAAGTAGAAAATTCAAACAGCATTTTCCATGAAATGACCCAGAACCACAGTTTGGGATAATTTTTTTCACTGAACTGATTGAAATAAGCTTTTGTTTTTAAAATCAAACACAAAAACCCAGTTTTCATTCAAACCCATCAAAATCAAAACTAAAAGGAAAACTACTACTACCAAGTGCTACCCCAAGTGAAAAGAAAGAGAAATTCATTTTCTAGGACTAACTACCTAAGTTCACGCATGAGCATACAAAAACATTAAAGTTCTAAAAAAGCTGGAATAAATACACTGAAAACTAATTGCTGTAGCTTCTGGCAGGCGAAGAAGCATTAACAATAATACAGCAATAATAGCATGGTGTAATGGAGAGAAAAACTTGAAATCTGAAGATATGGCTTGTGGTTCATTTGCATCTGTGGTAGATGACCTTGGAAATTTAAATTCCATTGAATAAATATCTAAACATGTATTTCCTTACATAAAACAGGAGTCATAGCTGACCCCATTTAACTCTACAGGAATTAACAGCTTTCTAAAGTCATCGTCACCACTACCATCAACATTTCTATCATAACCCCCCTCCAACACTGCCTTTAGGGAGAGGATACATGGGGGTACACTCAGTCACCAAGTCATGTCGGACTCTACTACCCCATGGACTGTAACCCACCAGGCTCCTCTGTCCATGGGATTCTCCAGGCAAGAATCCTCGAGTGGGTTGCCATTTCCTCCTCCAGGGGATCTTCCCTACCCAGGGGTCAAACCCACCTCACCTGCACTGGCAGGCAGATTCTTTACCACTGAGCCACCTGGGAAGCCCTAGAGAGAGCATAATGTCCAGTTTCATTAACTGTTACTTAATTGAACACAAATGACAAAGATGCAAGGCCTATTTTCATCTTTTAAAAACAGTCTGCAGAAAATTAACAATGTTAACATTTTTAGTAATGAGCTAGAATTCTTACAGTAGATACTTTGAATTGTCCAACTGACCTCTGCACCAAATTTATATGAATAAATGTATTTGTTTATTTTTCTGATAACCAAAGTGGTAGGACATGCTTATGGCTAACAAATTTGGAAACCTTTGAAAGGTTTAAAGAATAATCTCCACCCCAACTAATAATACTGCTGTTGCTGCTGCTGCTGCTGTCATGTCCAACTCTTAGTGACCTCATAGACTGCAGCCTACCAGGCTCCTCCATCCATGAGATTTTCCAGGCAAGAGTACTGGAGTGGGGTGTCATTGCCTTCTCTGACTAATAATACCGACCCCCCCCCCAAAAGAAATTACTATTAACAACTAAGAGTGTTTCTACTAAGAGATTTTATTTTTATGCAGCTTTAAGTGTTTTTTTGTAATAATTATCTGTATTTCTAAGGAGCAAGTTTTTTGATTGGCCCATTCCATCTTGTTATTTTACTTTCTATTTCATTAAANCTTCTCTGACTAATAATACCGACCCCCCCCCCAAAAGAAATTACTATTAACAACTAAGAGTGTTTCTACTAAGAGATTTTATTTTTATGCAGCTTTAAGTGTTTTTTTGTAATAATTATCTGTATTTCTAAGGAGCAAGTTTTTTGATTGGCCCATTCCATCTTGTTATTTTACTTTCTATTTCATTAAATTGTGCTCATTCGGCTATAAAAACAAAGTGGACTAAAGTGTTTCAATAAAGCCCTTAACAATACAGATTACATTCATTTCAAAAAAAAATAAAGAGGCAAAGGATTCTAAATGACTATATCTGATTCCACATTTCATCTTAGTAACAAGAAAAAGGCTACCTCGTATTAATAAGAGGTATGCTTAGAAGTGAGATAAAGGCGTAATAAGATCTAATACAGTCTCTATCATGTGAAGGCCCTCAAAACAAATGTCACTATGGTCACCAAATGTTGAAAACTGTCCTTTTTTACTCTTATTTCCCTCCCATCAGTGGAGTTTATTGTTGTTCGGTGGCTAAGTCATGTCCCACTATTTGCAACCCCATGAACTGCAGCACGCCAGGTTTCTCTGTCCTCCACTACCTCCCAGAGTTTCATTTCCATTGAGTCGGTGATGCTATATAACCATCTCATCCTCTGTCATCTCATTCTCCTTTTACCTTCAGTCTTTCCCAGCATCAGGGTCTTTTCCAATGTGTTGACTCTCCACATCAAGTGTCAAAGTATTGGAGCATCAGCTTCAGCATTGGTCTTTTCATCGAATCTTCAGGGTTGAATCCTTTAAGATTAACTGGTTTGATTTCACGTAGCCCAAAAGACTCTCAAGAGTCTTTTCTAGCACCACAGTTCGAAATCATCAATTCTTTGGGGTAGCCTTCTTAATAGTCCAACTCTCACATCCATACATGACTACTGGAAAAACCAGTTCAGTCAGCCAATCAGTTCAGTTGCTCAGTCATGTCCGACTCTTTGTGACTCCATGGACTGCAGCACGCCATACTTCCCTGTCCATCACCAACTCCCGGAGCTTATTCAAACTCATATCCATCGAGTCAGTGATACCATCCAACCATCTCATCCTAAGCTTTGACTATATGGACCTTCGCCAGTAAAGTGATGTCTCTGTTTTTTAATACACTGAAAGTCATACAAAGTTTGAACACTGAGCCCTCACAGGATGAGAACAGGAACCAGGACAGGAGATAGAGTACTGGTAGCCAATTGGAAACACCCAAGCATAAGCTCTAGCAAGCCTTGGGCAGACTGACCTTTCAGAACTGTCGTAGCCCAAGACTCCACTGAAGCCTTGTCTGACAGTTACATCAAGGGGACATGGCCTTTGCTCCTGTGCTCCCTTCTACTGAAGCACCTGCTGCACCAAACTGTGTTCACACCTGCAAAACTTGACTGTGAACCCCTGAGCAGCAGACTGTACATCCATCTTCTGTGTATCTCTAATTAAACTCCTGGCACTCAAGGAAATTTGATAATTAAATTAATGAACAAATGAAGTTTGGCCACTTAAGGGTACATCATTGCCATTCACAAAAATCTCAGTTCTACAACCAAAAAATCATTGAAAGCATATTAGATCTTCAAAGAAGCCCCTTGAAGAGATGAAAAGGGAAATTACACTGCAGATCTCATCACCTCCTGACTCCCCTAAAGCCCACCTGACATAGCAGCCCCTCTCAAACCCCCTTCTTTCTCTGTCCCTATTCTTCTCCTCTGCTCTCTCAAAACTCCTGACTGGGCATTGTAGGAGTTGCCCCCTATTTCTTCCTAATATTTGAACTTTTCTCAACACCAATCTAAAATTACACTGATTATTTGCAGCAACACAACACAAGTCCAGACTTGACAGCCTCCTGAGAACAAAGTATCCCTACTCCTCAGAAGCAGGCTTGAGGGAAGGCTATAAATACTTAGGCATTAATATTATTATCCTTGTCACAGAAAGAAAAAAAAAAAGAATTAATGACTCCCTGGGCCCTCTCTGGGGATGACCTCAATGCCTCCATCCCTTGATCTTTTCATCTCATTACCATTTCCTCCCTAATATCTTCCCTCCTTCCAGTGAGAAACTGTCATATGTAAGCAATGGGCCATGTACACAGACCCTGTTCCTTCAATGAACTGGGACTCTTTCTGCTCCCACCTCCATGTCTCCACAGGCTGCTCAGTGCCTGTGTGTCATCCCCGAGCAATTTTCATCAACTTGCTCAGAACTTGCCTGAGGAGAAGGGGGGCTGGAGCGGAACCGTCTCTTTAATGGGATTTTAATGTGATCTTCAGCAAACTAATCTTATTTAGATATCATAGGAAGCCATGTAATCTCATCTGGGCACTCTTATTTCCTACAGAAAAGGGAAAGCTTTGTAATTCATTTTCAGCAACAGGAACACTTTAATAAAATCTGCTTCTGAAGGTTAAATGATCAGACAAACAGCTGCCGCCCTGAGACCCTATATCCATTTCATTGATTGGGGCAAGTATGACAACAAAATGACCACTACAGAGGTTGTTTAAATAAAATTTATGCTGAGAGCTTAAGTCACTGTCATAGGTCTCGATTTTTTGCCAGTGTTTTCAGTGCTGAGGGAGGCAGGATGCAATGAGTCAGGGTCTGAAAGAATAGTCCTTAATATGGTTCTGCCACCTTCTTGCCAGTTGCAACCTTGAGTCTTTCTAAGCCTCATTTCTGTACTAAAAATGACATGCTATGGCCTGTTTTCAGACATCTGGCAACCATGACAGGCTCATAAAATAAGTGTTCCTTCAAAACTATATTTTTTAAAGGTTTGTCCAAGGCATAGTGATGGAAGGGGCTGGAGACCACAGTGAAGCAGAAGCCCAAAGGAGCTGAGTTGAGACAGCAACACTCATTCAGTCTCTCCATCATCAATTCCAACAACAGCTCTGGGCCCAAGCACCTGAAAGCCTCTATCCCTAGGAGGAGTTCCAAGAAATACAGTCTTCTCTCTCACCCAGGGATGTTTTAGTACTTCACAGATGGACTCCCTGGAAACCCATCAAAATACTACATGCATAATCCAGTCCTGCCTACTTTAAGACTCATAGGAAGATCTGAGCATTACTATCCACCAAGCTGAACAAAGGGCTAGACTGAATGTTTGTCTCCCTCAGATTCAAACGTTGAAACCTAATCTCCAATGTGATGGTTTTGGAGATGGAGTCTTTGGGAGGTGATCAGGTCATGATAGTGGAGTCCTTATGAAAGGGGTAATTGCCCTTATAAGAAGACCTCAGGAAGAGTCTGGGGGAGAATGTGCATGCTAAGTTGTTTCAGCCACGTCTGACTCTCTGTGACCCCATGGTCTGTAGCCCACCAGGCTCCTCTGTCCATGATATTCTCCGGGCAAGAATACTGGAGTGGCTCGCCATGCCCTCCTCCAGGGAATCTTCTTGACCCAGGGATCAAAGCTGCGTCTCTTACGTCTCCTGCATTGGCAGGCAGGTTCTTTACCACTAGTGCCACCCGGGAAGCCCTTGAGGAAGAATGGATACATGTATATGTATGGCTGAGTCCCTTTGCTATCCATCTGGACCTATCACAACATTGTTAATCAGCTATACTTCAATCGAAAGTAAACAGCTTTTGAAAAGGAAACCCCAGGAAGCTCCCTTTCCCCTTCTGCTGTGTGAGAACACAGCAAGAAGGCAGCTGTCTGTAAACCAGGAAGTGAGACGCCATCAGACACTGAATCTGCTGCTGCTTTGATTTTGGACTTCCCAGCCTCCCGAACGATAAGAAATAAATTTCTGCTGTTTGTAAGTCACTCAGCCTATGGTTGGGCTTCTCTGGTGGCTAAGTCAGTAAAAAAAATCTGCCTGCAGTGCAGGAGATCTCCTACTGTGCAGGAGACCCGGATTCAATCCCTGAGTCGGGAAGATCCCCTGGAGAAGGAAATAGCGACCTACTCCAGTATTCTTGCCTCAAGAATCCCATGGACAGAGGAGCCTGTTGGGCTACAGTCCATGGGGTCACAAGAGTCAGACACAGCTTAGGAACTAAAGCATCACCACCACCTGTCTATGGTATTCTGTTTTAGCAGCCCAAGCAGACTAAGACAATCTTTACTGCAGTTCCTTCTTCTTTTTGTGTATGTCTCTTACCCCAAAGTGTGACCTCACTCAGTTAGGGACTGGACTTGTCCATTTGTCTACCCCCAGCCCCTAACATATGATCTGATACATAACAAATGTTTGTTGTTAACAAAGATTTGTGCTGAGCAAATATTTGTTGAATGAAAGGATGAGTCCATGTGTCATGCTTAATGGCTACAGACATAAAGATTCTATAGACATTATCATCTTTAATTCTCACCAAAAAACCTATGATATAAGTATAATTTTCTCCTTAGAAATTAACAAAACTAGAGTTCAAAAGGATCATTTGTATAATATACATTTTGTGGATGCCCAGTTGGAATTTAAATCCTGGTTTCTCTGATTCCAAGATCAAGTTTTGTTTTGTTTTGTTTTCATTTTATCATGATTTCTCACCAACTTATATGTAAACTATGATTAGAATTAATATTAATTGATTTGAAGCATAAGTCATTGAATTTGTTAAGGATTACTTCTTAGCCCTTTCAACTTGATTAGATGACTCAAAGTAAACAATAATCATGAAGACAGTTCCCATTTCCTGAGTCTTGTCTATTGAGGATTCTTCTTTCCTGTAACTTCATCTCCTTTCTTCTAAGAAAAACCTTTCCCTAAGAGAGGGCCAATCCTGTGTAAGGCAATGAGGAGACGTGACCTACATATGTGATAAGATTTAAAGGAAACTTCTACTTGTTCTCAAAATATCCCTCAGAATATCTTAACCCAGGTCACAGTGACCAGATTCTCATGTAAAGATTTGTGTGTAGGAGGTCTGGGGGGAGTGATATATTCAGAAACATGCATGTAAAGAGTATGAGGATGGATTGGGATAAAGGGAGGAGTTGAGTCATAGTCAATTTCTAGAGAAGCCTCAGCTGATTCTTCAGGGAACTTTGGGGCTTTATAGCTCTTCAGAGTTGTCCCTACTTTAGGTAAGAAAGCTAGACCTTTATATCCCAGCACTGAACAATATTAGAGCCAAAGAGCTCCCTGCAAGTGTATTTAACTTGGTTGAGTCAGCTTCAAAAGTAGGAAGCCAATGCCAGGAGAAGAACCATCAAAACTGTCATTCTCAGTAACTGAGGAATGAGTGTGTCCATCATAAGCCGATGGCGGAGTGGGATGGGGTGGGGAATGACACCTTGCCAGTGTAGCATCAATTACATCCCTGTGTTTGGACCTACTTGCTTCATTAAGTAACTATTACCTTGAGAACAGCTTCTCCAGGACATATCTCCTACTGCTATACCTGCTCTCAAGGCCACAGGGGATGCTCATTGTCTCTCTTTTCTGCAATTCATGTCAGGTTTCCATCTCCGTTTGAAGGCATCTTGCTGGGCTATGTGGCTTACATAGTGGAATGACTGAGACCCTCATCCTGAGAGGTCTGAGCCTTCTCAGTCTCTGCACATATTGAGTTATGTCATGTTGGGAAAGAAGTTATCAAGAGGACCTCCCACACGATGAATCACCTGGGCAGCAAACTATTTCTCTGTCCCTCTTGTGAAACAGCAGCCCCACCTCTTCCTGACTGTCAGGATCAATGATCATTGCCAACTAGTGACTCCTGCTGGCTTCCTGATATGAGTAGCCCAAGGGAGGTTAGTAGCAACAAGAGATTAATACTTAATGGACTCTTAGTGTCTCCCTTCATGGAGGTATTCCTTCTCTCAGAATCAAGACCTCTAGACCTACAAAGTGAGGAGACAGGAGGCACAAACTCTCCAATGGTTCATCACTCCTTTTTCTAACCTGTTTTCCTCAGACCTTTGTAACCTTTCTAACCAAGAGCTGTTGATTTAGAATGTACACTGCATCCCCCAGCTCATGTTATAGCTGCACCTTTCAAAAGCCATGTCATCATTCTATCAAGGCCACAGCCTTTGTGGGTATGCTATATAATAGGGCCATAGGACCTCATGATCACACACCCACTGCCTCATCTCCTTTACTGTGGGACCCTTCATCTTGGATATTGAAAAATCCCTTTGCCATTGAATCACAATAGCCTATAAATCCTTGGATACTAGTGCTGGCTGAGGCACAGAGTACAGGGAAAGAAAAATCACACCCAGATATTCATTGACCCCACTCAAGACAATTCACTGTCCTTCAAGGGTAAAAGGGATCCAATGTAATCAGCACACCCCAAAATGTCCAGTTGCTCTCCTCAAAGGATGGTGTTACAACAGGGACTCAGGATACAACTCTGTTGCAGAAAGGTTGAACCCTCAGCAGCAGCACAGTAATATCAGCCTCAGTAAAAGAAGGCCCATGCTGCTGACCTTTGGCATAGCTTCCATCCCTACCATCAGGGAACTCATTTGTGAGCTCCTGCAATAGAGAGTCTGATGGCAGAGGCTGGCTGCCATGAACGGCCTGAGACTATCTCACTCTGGCTATTTACTACTTCTCCCATTGTGGATGCTCACTGATGGGCATCAACGTGGCTTACAAAGATCACCCTTCATGCCCACTTCCCTGTGTCCATCCACATGACTTCATGCTCCCAATCTAAATATTTTTCATTCCAGACCCCTTACCAACTAGCCAAGACATTCATGAATATTTATGAGTTTATGTATGGGGTGTGTGTGTGTGCTCACTTGCGTCCAATTCTTTGTGACCTCATGGACTGTTGCCCTCCAGGCTCCTCTCTCCATGAGATTTCCTAGGAAAGAATACTGCAGTGTGTTGTCGTTTCCTCCTCCAGGGGTTCTTCCCAACCCAGGGATTGAACCCACATCCCCAGTGTCTCCTGCATTGTAGGCATTTTCTTTACCACTGAGCCAGGAAAGAAGCCCATGTATGTTTTTACATAGTGTCAATTCTAGTTCCCAAACAAGTGGGTTATTGATTACAGCACCCAAATCTTTGCCCTGAAATGTTTACCAGTGCTGTTGCTTTTTAAAGAAAGCCTTAACTGGGACTGAAATGTAGCATTAGCTCCCTTTCAGCATATATCTCTTGCCCCTAGGGACACCATGTTCTATTAACTATCTCTAAAGCTCTCTGTGGGTTGTACACCCGGGCTGCCATTCTAACCTTGCCACTCATTACAATTTTACCCATTTTGCTTTTGATAAAGTGTCACCAGCCAGCCTCTATTATTTCAGGATCTGACCATCCCCATTGCAATCAGGGAGCCTGGTTCTGTAACAGCACCTCCTACTGTCAGCCCTGGTTTAATCTCAGTGCTGCTGGGTCCCCTCTCACCAGGGCATCCCTAATTGCTCTGATAAATGGAGTGTCCTGCAGGCCCTCCTAAAGAACAATCAGCTTTCCTCCCTTTCATTGCATATCCACACTAACATGCCTTCTTTTTCTGAGCCTTTTGTGCCTTTCTCCTATTGTCTGCCACAGCAGTTGTGGTATTTCTACTTCCCATTGCTTTCTCTAAGCTTCCAAGAGTCATTCCAGCAGCTTGTTAGCACAGTCTCCCAGGGTGCTTTTCTGTATCGTGGGAGAGCTGAATCCTGTATCACAGGAGAGAGCTCTCATTTTCATCAATTCTGCCTTATCCAACTTTACTGTTTATCACCCCTTGATTCAGTACCCTTTAGGATCCAATCCCATAAATGCTATCTCAACTCTGCAGGTATGTAATGGTTATGTCCTACAGTACCTTTAGTTTAGAGTCTGTTTTTCCCTCAGCAGACCTGGCACCTCACTGGCCAAGTTATGTCATGATTTGACAATATTTATGGGTCTGGTGGTCAAGAGAGAAGAGTAAAGTTTCACCATAAGGTCAGCACATAGCATCTTGCAAGCAAAGGTCTCTGCATTGTCTTCAAGCAAGGCAGGAAAGGCTAGTCTTTTAAAGGAAGGAGTGAGCCACTTCTGCAAGCCAGAGGGTACAGGGAGAGGGATGATCTCAAACTTCTTGAATGCACAGACACAGGCGTCACTGTCTCAGGACTTCAAGTCCCACTCTATCTAAACTGGAGTCCTGTCTTTGTCATAGAAGACTTGCTGAGACTTCAAATTTAACCTTCTCTGGACTTCAGTGACTCTGGGCCTGACCTTTAGCCAAACATTTTTAGTGACTCAAGCGAGAATTTCTATAAGAGTAGGCACACTGAATTGTCCAATTGACCTCTGAACCAAATTTATACAAATAGGATTTATTGATTTATTGATTTATTTATCCAAGTACCAAAGTGATAGGACATACTTATTTTTTAGCAAATTTGGAAACTTTTGAAATATATAAAGAATAAAATTAATATCAGCTTTGTCTGCTCTCCAGCTACAAAAAAATGAAGAGTCTCTCTTTTTTTTTGAACTGTTTCTTTTATGTTATCAAGGAGGTTTTCTCATTGACACAGTTTGCCCTAAATTGGTGATTAATCACCTTCAGCCTTCTGTTATCTCTTTCCAATGTACTGATAGCACTTAGCAACAGTCATCTCATTCCATATTCTTTAGATTCACTACTTTCCCTCTACCTTCAAAACATTTGAGATATTACACCTTCTACTGATACTGGTGGACTTAAAAAATAATTGCAACCTAAAAGTTGAGAGTTATGTTTTATTTAGTGGAAATTTTTAGGATTCTAAGCCTGGGAGACAGCATCTCAAGTAACCCTGAAAGAATTGTTCGGAGAAAAAGAGGGGAGGATCCAGGTTATATAAATGTTTTTCAAGAAGGGGAAGGTAGTCTAAACATAAAAAGATTATTATTAATGAAAGGAAACCATATATCCCAAGTTAAGGGATTTAGCACTTTTCTATATATGGGAAGATGCAAGAATCTGGACTCACTGAAATTATTCCTTTCTTATGCACCTCAGCTACCTGGGACAGTAGACTGTGTTTTCACATCCTGAGTTTCCTCACAGCTCACCCTAGGGAGTGGTAACAGACTGATGGCTGCTAGATGGCAGATGAAGAACAAGCTGGAATCAAGAGTGCCAGTACAAACAACAATAATCTCAGATATGCAGATGGCACCACCCTAATGGCAGAAAGCAAAAAGAAATTGAAAAGCCTCTTGATGAAAAGAGGAAAAGGTTAAAGAGGAGAGTGAAAAAGCTGGCTTCAAACTGAACATTCAGAAATGAAGATCACGGCATCTGGCCCCCAACATTTCATGGCAAATGAATGGGGAAAAGATGGAAACTGTGAAATTAAAAGACACTTGCTCCTTAGAAGGAAAGCTATGACAAACCTAGACAGCATATTGAAAAGCAGAGACATTACTCGGCTGACAAAGGTCCACATAATCAAAGCTATGGTTTTCCCAGTAGCCTTGTATGGATGTGAGTGTTGGACCATCAAGCAGACTGAATGCCAGAGAACTGATACTTTCAAACTGTGGTGCTGGAGAAGACTCTTGAGAGTCCCTGGGACTGCAAGGAGATTAAACCAATTAATCCTAAAGAAAATCAACATTAGATAATCATTAGAAGAATTGATGCTAAAGTTAAAACTCCAATACTTTGGCCACCTGATGCAAAGAGCCAACTCATTGGAAAAGACCTTGCTGCTGGGAAAGATTGAGGGCAGAAGGAGTAGAGGATGACAAAGGATGAGATGGTTGGATGGCATCATCAACTCAATGGACATGAATTTGAGCAAACTCCAGNTTCTTTGGAAGGGATGATGCTGAAGCTGAAACTCCAGTACTTTGGCCACCTCATGCAAAGAGTTGACTCATTGGAAAAGACTCTGATGCTGGGAGGGATTGAGGGCAGGAGGAAAAGGGGACGACAGAGGATGAGATGGCTGGATGGCATCACTGACTCGATGGGTGTGGGTCTGAGTGAATGCTGTGATCCATGGGGTCGCAAAGAGTCGGACACGACTGAGCGACTGAACTGAACTGATGACATCCTCTGTTTACTGATATGGCAGGAAATATTCCATTTCTCATATTCCATCCCTGTTTTGATAACTGTATCTACTGCATACCTTGGGATCCTCCTTGCCAGCCAGTCAGTGGGAGACCTTGTTCCAAAATCCTATTTGAGAGACTGCTCCCTATGATCATGCCTGGTACCCACAGTCTTAGGTACAGGATTTGCATACAGCAGTTTCATGGAGGAGTTTGTTTAAAAAAAAAAAAAAAACTCTGAGGAAATTAAGAAAGCTATTTGAGCAGAGTTAAGCTGAGATACAAACCATTAATAACACCAACTTCAGCCATGCCCATAGGAAGCTGTGCCACTAGGAGGGCCTTTCAGAGTTGTCCCCAAATGGAACAAGGGGAACTGGGCTTTGTACTACTGCATCGCTAGCCATTGAATGTGGCTGGTGTGCCCCTTTGGGCAAGGTAGCCCCTGTGATTCTTGGAGAGGAATGCACTGTAAATCATTAGCAGTCAACCCTGAGCAGCTAGGGGAATGAGAGCCTCTATGTAGAAGGAGGGACCTGGGTCCTGCACCACAGCATCCATCACACCTTTCTTTGCATTAAGGCATCAAAGGATATTTTTCATGTGCAAAAGATAATAATACAGACTTGCTAATTGATAACCATTAACATGCCAGATCACAGGATCACAGCAGTTTATGGAATTAAACCCAGCAAAGAGCAAGTGACTAAGAAAGAGAAGATAAGTCTGGCAAATATTGATGAGATCAGAGATAAGAACATAGTGGGTCTTGCAGAGTCCTTTTAGGACACTCCAGCTTGCACAGTCCCATAGCCAGGGGATAGGAAAAAACCTCAAGTTTCCTAGTGTTAACTTCAAAAATATTCATTCACAACCTAAAAGTTGAAAGTATGTTTTATTCAGTGGGAATTTTTAGGATTTCAGACTCAGATAACATCTCAAGTAATTCTGGGCAAACTGCTCTGAAGAGACAAAGGGAGAAGCAGGTTATATAGAAGTTTTGCAACAAAGGACAGGTAGTCTGAACACCAAAAGATTATTGTTAATGAAAGAAAACCAGATAGCTCAAGTTAAGGAACTTAGCACTTTTCTCTACATGAAGATGTAAGCGCATGCACTCACTGAAATCATTCCTTTCTTATGCACCTCAGCTGTCTGGGGGCCAGAATCCTGTGTTTGCACATCCTGAGCTTCCTTGGGGCTCACCTCAGGGAACAGCCACAATCTGAAGGCTGCTAGACAGCAGATATTCTTCTCCTTCCCGAGTTCCCTTAGGGGTTCACTGGCTCACACTGGAGGGCTGTAATCACTGTTTACTGCAACATGCTTGTTTACTGATATGGCAGGGAATAATTCCATTTCTTACCAGGAGAAAAGAAGACAAGGAGGAATGAGAGAGGAAGGAAGAAGGGAAGGCAAGCTTCTGTCCTGCAACAGACTTGAAGTCTTTTATCATATATTCAGTTCAGTCATTCAGCCGTATCCAACTCTTTGCGACCCCATGGACTGCAGCATGCCAGGCTTCCCTGTCCATCATCAACTCTGTCCGTAACCAATGTTACCTATCCTCATTTGTGGAAAAAAGAAAGAATCATGATGAATACCCATGAGTTCAATCTTCTCCCTCAAAGGAGTCAAAGAAACCAAAGTACATATTCCTTTGAGACATATCTATTTATATGACCTACCCCTTGATTTTCTGGGTCCAAACTTATTTCTGATAGACATTTCTTTATTTTTAATAGTCTTAGGTGATTCTGTCATTCTTTCCATCTGTTCTTAAATCATTTTTTAGATCCTAGAGAGTGCAAGGCTCACTACTGGCACCCAGGCATGCAGTGATAAGGTTGCTACCCTCAAGGGTCTCACAGCCTCATGAGAAAAGCTTCCTATGAGAAAATAAATTACAGCAGGATTTAAGTCCTCTGGGCTTCCCTGATGGCTCAGCAGGTAAAGAATCCACCTGCAATGCAGGAGACACAGGAGGTATTGGTTCGATCCCTGGGTTGGGAAAATCCCCTGCAGGAGGAAACGACAACCCATTCCAGTATTCTTGCCTGGAAAATCCCATGGACAGAGGAGTCTGGTGGGCTACAGTCCAAAGGTTTGCAAAGAATCAGACACAACTGGGCGCATAAGTCCTCTACTGGGCAAATACACAGCACTTTGGGAGTAGAGAGAAGGAGCAACCTGGACAGCTGCACAAGGTGATTCAGGAAACATCTCTGAGCCACCTTGAGTATGTTGACTAAACCAACCAAGTTCACAAAATATCTTTGTCATCTCATCTCTTGTTTTATTTTCTGCTCTCTCAGTTTGAGACAGTTCAATAACTAGTATGCTTCAGATTCTGTCTCTAAATTTCTATTCCCAATATGGGAAAAAGAACTTCTGAAAAGTACAATAATCCTTGCCATATACAGATAACCTTTACATAAAATTCTAATATAAATGGCTTATCTCTATGTATATTTCTACAATGATAATAATAATTTTAAGCTAGTTATTTAGTTCAAATTCAACATCAGATATTTCAAGTTGAGAAAATGAGAAAGATAGAGGGAGAGAGAGAGAAGAGAGAAAGCATGCTAGAAGTGTGAAATTAAAATTGAGGAAGGCAAAAATGAATGGCAATGCTAGAGTAGAAATTCATATATTATAGCCTTGGAAGAATTGGAACAAATTAAACTTGAACCATAGAGTTTCACTCCTAAGCTCTTTAGGTTGGCTGGAGTTAAAATACACATGAGGACCTAACAGAGCCAGGTCCACAAGTTCCACATTTAAATGAATTCTGTAATGAAACTTGAGAAAAGTGTTATGGAAATTTATAAATATGTTATTCAAAGGATAAGGTTTCTGTATCACTTAGGAAGTCTATCATCTGCAAGTGACAGAGATTAGACCACAATAATTCTAACAAATAGCAGTTTCCTTTTCTCTTAGCACATGGGAATAAGATGACCATTGCAGCCTCCACAATCCAGTCTTTACTCAGAGAAGAAGGAGAGGAGCAAAGTGCTACCACTAATCCATTCTTATTTTCAGTAAAACAAATGATTCCCCAGAAGTGTCTTCAGCAGGCCTCTGTGTAAATTTATGGCAAGATTTGTGTCCCACAGCCATCAGTCACTGCAAAGAAGGCTTAAATAAAGGAATATTTCAATGTCCAACCTCTATATTGAGAAGTACCAATTAAGAATGGGTTGGGGGATCCAATTAAGAGTATTGACCTAATTTTCACCAGTGAAGTTAAGACATTTCACATTTAGAGTAAAATTTTAAGAAACATCTGTTCATTCATGACAACTAAGATATCAAAATAAAGGTGATAAAACATTTTCTGTCTCAAACATTCAAGTTACTAAACATCTCTGGGAATATAGTGGGATTTTAGAGTATGAAATTTATAGGATAAATCATAGATAAGGGGGAAAATTGCCTGTTTGATGGATCTATATATTATACTAAAACAAAAATTAGATAGCCTAATGCTAAAATTTCCAAAGAGTAATGTCCTAAAGAGCTTCTAGAGAAATACAGAAAACAAATGAGGTTAACTGTACTTAATCAAATAATGTCACTTGTGGAAGACTTTCTCACAGATCATTGGACCTTATCCTAATGTAACTGAATCCTTGAGGTATTATGTTTAAGTCATATAAACTTATTCTTGTGTTGCAGTTAAGATTTAGCTTTGAATACAATGTTTTCATTGTAAGAAGAATAATTGATTTTTCATAATATATACATTGAAAGGACTGATTAAATCAGCATGTGCTTAAGTTGCCCCAATGCCTGTCTGCTGCCATTGCTAAGAATCATGACTATACTCAGGTTGCCCTGTGAAAGTGAAGTTCCCTTCATGATGTGCCAGGAAGTTTTTCCCATGATGCTCTTCAGATCAACCTTAAATGACAAGACACATGCTCAGATCTATGTAGTCGCTGTCACGCTTGTTAGAATCTGTAGCCAGAACTACTACTGTCTAACTGAATGGGGCTGACTGGCCACAGCAACTCAAGAGATGCTTGAAAGTGAAAGTGAAATTGAAGTCGGTCAGACATGTTCGACTCTTTGCGACCCCATGTACTGTAGCCTATCAGGCTCCTCCATCAAGGGATTTTCCAGGCAAGAGTGCTGGAGTGGATTTCCATTTCCTTGCTTAGATGATACCAACTATTTCCATCCTTTATCAGAATTTGCATACATTGTCTGTATTTGTGAGAACTATAACATGTACTCTTCCCTGGACCAGGGGCTCCCATTTTCTTCCCTTCTCCACTTCTAGAAAGGTTGAAAGCTACATTGAAGCTATTTTTGTTTACTCAGTAATACCATTACTTGTTTAGAGAAAGCTTCAAATATTCTCTGTGTATATGGATGGATTTTTTTGTACGCTTGTTTCAAATCCACCTTGAACTGATGCATAGTCTTACTAAACATGGCTAAACAGGACACAATAGGAACTCATCAACATCTAAACTGGTGTACATTATACAGTAAGACAAGTCTACTGGTCATGCAATTGAATCCCACAGAAACACTGAATCACTGTAAGAGTTTCTAAGTAATCTCAACTTCTCTACTCACGTAAATGAGAATTTTCCACAATGGACACGTGTAGTTTAGAGAATCTTATTTAAAGAAAGGGAAACTGCTCATACTTTCTTTTTGAAATCGGCATTTAGTATTCACCCACATAGTAGTACTGAGATCACTGACAGTCTCAATTTTATCTGCAGAATCCATTCTTTCATTTTATGAACACTAAAACATTTATGAAGCTTGAAGTGCCTACATTTTTTATGTTTTAATTCTTTTACTCAAGTTTAACCCTCAAAGGTGGTGAAAGCATCCTTTAGTTTTATATACACATAGAACATTCTGGAATCATGATTAACCACCAGTCTACTGGGACTCCCTACTAGCTAACTGCTTCCAAAAGGGAAAAGAATCGTACATTAGACAATGAATGTGTTGCTACAAGCCAAAGGCTGACTGAACATTATGGGTGTATGAATCAATTCATACAGCTGTAAAAAATATTCTGATGCATGTTCTGTAGATAGTTTGTAATTGAAAATCCATTAACAGCATAAATGGAGCTGAATAATGCTTAAATATACTGACCAGGTGTGCCAAAATAAATGTGTGAAATATATTCTAACAGTGAGGTAAGATACTCCCCATAAAGCTGTCTAATTTTTCCTCCCTTCTACTAAAAA
This sequence comes from Neotragus moschatus, assembly GCA_006410615.1. Classification (NCBI taxonomy): domain Eukaryota; kingdom Metazoa; phylum Chordata; class Mammalia; order Artiodactyla; family Bovidae; genus Neotragus; species Neotragus moschatus. The sequence goes on along the minus strand of SJYA01000291.1, from coordinate 425,935 downwards.
ATCATTGAAGGTGATTTAGATTGTTCTGAGACAAATCTGTTGACAAGGACACTAATAAGATGAATGAGAGTAGAGAAGTATTTGGCATAACAAGAGGAGCTTTAAAGAATGTGAATTTGCAGGCTACAAACAAATATCTAATACATTTCAGAGGCGATTTCAACCAGGACTCAAAAATTAGTAGAAACAAAGTGAAATGCTGATGTTTCAAAAATAAGCTAAGCAAGAGGAATGGGCAAGAATAATAGTGTCACATTACCAGAATTAGAATTCATTCAGAAGGATATTGGGCTAAATTTTGTTTTCCTTCCAAAGCGCCTTATATAATTAGAATGAGAGCATGTTTTCCATGTCTGTGAGCATGATTGTTCTCCAGTGATCCAATCTAAGGGAAAAATGATGCTGGATAGAATTGCAATATTGTGCATTAGGGAAGTGACATTCATACTACTATTTTCATTTCAATTCATTCTATAAGACTTACCATTCTGGGGATCTGATTTTCACATCATAAAATGAATATTCAAATACTAATTTACATATCACATATGGTTTGGATTTGAGTCATTTCTCCTCAAACTGGAGGGATTTCTCTCAAGCAAATCTATGTGCATTCTTTTAGATATTCTTATTTAAAAATAAAAAATCTAGAAAGAACTTAAGTAATCCAAGAAAAAAATCTGAACTACATATAAACATTTCTTCATTCTCTCAAATTTATAAAGTAGCGAGTCTAACTTATTTCCAAACTTTGGATACCAATTCACTTAAAATCCAAAGTCATTAAAAGAAGAATAAAACTCAGATGTTGAAATTAAGATTTGGCGATAAAAACATCAGAAGAAAGAAAATACAAGTGAAAATTACAAAAGCCATTAATACAAAACCTATGGCAGGATATAATGTGTTATTAAAAATAATGCTAAATATTCAGTTAATTAACTGCAAGAGACTCTAGTTAACTTAAATTGTCTAGATAATTGAGACTTTCCTTAAAATTTTTTTCTTTTTTTTTTGTGTGTGTGTGTCCATCCCTTAAAGAACCTGGAAATCATAACTGGATATTAACGCAAATGGAACAAAGATTTAAAAAGTAAAAGATGTGTGTTGAGCATGATGCTTTTCTGCAAGGTCATACTTGTGTATGTTTAAGTTTATCACATTGTGCAGTATGAAATTATACTGCCAAGATCAAGTAGGAAGAACCTACCATTTAGTTTATGTTTATGATGTGCTGGGCACCCTGACAGGTACTTGAACTCATTTATTATTCCAGATAATCTTTGAGAGAGAAACTATCCTCATTTTACAAATAAGAAAATCATACTCTGGTTTCTCTTCAGATCATATAAATCTTTCACCTTTTACAAATAAGAAAATCAAAGCTCAGAAAAGTTAATAAATTCTGCCCAAAATCACACTGAGTAATAGGCAAGATGGTGATTCTAACTCAGGTCTGTCTAAGTCCATAGTCTTTCCATCATGTCACTATTACCTAGTCTCTACATCTAATTCTACCATGATTGGGCTATCACATCTGAGGCCATATCTCTTACTTTTATTGACCTTAGTTTATGAATCTCTAAAATTGGAATGTTCCTATCTATAGCAGAAACTACGAGTTGTCCCCTATCTTTTTTCATTGTATTAGAACTCCAATATTCAGGTAAGCACGTGGCATAAATGTTACATTTCCCATGTTCCTTTGCACCTAGGCATGGCTATGTGACTAAGACAACTGATTAATCATCAGTGTGTTGTGAGCAGAAGTGATAGGTATAAGGGCCAATCACATTCTTATGATCTTCTTAGTCCTTCTACTCTTTGAAAGCGGGAATACAGAGATGATGGCAACAAATTCTGAACTTGACAGACAAGCCCAACAATTGAGAGTTGCTTTAAGTAGTAAAGGAGGAGACAGTTAGGTATCTGGAAGCATAGAACGCCAAAGATCTCCATGTTGTTTATCTTGAGAAACATCTCTGTTTTAAGTTTTCATGTGCGTGTGTGTGTGTGTGTGTGTTTTGTGGGGGGAGGGGGGCTCTTTATTACATCTAACTTTAATCCTGGTCAATACTGTTCTCCAATTATCGATCTTATACTTGCAAATTTTTTGATAGCAGTTGCTTTATGAACAGGAAATATGGTATGTTTGATGATGAGATAAATGAGTAAGTGAGCAAGAAGTATTTTTGTCGGTTGTGGAAGTCATTTGAGTCCTCCCCTAAAAGTGGCAAATAGAAAATAAAATTTTGTGATTTACTTTCACTTAATCAAAACTTTACTATTTTATACAATTTTCTATGAAGAATGATCAATTTTCTCTTGTCTTTAAAGGGAGATTTTTTTTTCAAGTATTAAGTAATCTAATTACTGAGTGTTTTCTTATTGGTCATTTATTAAAAGGCTCAGAAAGGGCAAAGGTTTCAGATGTGATCAGTCATATTGAAACCAGGATGAAAATATAAATCAAAATTTTTGAACTACATCTAATTCTTTTCCCAAATGTTTTATATCAAAGTACAAAACTCTCTGCTCTAACTATTCTGTATATGGAAATTTAAGGCATATACAAATACACATGCCAAGAGGAAATAAAATGTTTCATAACCAGAACTCCAAAACAAGACTTAAGGATCTAACTGGAAAGCAGAGCTAATCAATCTTCCATAATGGATCTGATAAAATAAGGAGAACTGGAAGCAGTAGGGGAAGAATGGTTAAATTACACGTGCAGCATTTGATTTGACCAAGATGAGATTTTGAATGGTTGTATGATTGCAATTGAGTTCTCGAAGACAGAGAAGATTGAGCTGGAAATCATGCCAAGAAGAAATGATTGTCTTCCCTCTGTTGGCAGAAGAAACTCTGGGAGGGAATGAATGTCCCACAAAGCATAACTTGAGCCAAACCATCAGTCAAGGTAAATGCAGAGCAAAATTCCAACTCAACAGTCCTATTGAAGCAGACTGGCACTGCTGCCTTGCTTGGCTATAAGCTGCATTTCTTATTGGGGAAGCATTTTGAATTAAATGTAGAACAATTGAGAGCCCACTTCTCTGTAGGGGAGCTAAACCCTCACATTTCCATAACGCCATTGTCAAGACAGATGATTATTCATTCATTAATTCAATAAGTATTTACTAAGTAAATACCTTATGCCATGTGCTGTTCTGGAAGCTGGAGATACAACAGGAAACAAAGCAGACATGATCAGTGTTCTCATGAAACTTACATTATGGAAGGAGGAAAAGTACAGATAAGAAACAAATAATGTTAGATGCCAATAAGTACAATGAAGAAAATTAAGCAAAGAAGAAAAATAAGAACATATTGCAAAGGAACAGTGGGGTTTCATATAAAGGGATCAATAACTGCATAAAGATATTTGGGGAAATGATTCATTGGGAAGAGGAAAGATATAATTCCAAGACCCTAAAGCTGTACCACAACCACTGAGTTCAAGGACAGTAAGATGGTAAGAGCACCTGGAACTGGGTAAAGAAGGTGGAGAAGGAGGAGAGGTAAGAAGTGAAGCCAGGTAACAAAAGATGCCAAAGGCTCAGGATAAGGACTGGACAGCACTCTAATAGGAGGAAGAAATTAGATGACTTTGAACAGAGAAAAAAACACGATCCCCATTATTTCCTAGAAGAAATCCTCTGGCCACTGAGTGGAAAATAAAGTAGATGGACAGGGTCAAAACAGTAAGACCAGTTAGGGGCTACCACCACAATCCAGGTGGGAGGTGATAACAAATGAAGTAGTGGAAATAGGAGCTGAGACGGTGAGCATGGCTGGATTCTGAACAGATTTCTTAGATAAAGCTAATTCTATACTGTATTATGGGCTTCACAGGTGGCACTAGTGATAAAGAACCTGCTTGCCAAAGCAGGAAACAAAAAAGACACAGGTTCCATCCCTGAGTCAGGAAGATCCCCTGGAGGAGGGCATAGCAACCCACTCCTATAATCTTGCCCGGAGAATCCTGTGGACAAAGGATCACAAAGAGTGATCATAGGGTCATAAACAGCCGGAGATGACTGAAGTGACTTAGCACACACACATGCACATTGCATTATGGGAGAAAACTACAGAGTTCTTTCTTGGCCTGAGTGATCCAGAGTCGCCATGTACTGAGATGGGGAAGTTGGTAAGGGAACACAGTTTAAAGGTACAAGTTCAGGTTTAGACGAGTCACGCTTGAGATAGTTATTCGATTCCTGGTAGAGACATAAAGCAGATAACCAAATATTCAATTTTTAAACTTATAGGAAAGATTAGGACTAGAGAGATAACTTGGGGCGGGGCGGGGGGACTGTAAACCTAGTGGATGAGAACACCTGGGGAGCTAGGATAAATAGAGAACAGAAGCAGTCTGAAGACTGAGTTTGACATGTCATAATAATGATGAATGTGCAGAGACTTCTAGTTGCCTTTCCGATGTCACTTTACCCTTCTTCCTGATAAAACAAACTTGATATTAATGAAGAGCTGCAATGATCCAAACTTAAAAACTGCATTTCCCAGCTTTCCTTGTAGAAAAGTGCAGTGTGTTAAGGTAACTATGCAAAGAAGGTTGACTCAACTTAAAAGTGTATCCTTTTATACTTCCTCTTTCCTTTTTTTCCTGCCTAGAAGTGGTTATGATGACCAGAACTGCAAGAGCCAGTTTTCTTCCCTGAGGAAACATGGAGAGTAGAAGCCATGTGCTCAGAGAAATAGGGCAGATAGCAGGAGGCTGGAACACTGATGATACGTGAGCCACCTTACCAGCCTTAGACTATCTACCTGCAGCACTCAAGTCACATAAGTGGAAGGCACATGCACCTTTCTTCAGTTCAGTTCAGTTCAGTCGCTCAGTTGTGTCCGACTCTTTGTGATCCCATGAATTGCAACACACCAGGCCTCCCTGTCCATCACCAACTCCCGGAGTTCACCCAAACTCATGTCCATCGAGTTGGTGATGCCATCCAGCCATCTCATCCTCTGCTGTCCCCTTCTCTGCCTGCCCCCAATTCCTCCCAGCATCAGAGTCTTTTCCAATGAATCAACTCTTCACATGAGGTGGCCAAAATATTGGAGTTTCAGCTTTAGCATCATTCCTTCCAAAGAAATCCGAGGGCCAATCTCTTTCAGAATGGACTGGTTGGATCTCTTTGCAGTCCAAGGGACTCTCAAGAGTCTTCTCCAACACCACAGTTCAAAAGCATCAATTCTTCTGTGCTCAGCTTTCGTCACAGTCCAACTCTCACATCCATACATGACTACTGGAAAAACCATAGCCTTGACTAGACGGACCTTTGTTGGCAAAGTAATGTCTCTGCTTTTTAATATGCTATCTAGGTTGGTTATAACTATCCTTAGTACCTTTCTTAAGCCACTATTTTTCTGAGTTCTCTTATTAGCAGCCAGATATAAACTCTAATTAAAACAAGGATGGACCAGCAAAAGAGGTTCAGGATTGGCTGAGTACAGCAGCATAGAAAGAGAGTGGGGTTTTAGTGGCTTAGTGTTTTCAAGAGAAAAACTAGGTCACATTGTGATATCAGGCTGTAACAGGAGGATTGAGAAACAGCCATTGGATTTGGTGACACAGAGGCCATTGGTGAGCTTGACAAGAATGATCTTGTTAAGAAGTGACAGCAAAGGTCTGAATAGAGTAGTTATGAGAAAAAATAAGATTGGAGGAAGTGGATGTAGACAACTCTTCAGTTTGCCATTAGGGAAATGAGGTGTTACCTGGAGGAAGGATGTGGGATTCAGAGAAGGTTAATTTTAAGATTACAGAGTTTTGGATACTGGTGGGAATGCTACTGTAGAAAGTGAGGGGAGGTGATGCAGAAAGGGAGCAAGAACAACTAGTAGAGTGGTGTCCTTGATGAGGTGATAAGAGTGGATCCACAGTCCAAGCCCTGGCTTGGTGATGAGGCTCATTCTCTTTTCTCACGCTGCTTCAGTTACTTAAGTTTTGTACCTCTGACATACAGGCTAAGTACATGCTTATCGCTACATTTTCAGAACAGCCATTGTGCCAACCATTATACTGTAGGTCCACAAAGTTTAGCAGACAAATGAGACAGAGAAATATACTAGGAGTCTGAAGCCAGACAGACCTGGGTTTGAATCCTTGCTCTGTGTCCATGTCCTGAAATGAGTGCTTAACCTCCCCAAACTTTATCAGCTGTATAACTTTGCTGAGAGAAAGAAATAATACATGTACAAAAAGTATATGGCAAGTTGTTGTTCTGCAGGGTTAGCTACTACAGTCATCAATTACTCTCCTTCACATGCACTTTTAACTAGGTGCCTTCTAGAGGCAATGTGCAATGAGGCAGGAGCAAAAATGGGAAAGACCATTAGTGTCTATGAACGCGTGAAGTTTCCATGTACCAAAGAGATTTTTTTATGACTTCATAATTTTTTCATGTAATCTGATCAGATAAAAAAATAACTGGTTCTTTCTCTATTTGACTTTAGAAAAAAACTAGAACAGGGACTTTGCCCTTTTAAATGTTTCATTAAGCAAGAGGAGTGCTTGCTCTATACAACTTTGAAAATAACCATCATGGTACTTGTGATGGGAGAAGATTCCAGCCTACCTGAGCACACTTGAATCTATGTACTTTCCCTAGGGCAGAGACCTGTCTGATACATTCATCACCTAAACCCGTAGCAGAGATTTTCTCTGCCTTTATCTTGTCACCTCCAAGCCCTGTACCACCATATGGTCTATTCTGTGAAAATGATTAAACAGATTTTCTGCCATGGGTAAAAGCTGTATTTCCCACTGGATACAGAAAAGTTCCTGTAACTTTATCCCAGTAGAGTGAGCCTAGAATTCTAAATGACTCAGTGGGACATGTAGAAGAGAAAGATGACAGGCCCATAATGTGTGGTTTCTATTGCCATAAAGAAAAATACAGTATGTGTGCTATTTCTCCTGGACAAAATGGAGGTCAGAAGGCTGCATTCAGAAATAATCTTAAACATTAAAGGCTTTGCACAGGTGATCTCTCTCCCTAGAATGCCGTTTCTCATCTATTCACCTAGGTTTCTTAAACTTATTTTTTTGGCCGCATCATGTAGTATGTAGGATCTTACTTCCCTGACTAGGGATAGAACCCCCACGCTCTGTAGTAGAAGCACAGTTTTATCCACTGGATTTCCAAAGAATTCTCATATCCTCGACATTTGCTGCAGTACTGTCACGTGCTCCACATAGTGAAGTTGTCTGCCTTGGCCAAGTCTGCATGTGGTTTCCAAACTCTCGGGGCTTCTCACTATTATAACATTTATCACATTGCATAAGAATTTTGCATTTACTTGTCTACTTCACACACACACACACACACACACACACACACACACACACCCTGTTTCCCTAAGGGTTATTTTAATCTCTGAAATTTCAATGCCTGCGTGCATGTATGCTAAGTCCCTTCAGTCGTGTCTGACTCTTTGTGACCCTATGGATTGTAGCCTGCCAGGCTCCTCTGTCCATGGGATTCTCCAGGCAAGAATACAGGAGTGGGTTGCCATTACCTTCTCCAGGGGATCTTCCCAACCCAGCAATGGAAGCCCTGCCTCTTATGTTTCCTGCATTGATAGGCAGGTTCTTTACCACTAGCACCACCCGGAAAGCTCATTAAATACATTTGAAATAAATATACTTCATAATTAACAGACATACACAAACACACACCAAAATGCACTAAAATGGTACAGTATTTCTAGGAGGTAGTGCTATTCTCTTTTTTCTTTGATTTTTGTTGAATTTACCAAAAGTTAAACAATAAATATACTACTTCCAATTTTTTTCAATAATAATAAAGTATTTTGTTCTATTTAGTAATGATGATAAGCTACTAATTGACTGACCACTAGTAAGATACCTGCTTGGAGACATATTGTTTAGTGACTGTATGGCTTTTTACAATTTTCTAAACCTCTTGAAGACTCTGTTTCATCCATAAAATATGTGGATTAAATAGATTATTATGTGGATTAAGTAAGACAACATGTATATAAAATGCTTTTTGTAGTACTTGATACATAATAAATGTTCAATTTTAAAAGGTGGTAAGTTGGACATACTGTTTTTAGAAATGCAGTTTATAGTCAGGAAACAAAAACTTCTCTTTAGTAAAAATAGAGAAACAACTGCTACAAACCACCATGATAACTTTAATTTCTCAGGTGGAATATGAGGCAGTTTTTGCTTCACAAATACCTGCAACCACTATCACCAGCTACCTGAGTCCTTGTCAATCCCCTCCATTCTCTATCCCTGCCGGGGCCTGGGAGCTACACATAGCAGCCACCTCAGGCCTCTGACCATGTGAGTGCAAGGCACCAGCCAGGGCCCCCATGACTGACACCCAGCATTACGCGAGCTGTCAGGGCTAGACACTCTGGCTGTGTACTTACATCCTACCAGCCTGATATCTGTCTGCAGCCTCCACCTCTGTGTGCTCATAGCAAGACCCAGTAGCCACAGGAGTACATGCTGGCAGCCAGAACACTCACACTGCCAGTGCTCCTGCTGTTGACCCCAGCCTTGCTAACTTCTCTGGCCCTACCACTATATGTGTGTTTGCAACTAGATCCTGCACAACACAGGCATCTGCTCCTGGTACCTATAGCCAAGTGTGTGCACACCACTAGCCCTGAACACTACTGCTGCTTTTCCTTGTCCCTAGCCACTAGACTGAAGGAACAGTTGGAGAACCCAACAGCCCTTGCAGCCTCTGTGAACACCCCTGCAGCTCTCACCAAGGATTATGCAGTTGTGGAAGCTGTGAATCCCCAGGGGCCCCCAGTCCCAGAGTCACCATACACCTCCACACTTGGCACCCTGTGCCACTAGACCCAGTAACACATCATGCTATAACATGTGCCCACCCACAGATGAAAGTCCTCCCTTACCAAAGTTAGTCCCTAAAGTCTGGGAAAAGTGACTGCTTCTTCAAATGTGCTGTAGGGAATGAAGAAGCAGGCAGACATAAGGAACACAGTAAACCTCCAGTGTGTGTGTGTGTGTGTGCTCAGTCCCTCAGTCATATCTGACTCTTTACGATCCCAAGGATTGCAGCCCACCAAGCTCCTCTGTCTATGGGATTCTCCAGGCAAGAATACTGGAGTGGGTTGCCATTTCCTTCTCCAGGTGATCTTCCCAATGCAGGGATCGAACTCACATCTCCTGTGTCTCCTGAATTGCAGGTGGATTCTTTACCACTGAGCCACTGGGGAAGACTCTAAACCTCCAGTAACTGGTCCCAAGGATAAGAAGATACAGGATTTATCCATTAAAGTATTCAAAGGCACTGTTTTAAAGGAGCTTGGAGAAGGCAATGGCACCCCACTCCAGTACTCTTGCCTGGAAAATCCCATGGATGAAGGAGCCTGGTGGGCTGCAGTCCATGGGGTCGCGAAGAGTCGGACACGACTGTGCGACTTCACTTTCACTTTTCACTTTCATGCATTGGAGAAGGAAATGGCAACNCTGTTTCCACTGTTTCCCCATCTATTTCCCATGAAGTGATGGGACCAGATGCCATGATCTTAGTTTTCTGAATAGGTCATCCTAAAATTTTGATCCAAAACCATCTTACCCAAGGCATTTTATAATTTTTTTAAAAAATGAAGACAGACAGAAACATTTTAAAGCAGCAAGGAAAAAAACTCTCATACAAGTAAATCTTGTAGGGCTATTAGATTTCTCAGCACAGACCTTTAAGGGCAGTAGACAATGAAGTAATTAATTCAAAGTGTTGAAAGAAAGAAACTGACAACTGAGAGTACTGTCCCAGCAAAGCTGTCCTTCAGAAATAAAGATGAGATACAGACTTTTTAAAATAAACTAAAGCCAAAAAAGTTTATCACTATTAGACCTCCCTTACAAGAAATGCTTAAAAGATTTTTCAAGCTAAAAGACTGCTTACTAACATAAAAATCTTATGAATAAACAACACACTGGTAAAGGTAAGTACACAGTCTTCAGAATAGTTTAATACTGTAATATAGAGGTTATTAACCATTTAACACTACTATAAAGGCTGAAGGACAAAAGTACTAAGGATACGTACAGCTACAACAATTTGCTAAATTATACACAATATAAAAAGATGTAAAGTAGACAGAAAAAACACAAATATGGGTGAAAGGAGAATAAAGCATAGTGTATGCAAAGTTATCAGCTCAAAGTAGACTGTTACAAGATGATTCAAGTAAGCCTCAGGGTAACCTCTAAACAAAAACCTAAACAAAATAGTCAACAATATATACACAAAACAAAATAGACATCAATACATACACAAAAGATAGAGAAGGCAATCAAAGTATACTACTAAGGAAAATCATCAAATCACAAAGGGAAATAACAAAAGAACAAAAAGAAAAAAATCTACAAAACATCCAGAAAAGTAGTTTATCCAAAGGGAAAGTCCTTAACTGTAAATAACTACTTCAGATGTAAATGTATTGAAAATTTTAATCAAAAGGCATAGAATGGCTAACTGAATTTTTTTTAAGACACAACTATATTGAAAAAAAATATGTGTGTGTATAACTGAACCACTTTGATGTACATGCAAAACTAATACAACACTGTAAATCAACTATACTTAAATAAAAAATAAAATTATGAAAAAGCATGATTATGTACTGATAATAAGAGATTCATTTCAGCTTCAAGGACATATATAGGTTCAAAGTGAAGAGACAGACAAAGATACTCCACACACATGTACATTAAAAGAAAAAAAGAGTAACTATACTTATGTCAGAAAAAAAATACACTCCATCAAAAACTGAAACAAGACAAAGAAGATCATTATATAGTGATAAAGCAGTCAATTCATTAAGAGGATATAACAGCTGTAACTATACATGCACCCAACATTGCAGCAGCTAAACATAGTAAGTGAATACTAACAGATCTGAAGAGAGAAATTGGCACAATACAATACAAATAGGAAAATTCAGTGTCTACTTTCAACAGTGGATAAATCATGCAGACAGAAAATCAGTAGGAAAACACTGGACTTGAACTATGTTTTGACCAAATGAACCTAACAGACATAAACAAAACATTCCATCCAAAAGCAGCAGAATACATTCTTCTCAGCAGACACAGAACATTCTGCAAGATAAATCACATATTAGTTAATAAAATGAGTCTCGGAAAAATGTAAAAGACTGAGATTATAACAAGTATTTTTTTTTACTTCCCTGGTGGTACAGTGGATAAGAATCTGCCTGCCAATGAATGGGACACAGGTTCAATCCCTGGTCTAGGAGGATTCCGCATGTCTCAGAACAGTTCGGCCTATGTACAACAACTGAGCCTGTGCTCTAGAGCCCACAAGCTACGATGACTAAAGCCTACAAGCCTAGAGCCTGTGCTCTGCAATAAAAGAAGCTGCTGCAATGAGAAGCCCATGCACCATAATGAAGCGTAGCCTTCACTTGCCACAGCTAGAGAAAAGCCCACACAGCAATGAAGACCCATCAGAGCCAAAATTAAATAAAAGTAAATTTAAAAATTGTAAAGAAATAACAAGTGTTCTCTTTTTTTTCAGAACAAAATGTTTTGAAACCAGAAATTATAATAAAAAGAAAACTGAAAAATTCACAAATGTATGGAAATTAGACAACAAACTCTTGAACAGCCAACAGGTCAAAGAAAAAATCAAAAATGAGAGAAAAAATATATTGAAACAAACACAAATGGAAACACTGCATACCAAAACTTAAGGCATACAGCAAAAGTAGTACTCAGAGGGAAGTTTAGAGTACTAAATGCCTACCTTAAGAAAAAAGAAAAATCTCAAACAACCTAACTCTACACATTAAAGAATTAGAAAAACAAGAACTAAGCAAAAAGTTAGCAGAAAGAAGGAGATTTAAAAAATCAGAGCAGAAATAAATGAAATGGAGACCATAAAAATAGAAAAGATCAAGAAGTTGAGTTAGTTTTTTTGAAAAGATAAAGTTGACAAACTACTAGCTAGATTTAGTAAGAAAATAAAAAAGAACTCAAATAAAATTATAAATTAAAGAGAAAACTTTACAATTGATACCATAAAATACAAAGGATCTTAAGAGATAACTATGAACAATTATTTTGAGCAAGTTCCAGGAGATGGTGAAGGACAGGGAGGACAGACCTGCTACAGTCCCTGGGGTCACAAAGAGTCAGAGACAGCTGAGTGACTAGACAACAACAAATGAACAATTGTAAGCCAACAATCAGACAACCTAGAAGAAAGGAATAAATCCCTAGAAATATACATCCTATTAAGTATGATCTATAAAGAAATAGAAAATCTGAACAAACAAATAGCAAGCATTTTGAATTTGTAATCAAAAAGTCCCAACAAAGAAAATCCCAGAACCAGATGGCTTCACTTGTGAATTCTACCAAACATTTAAAGTGTTAATGCCAATTCTTCTCAAACTCGTCTATAAAAATGAAGAGCAAGCAACATTTCCAAATATATTTTACAATTACCCTGATACTAAAGCCAGATAAGGACACTACAAAGAAAGAAAACTATAAGACAGTACCCCTGATGGACATAGATGTAAAAATCCTAAACAAAATACTAGTATACTGAATTCATCAGCACATGAAGGGGATCATACACTATAATCAAGTAGGGTTTATCCCTGAGATACAAGGATAGTTTGATATATGCAAATCAACAAATGTGATAAGACATATTAATAAAATCTAAGGCAAAAACCATATAATCATCTCAACAGATGCAAAATTTAACATCCTTTCCTGATAAAAACTCTCAAAATATTGGATATAGAAGGACTATCCCTCAACATAATAAAGGTCACATATGACCAACTCACAGTTTACATCACACTCAAGGGTGAAAGGTTGAAAGCTTTCTTCATAAGAACCTGGGGAGTACAGTGGTTCATACTCTTAATTCAACATAATACTGGAAGTCCTAATTAGAGTAATTAGACAAGAAAAAGAAATGAAATACATCTAATATGGAAAGGAAGAAGTAAAATTGTTTCTGTTTGCTGATGACATGACCTTGTACATAGAAAATCCTAAAGATTCCTCCAAAAATTGTTAGATGTAATAAATGAATTCTGTGAAATTTCAGGATAAGAAACATACAAAAATCAGTTATATTTCTGCACACTAAAATCAACTAACTGAAAAAGAATTAAAGAAATAACAATCCCCTTAAGAATAATAGAAACAATAAAATACTCAAGAATAATTTATCCAAAGTTAAAGATCTATATACTGAAAACTATAACATTGATGAAAGAAACTGAAGAAGACACAAAAAAATGGGAAAATATATTATGGATCAGGAGAGTTAATATTGCTAAAATGTCCATTCTACCTACTTGTCTATATATTTAAATCAATCTTTATCAAGATTCCAATGGCATTTTTCACAGAAAAAGAGCAATCCTAAAAAGAAATTTTGAGAAAGAACAAAGTCGAAGGCATGCTTCCTGATTTCAAACTATATTAAAAATCTACAGTAATTAAAATGATATAGTACCCATGTTAAAACAGACACAAAACAATGGAACAGAACTGAAAACCTAGAAGTAGACCCTAGCATATATAATCAGCTAATATTTGATAAGGATAAGGAAGCCAATAGTACTCACTGAGAAAAGGAGAGTCTCATCAATAAATGGTATTGGGAAAACTAGATATCCATAGGCAAAAGAATGAATCTGGNCCCATGTTAAAACAGACACAAAACAATGGAACAGAACTGAAAACCTAGAAGTAGACCCTAGCATATATAATCAGCTAATATTTGATAAGGATAAGGAAGCCAATAGTACTCACTGAGAAAAGGAGAGTCTCATCAATAAATGGTATTGGGAAAACTAGATATCCATAGGCAAAAGAATGAATCTGGATGTATGGATGTGAGAGTTGGACTGTGAAGAAAGCTGAGTGCCAAAGAATTGATGCTTCTGAACTGTGGTGTTGGAGAAGACTCTTGAGAGTCTCTTGGACTGCAAGGAGATCCAACCAGTCCATTCTGAAGGAGATCGGCCCTGGGATTTCTTTGGAAGGAATGATGCTGGAACTGAAGCTCCAGTACTTTAGCCACTTCATGCGAAGAGTTGACTCACTGGAAAAGACTCTGATGCTGGGAGGGATTAGGGGCAGGAGGAGAAGGGGACAACAGAGGATGAGATGGCTGGATGGCATCACTGACTCGATGGGTGTGAGTCTGAGTGAACTCCGGGAGTTGGTGATGGACAGGGAGGCCTGGCGTGCTGTGATTCATGGGGTCGCAAAGAGTCGGACACGACTGAGCGACTGAACTGATATTACACCACTCACAAAAATTAACTCAAAATGGATTAAAGACATAAACACAAGACCTAAATGCGTAAAACTCCTAACAGAAAGCACAAGGAAAAACCCCTTGACATTGGTCTTAGCAATGAGTTTTTGAATATGAAACTGAAAGCACAAGGAACAAAAGCAAAAATGTCAGGACTGAGTGACTAAGCACGCCCTTGTGCGCGGGCACGCGTGCACACATACACACACACACACATCGTTATTAAGACTAAACTGGATTAAACTGACTGAAAATGTTCTATCCCAGGTAATTTCCTTGGCTCCTTGGTCAACTGCTGTTCACTCCACTTTCTCTGCGACCCCACACAGAGCACAGAGATGCAGTAGAAAGAGCTGCGTGCTTTGTCTTGAAGAGGACTGAGGACTTCAGTGCAGCAAATCTTCCTGATAGTCATTAGAGTTCGTAATCCTTTGGGTATGTCATCCTTCATATTTAGGCAAGGGTTTTCAATAATAATTATACTTTGGAATCACCTGATGAGCTTTTAAAAAATTACTATTTCCCCAGGCCCCTTCAGGACCAACTTCACTAGAATATCTGAAGATGAGGACCCCCATCTCCAAGAGTTTGATAAAGCTCTACGGCTAATTACAATGTGTAGCCACAGTTGAGAACTCTGCTATCAAAGCTTCATAGTATTAATACTAGAAATCCCCCTGCTGAAATGCAAAAAAAAAAAAAAAAAAGAGCAAAAGTGAAAAAACAATTACCAGTTACCAGTCATCAACATCTCTAGAATGAATTAATTTTATGAGATAAATTCAAATCTGGCTGGTTAGCCAGAGCAGACAGAAGACTTCAGAGTGTTAAGGCATTGTCCATGAAAGACTAGGAGTGAGAAGATGGGAATATATAAAAGGGAGATGTGATATTGGGTATCAGGGAGCAGTATTAAGGTTTCATAGGAGCATAATAGTGTCCAAGCTCACACTTGACATTAGCTCTCCCACAAGCCATGAGGCACTGGCTCCCAGGATGAAAAAAGAGTTTATCTGTGGACTTCCCTGGCGGCTCAGTGGTAAAGAATTCTCAGGCCAATACAGGAGACATGGGTTCAATTCCTGGTCTGGGGAGATCTCATATGCCTCAGGGAAACTAGTCCATGTGCCGCTTCTACTGAGCCTGTGCTCTAGAGACTGGGAGCTGTAACTACTGAAGCCCTTCATCCTAGACCCCACATACCACAAGAGAAGCTACTACAGTGAGAAGCCCGCACACCACAACAAAGTGTAGCCCCGACCCACCACAACTAGAGAAAGCCCATATGCAGCAACAAAGACCCAGTACAGCCAAAAATAAATAAATAAAAAATAAAATTATTTTTTTATTTTTTTTAATTTTTATTTTTTTAGTTTGTTTTGCTTTACAATACTGTACTCATTTTGCCANAAGAATACTGGAGTGGGTTGCCATTTCCTTTTCCAATGCATGAAAGTGAAAAGTGAAAATGAAGTCGCTCAGTCGTGTCCAACTCTTCGCAACCCCATGGACTGCAGCCTACCAGGCTCCTCTGCCCATGGGATTTTCCAGGCAAGAGTACTGGAGTGGGCTGCCATTGGTAAGTATACATATATCCTCTCCCGCTTGAGCCTCCCTCCTACCCCCCTCACCCCACTCCTCTAGGTCATCATAAAGCACAGAGTTGAGCTCCTTGTGTTATACAGCAGCTCCCCACTAGCTATCTATCTTATACATGGTACTGCATATATGTCAATAATACTCTGGAAAATAAAATGAGACATTCAACAGAGAGATAGAAAACATTAAAAATAATCAAAAGAAATTTTGGTGCTGCAGAATATAATGACTAAACTGAAGAATTCAATAATGAGCCTTAACAGTAGACCAAACTAAGAAGAAAGAATCAGTGAGCTCAAAGACATATCTTTCCAAATTACCAATCATAAGAAAAAGAATGAAAAGGAATGAAAAAAGCCAACAGGTCTTATGTGTCATGATGAAAAGAAACAAAGTATCATTGGAGTCCTGGAAAGAGAAGAGAAAGAGAAAGGGCTGGAAAGTTTATTTAAAGAAATACCAACTGAGAACTTCCCAAACCTGGGGAGAGTTTTCGGTATCCAAGTTTATAAAGCTAACCAGTTCAGTTCAGTTCAGTTGCTCAGTCGTGTCCAGCTCTTTACAACCCTATGAATTGCAGCATGCCAGGCCTCCCTGTCCATCACCAACTCCCAGAGTTCACTCAGACTCATGTCCATCGAGTCAGTGATATCATCCAGCCATCTCATCCTCGGTTGTCCTCTTCTCCTCCTGCCCCTAATCCCTCCCAGCTTCACAGTCTTGAGTCAACTCTTTGCGTGAGGTGGCCAAAGTACTGGAGCTTCAGCTTTAGCATCAGGCCTTCCAAAGAACACCCAGGACTGATCCCCTTTAGAATGGACTGGTTGGATCTCCTTGCAGTCCAAGGGACTTTCAAGAGTCTTCTCCAACACCACAGTTCAAAAGCATCAATTCTTCGGTGCTCAGCTTTCTTCACAGTCCAACTCTCACATCCATATATGACTACTGGAAAAACCATATCCTTGACTAGATAGATCTTTGTTGGCAAAATACTGTCTCTGCTTTTGAATATGCTATCTAGGTTGGTCATAACTTTCCTTCCAAGGAATAAGTGTCTTTTAATTTCATGGCTACAGTCACCATCTGCAGTGATTCTGGAACCCCAAAAAATAAAGTCTGACACTGTTTCCACTGTTTCCCCATCTATTTCCCATGAAGTGATGGGACCAGATGCCATGATCTTAGTTTTCTGAATAGGTCATCCTAAAATTTTGATCCAAAACCATCTTACCCAAGGCATTTTATAATTTTTTTAAAAAATGAAGACAGACAGAAACATTTTAAAGCAGCAAGGAAAAAAACTCTCATACAAGTAAATCTTGTAGGGCTATTAGATTTCTCAGCACAGACCTTTAAGGGCAGTAGACAATGAAGTAATTAATTCAAAGTGTTGAAAGAAAGAAACTGACAACTGAGAGTACTGTCCCAGCAAAGCTGTCCTTCAGAAATAAAGATGAGATACAGACTTTTTAAAATAAACTAAAGCCAAAAAAGTTTATCACTATTAGACCTCCCTTACAAGAAATGCTTAAAAGATTTTTCAAGCTAAAAGACTGCTTACTAACATAAAAATCTTATGAATAAACAACACACTGGTAAAGGTAAGTACACAGTCTTCAGAATAGTTTAATACTGTAATATAGAGGTTATTAACCATTTAACACTACTATAAAGGCTGAAGGACAAAAGTACTAAGGATACGTACAGCTACAACAATTTGCTAAATTATACACAATATAAAAAGATGTAAAGTAGACAGAAAAAACACAAATATGGGTGAAAGGAGAATAAAGCATAGTGTATGCAAAGTTATCAGCTCAAAGTAGACTGTTACAAGATGATTCAAGTAAGCCTCAGGGTAACCTCTAAACAAAAACCTAAACAAAATAGTCAACAATATATACACAAAACAAAATAGACATCAATACATACACAAAAGATAGAGAAGGCAATCAAAGTATACTACTAAGGAAAATCATCAAATCACAAAGGGAAATAACAAAAGAACAAAAAGAAAAAAATCTACAAAACATCCAGAAAAGTAGTTTATCCAAAGGGAAAGTCCTTAACTGTAAATAACTACTTCAGATGTAAATGTATTGAAAATTTTAATCAAAAGGCATAGAATGGCTAACTGAATTTTTTTTAAGACACAACTATATTGAAAAAAAATATGTG
Organism: Neotragus moschatus; assembly: GCA_006410615.1. Lineage (NCBI taxonomy): Eukaryota > Metazoa > Chordata > Mammalia > Artiodactyla > Bovidae > Neotragus > Neotragus moschatus. The sequence continues at coordinate 407,801 of SJYA01000291.1, read as the reverse complement.
TGTGTATAACTGAACCACTTTGATGTACATGCAAAACTAATACAACACTGTAAATCAACTATACTTAAATAAAAAATAAAATTATGAAAAAGCATGATTATGTACTGATAATAAGAGATTCATTTCAGCTTCAAGGACATATATAGGTTCAAAGTGAAGAGACAGACAAAGATACTCCACACACATGTACATTAAAAGAAAAAAAGAGTAACTATACTTATGTCAGAAAAAAAATACACTCCATCAAAAACTGAAACAAGACAAAGAAGATCATTATATAGTGATAAAGCAGTCAATTCATTAAGAGGATATAACAGCTGTAACTATACATGCACCCAACATTGCAGCAGCTAAACATAGTAAGTGAATACTAACAGATCTGAAGAGAGAAATTGGCACAATACAATACAAATAGGAAAATTCAGTGTCTACTTTCAACAGTGGATAAATCATGCAGACAGAAAATCAGTAGGAAAACACTGGACTTGAACTATGTTTTGACCAAATGAACCTAACAGACATAAACAAAACATTCCATCCAAAAGCAGCAGAATACATTCTTCTCAGCAGACACAGAACATTCTGCAAGATAAATCACATATTAGTTAATAAAATGAGTCTCGGAAAAATGTAAAAGACTGAGATTATAACAAGTATTTTTTTTTACTTCCCTGGTGGTACAGTGGATAAGAATCTGCCTGCCAATGAATGGGACACAGGTTCAATCCCTGGTCTAGGAGGATTCCGCATGTCTCAGAACAGTTCGGCCTATGTACAACAACTGAGCCTGTGCTCTAGAGCCCACAAGCTACGATGACTAAAGCCTACAAGCCTAGAGCCTGTGCTCTGCAATAAAAGAAGCTGCTGCAATGAGAAGCCCATGCACCATAATGAAGCGTAGCCTTCACTTGCCACAGCTAGAGAAAAGCCCACACAGCAATGAAGACCCATCAGAGCCAAAATTAAATAAAAGTAAATTTAAAAATTGTAAAGAAATAACAAGTGTTCTCTTTTTTTTCAGAACAAAATGTTTTGAAACCAGAAATTATAATAAAAAGAAAACTGAAAAATTCACAAATGTATGGAAATTAGACAACAAACTCTTGAACAGCCAACAGGTCAAAGAAAAAATCAAAAATGAGAGAAAAAATATATTGAAACAAACACAAATGGAAACACTGCATACCAAAACTTAAGGCATACAGCAAAAGTAGTACTCAGAGGGAAGTTTAGAGTACTAAATGCCTACCTTAAGAAAAAAGAAAAATCTCAAACAACCTAACTCTACACATTAAAGAATTAGAAAAACAAGAACTAAGCAAAAAGTTAGCAGAAAGAAGGAGATTTAAAAAATCAGAGCAGAAATAAATGAAATGGAGACCATAAAAATAGAAAAGATCAAGAAGTTGAGTTAGTTTTTTTGAAAAGATAAAGTTGACAAACTACTAGCTAGATTTAGTAAGAAAATAAAAAAGAACTCAAATAAAATTATAAATTAAAGAGAAAACTTTACAATTGATACCATAAAATACAAAGGATCTTAAGAGATAACTATGAACAATTATTTTGAGCAAGTTCCAGGAGATGGTGAAGGACAGGGAGGACAGACCTGCTACAGTCCCTGGGGTCACAAAGAGTCAGAGACAGCTGAGTGACTAGACAACAACAAATGAACAATTGTAAGCCAACAATCAGACAACCTAGAAGAAAGGAATAAATCCCTAGAAATATACATCCTATTAAGTATGATCTATAAAGAAATAGAAAATCTGAACAAACAAATAGCAAGCATTTTGAATTTGTAATCAAAAAGTCCCAACAAAGAAAATCCCAGAACCAGATGGCTTCACTTGTGAATTCTACCAAACATTTAAAGTGTTAATGCCAATTCTTCTCAAACTCGTCTATAAAAATGAAGAGCAAGCAACATTTCCAAATATATTTTACAATTACCCTGATACTAAAGCCAGATAAGGACACTACAAAGAAAGAAAACTATAAGACAGTACCCCTGATGGACATAGATGTAAAAATCCTAAACAAAATACTAGTATACTGAATTCATCAGCACATGAAGGGGATCATACACTATAATCAAGTAGGGTTTATCCCTGAGATACAAGGATAGTTTGATATATGCAAATCAACAAATGTGATAAGACATATTAATAAAATCTAAGGCAAAAACCATATAATCATCTCAACAGATGCAAAATTTAACATCCTTTCCTGATAAAAACTCTCAAAATATTGGATATAGAAGGACTATCCCTCAACATAATAAAGGTCACATATGACCAACTCACAGTTTACATCACACTCAAGGGTGAAAGGTTGAAAGCTTTCTTCATAAGAACCTGGGGAGTACAGTGGTTCATACTCTTAATTCAACATAATACTGGAAGTCCTAATTAGAGTAATTAGACAAGAAAAAGAAATGAAATACATCTAATATGGAAAGGAAGAAGTAAAATTGTTTCTGTTTGCTGATGACATGACCTTGTACATAGAAAATCCTAAAGATTCCTCCAAAAATTGTTAGATGTAATAAATGAATTCTGTGAAATTTCAGGATAAGAAACATACAAAAATCAGTTATATTTCTGCACACTAAAATCAACTAACTGAAAAAGAATTAAAGAAATAACAATCCCCTTAAGAATAATAGAAACAATAAAATACTCAAGAATAATTTATCCAAAGTTAAAGATCTATATACTGAAAACTATAACATTGATGAAAGAAACTGAAGAAGACACAAAAAAATGGGAAAATATATTATGGATCAGGAGAGTTAATATTGCTAAAATGTCCATTCTACCTACTTGTCTATATATTTAAATCAATCTTTATCAAGATTCCAATGGCATTTTTCACAGAAAAAGAGCAATCCTAAAAAGAAATTTTGAGAAAGAACAAAGTCGAAGGCATGCTTCCTGATTTCAAACTATATTAAAAATCTACAGTAATTAAAATGATATAGTACCCATGTTAAAACAGACACAAAACAATGGAACAGAACTGAAAACCTAGAAGTAGACCCTAGCATATATAATCAGCTAATATTTGATAAGGATAAGGAAGCCAATAGTACTCACTGAGAAAAGGAGAGTCTCATCAATAAATGGTATTGGGAAAACTAGATATCCATAGGCAAAAGAATGAATCTGGATGTATGGATGTGAGAGTTGGACTGTGAAGAAAGCTGAGTGCCAAAGAATTGATGCTTCTGAACTGTGGTGTTGGAGAAGACTCTTGAGAGTCTCTTGGACTGCAAGGAGATCCAACCAGTCCATTCTGAAGGAGATCGGCCCTGGGATTTCTTTGGAAGGAATGATGCTGGAACTGAAGCTCCAGTACTTTAGCCACTTCATGCGAAGAGTTGACTCACTGGAAAAGACTCTGATGCTGGGAGGGATTAGGGGCAGGAGGAGAAGGGGACAACAGAGGATGAGATGGCTGGATGGCATCACTGACTCGATGGGTGTGAGTCTGAGTGAACTCCGGGAGTTGGTGATGGACAGGGAGGCCTGGCGTGCTGTGATTCATGGGGTCGCAAAGAGTCGGACACGACTGAGCGACTGAACTGATATTACACCACTCACAAAAATTAACTCAAAATGGATTAAAGACATAAACA
>SJYA01000291.1:382502-394044 GCA_006410615.1 Neotragus moschatus | reverse complement strand
TATAAAACATCATTCATATACATATGTGTTTCTGTCTTTTGATAGCATTTTATATAAATATGAATATATCATAAAAATATGAAATACATGTAGAATATTTTTAATTATTGCCATCATGCTTGCCTCTGGGAGAACATGGGAGCCAGAGGGATACAGAGGAGCTATAATTATGCTTGCAATGATTTATTTCTTAAAAAATAATACATCTGGGTGGAAGGTACATAAGTGTTTGTCATATTTCTATTTCTAATATTTTTTATTTTTAAAAGTTATGTGACAAAAATATATATAGACGCCTCCAAGTTTCATCCTTACGAGAGAAGTAAGGACTAGGTTGATGTACTGAGGGCAGTAAGGGGGTCATGTCTGGACCTTAGGGCCTAAGCACAGGCCTGGTGAAGGGACAGGTCAGTCCATGGACCTGCCTGGTCAGGGATGGAAAGACTGCTAATGGAACAATCCCAAATACACTCCCAGAGGAGATTCAGGGCTCTGGGAAGCCAGGGAACTTCAATGAAACCACTGCAAAAAGAATCTTTCTGAACAATAGGAGATAATCCAAAAATCCATTTCAATTTGGCTTAGGAAAGAATATCCATACCTTCATCTGAAGGCAGGGATATCTGATGCTCTGAAAAGTCATGCTGCAGTCAGATTCCGAAGTTGAGAAGTGCCCTCTCATTGGGCAGCCTCCCAGTTCTAGGCTAAACTAGAAACTGACAACTCCATCTCTCCATCTCTCTGACAGAAATACAACAGGGTCCCTCTAGACTTGTTATGTGAACCCTTGCACAAGTCACTTTCTTCTCTGGGTTTCTATTTCCGTATGTATGAAACACATGTTAACCTGTATGTGTGTGTACATAGGCATGTGTGCAGGCTTCCCAGGGGGCTCAGTGGTAAAGAATACGCCTGGCAATGCAGGAGAAAGCAGGAGATGCAGGTTCCATCCCTGAGTCAGGAAGCTCCCCTGGAGTGGAAATGGTGACCCACTCCAGTACTCTTGCCCGGAAAATCCCGTGGACAGAGGAGGTCTGGCGGGCTACAGGTCACGACTGAGGAACTGAGCGTGCACACATGCCCGCACGTATGCACACACACATAACCATGCGTGTGCAAAGTTTCTCCAGAGCTACTATCTCTCTGTTTCATACAACTGTGCTAGAATCATTCCCATATGGTTTGTGCCAATATTGATAAAGGGAGTAAAATGAGTTGACTAATGAAGGTTAAGGAGCAGGGGATGATTATTCAAATAAATCGATCTCCCATAACTGCCTAGAGAGCAGTTGGTATTGATTATGCACAATCATATGGAAAGAGCCTATTTCTTTGTAGCTTTGAGACCCTGGACAAATTATTTCCTCACTCTCTGCTTCAATTTCCTCTGTGTAAAAATACATTAATATCATCCATGTTTTGTTGTTGAGGGGAGAAAAAAAATGAGATAAATATATATGAAATTATATATAGGATCCCCAAGCTGTAAGTATTTAGTAACCGATAATGTCTGTATATTTACATCTGCATTAGAGTGTTCATCTGTATGCATTAAAGTCTGAATATGGGTATTTATCTCTGTGTATGGATATCCATTTCTCCAAGCAGTCTTGAGCCTGCCCAAGAATGTCCGGGGGGGCGGGGGGGGAGGGAATGATTAGATTTATCAAGTGAAGTTTTCCAGGCTGCTTTTCTGACTTGAGGCAAGTGAGTATCTGGCAGAGTTTTCAGTTTGCACAGCCACAGCCGTTTCAACCTCGCCCCCACAACAGCGCCTGGGGATACCTCTTTGTCAGAGATCCTCTGGTTGATGTTTTTAAAAGTCTAGGCCTCCCTGTTATGCTTATAAGATGTTCACAGGTGGTGTGCTTGGAACTGAAAAAGCCCAGGACACAAGATCACATAACATTTTTCTCCCATTCTCATTGGCAACCAGCATATTACAACCCTTCTCCATTGGAGAATTCCAGAAGAATTCTACACCCCAGGCCCCAGGCTTTCCTTAGCCTGCATCTCCATGACTCCTACATCCATTGTTCATCAGTGGTATTGATTCATTTGCCCAGAGTTTTCACTTTTACTCCATAGCATAAAATAAATAAAATGTAGTCCAGAGTTGAACTGTGCACTAAATGTCGCCTTTAAAACATTTTCCATAACTGAACTTTTTTCTTTTCTCTGACTCCCTAACACACAAGAATAGCAGGACAACTTCTCTGGGCTGGGAGTTGTCCCTCTTCCAGGGCATTATTCCATATCATTAGCTCCTAGTCTGTAGGATCAGAGAAATGCTGAGGTATATCTTACTCAGCCAGTGGGCCCCTCATTTCCAGCTACTCCTAGGTCCGTAGGGTGTGTAAGAAAAGATCTGTGGCCTCTAGATTAGCTGTGTGTGTGTGTGTGTGTGCACGCGCGCATGAGCATGCACGTGTGCTCAGTCAGTTGTGTCCAACTCTTTGTAACCCCATGAACTGTAGCCCACCAGGCTCCTCTGTGCATGGAATTTTCCAGGCAAGAATACTGGAGTGGGTTGCCATTTCCTTCTCCAGGCAATCTTCCTGACCAAGGGATTGAACTCGAGTTTCTTGTGCCTCCTACGCTGGCAGCTGGATTCTTTTGTCACTGCACCACCTAGTTTCCAGGAAACACTGACTTCCTATGTAAGGCCTCTCTACTTAGACTCACCACATGCCCTCTTCTTCCCCAGGGTCTTCCCTCCTAACAGAGGACCCANCAAGGGATTGAACTCGAGTTTCTTGTGCCTCCTACGCTGGCAGCTGGATTCTTTTGTCACTGCACCACCTAGTTTCCAGGAAACACTGACTTCCTATGTAAGGCCTCTCTACTTAGACTCACCACATGCCCTCTTCTTCCCCAGGGTCTTCCCTCCTAACAGAGGACCCACTAGGGAAAGACAGCATGGGCGTTCTTAACTCTTGGATCTCATAAGTCGATCTTGAATTCCTCCTTGACCATCATCTTCCTCAAATCCATTACAGAGACCCACCAGCTTCCTACTTCTCATCACCTCTCTCTTTTTTGTCAGCCTGGGGTATCATTTTTGCAGGCTCACAATCTGAAAAATACCAGGAAGAAAAACATTAGATTAATATTCTAAACATTTTATCCCACCCAAAATGTCATTTGTGCCCAGGTCCTAATATATATGAAAGTCAAGGAGGAGGTGGACTTCTATAGATCACATGCATTGTTGAATTCCCACACAGTTCCAGGAACTCTGCTGAGCACTGAGGATACAGAGATGAACAGGACAAGGCCCCTGCTCTCCAGTCACTCCCAGTATATTAGGAGAGTGAACCAGGAAAACAAATAGCTGCCATGCAACATGATAAGTGCAATTTAAAAGATACTCATCAGATCAAGGAAGGAGAGTTCAGCTCTCTGGTGAACAAGGATGGTGTCTTGGTCAGTTAGGACTGCTATAATGAACTACCACATAGACTAAGTGGCTTATAAACAATAGAAACTAATTGCTCATAGTTCTGGAGGCTGGAAGTCCAAGATCAGGGTGCCAGCATAGTCAGGTTCTGCTGAAGACTCTCTTCCAAGTTGCAGACTGCTAACTTCTTATAACCTCGGTTGATGGAGGATAGAGAGAATTCTCGAAGATCCTTTCTATAACGTTTAGTTCAGTTCAGTTCAGTCGCTCAGTCGTGTCCGACTCTTTGCGACCCCATGAATNTCTTGACTTCCTACTTTTGCATTCCAGTCTCCTATAATGAAAAGGACATCTTTTTTGGGTATTAGTTCTAAAAGGTCTTGTAGGTCTTCATTTTTTCAATTTCAGCTTCTTCAGTGTTACTGGTTGGGGCATAGACTTGGATTACCATGATATTGAATGGTTTGCCTTGAACAGAGATCGTTCTGTCATTTTTGAGATTGCATCCTAGTACTGTATTATAAGGTTACTAATACCATTAAGGAGGGCTCCACCTTCATGACTTCACTATCTCTCAAAATTCCCACCTCCAAATACCATCACACTGGGGATTAAGATTTTAGCATTTGAATCTGAATGGACACATACACTCAGTCCTTTGTAGATGAATAGGGTGATTCAGAAAGTCTTTCTAGAATGAATGTTGAAGAGCCCCTCTGACCAGAAGCATCCCTTCCTTCTCCCTGCAGACACCGTCATGCATACTCTGACAATTACATTGGCATTGGCCCACCAGGATGCTACTTAAAGTCCTAGAAATAAATTCTTGGTGGTAAGGTATCATGTTATCATGAAAGTGTAACACATTAGCCTACAAATACATTAAGCAGATTTATTTAGGATCAATTATTAACATGATCCATCATCTCCTAATAGAGACTGGAAGTTTGAAGGAGAGCCAGGTCCTAATTGAAGGGAAAACAGAAGTGAGGCTTGAGCAGGGGCACTATCTTGGCTTCCCCCGAAGCATAGCCTGAGATGGAAATTCTTACTCAAGTGGTTTATGAAAGAATGCTTCCAGGAGAAGAGAGAAGGAAGCAGTCTAAGACAGGGGAATAGAGCAAGGATGTGGTCTCAACTGGTGATGAAAGTGAAAGTGAAGTCACTCAGTCATGTCCAAANTGAGCAGGGGCACTATCTTGGCTTCCCCCGAAGCATAGCCTGAGATGGAAATTCTTACTCAAGTGGTTTATGAAAGAATGCTTCCAGGAGAAGAGAGAAGGAAGCAGTCTAAGACAGGGGAATAGAGCAAGGATGTGGTCTCAACTGGTGATGAAAGTGAAAGTGAAGTCACTCAGTCATGTCCAAATCTTTGCGACCCCATGGACTGTAGCCTATCAGACTCCTCCGTCCATGGGATTTTCCAGGCAAGAGTGCTGGATTGGATTGTCATTTCCTCCTCCAAGGGATCTTCCTGACCCAGAAATCGAACCCAGGTCTCCCGCATTGCAGGCAAACGCTTTAACGTCTGAGTCACCAGGGAAGTCCTGGTGATGAGCTTCAGTATAATTCAGGATTGGTTCCAGTTGGAGGCAAGAAGGGATCAGAGGATGGGACAGCAGGCGGCCACCTTCTATCAAGAAAGTTCCCATTGGCTGAGAGGGAGACAGGAAAGGTAGTCAACAACCACTCCTCACAGCAGGGAATGAATGTCCATCAGGCAGGCACCAACAACATCCAGCACAGATCAGGGACCAATAGGGAGCCTGGGGTCCCCAACATCCCCAGGATGATTGGTAGAAGACTTGGAAGACAAAGAAGAGGATGATGTCAAAAGAGGAAAGATCTGTCAACCCGGGAGATTCTTAAGGACAGTTCCTGGTAAATTGTATGTCTCCTCTGGTAGCTCCCTGAAAGAAGGGAGAACTTTCCCCACCTTCCCAACATTTGACTTAGGAAAGCCTTAGAAACTAGCAGTGGGAGGCACCCCCAAAGCCCTGATCTGCCTTCCCTCAACTCTGACTGCAAGATCCCACCTCTTCATTCTCCAGGTGACAAAGGGCTCTGAACAATCACGGCATTCATTCAGTTCAGTTCAGTTCAGTTCAGCCGCTCAGTCGTGTCCGACTCTTTGCAACCCCATAAATTGCAGCATGCCAGGCCTCCCTGTCCATCACCAACTCCCAGAGTTCACTCAAACTCAGGTCCATCGAGTCGATGATGCTATCCAGCCATCTCATCCTCTGTCATCCCCTTCTCCTCCTGCCCCCAATCCCTCCCAGCATCAGAGTCTTTTCCAATTAGTCAACTCTTCGTATGAGGTGGCCAAAGTACTGGAGTTTCAGCTTTAGCATCAGTCCTTCCAAAGAACACCCAGGACTGATCTCCTTTAGAATGGACTGGTTGGATCTCCTTGCAGTCCTACTGGTCCCCAAGATTACATTTTCCCCTGTAATTTCTAGCAAAGCTAGGACTTCCTGGAGCGTGACACTTAAACTACACCTGCAAGTGTGGGTAGGAGGTGAGATACTGCCAACCTTCACCTCCAAATGATTCTCTTTGGTTTCTCCTCAGCAGGGCCAGCTTTGGGAAGCTGCTGAGAAACAGATCAGGCAGCCTAATTCTCAGCTGGAAAGTGTCACTACCATGTTGGGGAACTGGTTTTGGCTTTAGCTAAGCTTCTGGGGAGAAAAAAGCAGAAGCAAATGTGAGGATTGGTTCTTCAGGAATCTGAGGGACTAATGGATGTACCAAAGAACCAAAAATAAATAAATAAACTTTATATATATTGTTAGGAATTATGGCTCATAAAATATGCTCTACCCAGTCCTGGGGTTCCTTGAGCTAAACCAAGTTCTTTCCTTCTAAAATCAAATATTAGCCATTTTCCCAATTCAAATAAATTAACAAATATAATTTTCTCTATTTATATCTACTTTCTATTATTTTCTCCTATAACTCAGTCATCTGTTTGCTGGTATAAAGCAAGTATCTATTTGCTATGAATTTTTAACAAACCTGTGGGAAAACCAGCTATGTTTGGCTCATGCTTATTGAATGTGCAATCATGATTCTGATGTTATATTTCATGTAGAAAGTGTTAGAACAGTAACTGCCATTTTCAGGCCTATTAGGCTTTGAGATGCTAGATATTTTATCTCTGATATCCTCACATGTAATTTAGACAGCTGCTGCTGCTAAGTCGCTTCAGTCGTGTTCGACTCTGTGCGACCCCATAGACAGCAGTCCACCAAGCTCCTCTGTCCCTGGGATTCTCTAGGCAAGAATACTGAAGTGGGTTGCCATTTCCTTCTCCAGTGCTTGAAAGCATTACCCCTGTTTTACAAATAAAAACATGAATGGATAAACTGAGGCACTAAGAGTCTCCAAGTTAATAAAACATTTACACAAAAGTTTATGAATTATTTACACACCAAAAATTTGATTGTGATAGTCATATAATAAAGAGACCTAAGTTAGTCTTGAAGGTGAGCTAATGTGTCCTGAGAAAGTGATATTTTAAAAAATTTTTATGTTTTACTATAAAACATATGGTATATGGGCTATACCAGTAGTTCTCAAACAAGGGCAGTGTTCCCTCTGGCAGATATCTGGCAATGTCTGGAACCGTTTCTCATTCTCAAAAATAGGAGATGGGGTAGGACCTGCCTGGTGGGTAGGTGGCAGAAACACAGTTTCCCAAGTGGAGAATTGTATCAACTGGGTCCCAAATTGAACTACAGGCTTTGAAGCAGGCCTCCTTCTGAAAGACAATTTTATCATTTCTAGTAAGAAATTATAGAAAGACCTGGACAGACAGAGAGTGAGGGAGAGAGACATGAGCAAAAGTACTGGGCAGAGATAATCCCAGCCAACACCATAGAAACTTTCTACAAAATTTTCCTCTCCCCACATACATTCCACCCAGGGCTACTTTCATTCTGGGTCTTTCTCTTCTACATTAGAAGAAATTCACCTTTCTGATACTTTCTTCAGAATGTTAGCATTTGATGGTGTTTGGTAAACCACGAAGACTGGATTGAGGTACATCCCCAAGTAGCTTCAAGATGTTTGGGGCATAAAAGTCATCCCATGACAGAGATGAGCACTATTATTACACACAAAAGATAAGATGGTAGCCTTAGGCTCTAAGCAAACTTGAAGAAAGGTCCAAGTACAGACCAGCCCTATGTTTTTCATTCAAAAATTTATCACCTTCCTGAAATTTCTATCATTACAGCCAATTTGGGGGTGACAGTTCCTTTAAACTTGATGAAGAAGAATCCATGCATTGCATTTCACTCCTCATCCTGTATGCAAACAGAGTAGTCACGATGACTTATAGTCAAATTCCTTTCCACATTACTTTCCTTAATATTATCTGCTGCCACTTTAGCCGTCACTGCTGCAGCTCCATTAGCTACATAGAGCAGTCCAAATGCAACACCTCGCCCAACTCTCCCCCACATAAAATTACCATTTGCTCTGTTCACATTAAGTGATGATTTGCAATGTCTTTCTCCTTTTTCCTGTTCACAACTCTGCCAACAACATTTCTTAATGCAAATAGTAAAAACTAAATTACAAGCGTGATCCAATTTTGCTCTGCATAATTAGTGGATTAAACATCAGAGAAAATCCACTTATTTTCACAGATCATCCAACTTCCTACCTCCAACTCCCAACACCACCACTCTCTATACACAGAAATAAAGTCTCCATAAGCACAAGGCAAGAAAGGTTTTCATTTCTAAAGGACAATCACAGCCTTCAAGTTGGTTTTCAGATGATTCCAAGTATAATCCTTTTGTAGTTGGATTTTTTTCCCTAAGAAAACAAAGCTGGGATCTGAACGACAATATCTCTGTCATAAGTATTCATTGAAGCTGCACATATTTTCAGAGATTTTGGAATGCACTCTTGGTAACTGAAAAACACCAAGCCGCTCAGCTTGTCTCATCTTGGCTTCTGAAACTGGATGGCTGAGGTTTAATTCTTGGTTTTGCCAGCTGTATAATATTGGGCAGGTTACTTAACTTTTCTCCATTCATTTCCTTACCTCTAAAACGGGCAGGGTTGTGAGAGTTAATACCTACAAGGTGCTTAGAACAATGTCTGGCATATAGTAAATATTCAAATTGGTCTGCATTATTCCTCTATGCCTAGAGACCAGCTGAGGAGAACAGGAACCCTCAAACCAACCACTCACCATCTTGCATGTAGGGTGAGGATCAGGATTCACAAGTGTGACAGAGGCCTGGGCTACATGTTATGCTCATAAACATGTGGTCCATCCACCCAGCACTGCCACAGGCTGATGCAGATTGGATGCTGGGAAAAACCATCCCCAATAGTTAAAGAAACAAATGAAAGATACTCATGATGTAAAGGCAGAATGCAGTCAGGGAAGGCAGAGAGAGCAAAAATAAAAGAAAAAAGACTCCTCAAATTTTCTCCTATATCTCTTCCCTCCCAAATGTCTACACTAAACACTTGTAGAGTAAATTAAAACATCAACAGTTGAGTGTCCTGTCACCAAAAAGCAATCATGAATGGGTAGCTCTCCTATAACCTTAGCAGCATAAGTATGGTTGCTGTCATATTAGTGCTGTACATACATTTTCTCATCTAATACTCAAGACAAATGCTAGTAAGTGGGATAAATGCTAGTATTACTTCAATTTTACAAATAAGGAAACAGAACTTAAGTACATGCCCAAGATGGCACAACTTGTAACTGACAGAATTGGAACTGAAAACACACATCTATTAACTCCAGAGCTCATATTCTTCACCACCATGCTGTGACTCCATGATGATTTCTGGAGCTTGGATGAATGATAAGTCCAGTATTTGGAAAGCTGGCACTGACTGAGTGCTGTGTAGTACCTCTATCAGTTCTGGTCAAAAGGAAGAAAGCATAGTAAGACCCACCAAGATAACAGAGAGTCTTTCTTCTCAGTGAACTGAAGAATCTCTTTTTAAAATGCCATTTGGGGGAAGGTAATCAGTCTAGACTGTGGAGTAGGACATATGCTCACCCCTTCTTAGGAGAACACCAAAATCACAACTGCTAAACAATCAACAACAACAACAAATAAAACACTGGAACCTACCAACAAAGATACCCTACATCCAAAGACGAAGAAGAAGCCACAATAATATGGTAGGAGGGATGCAATTAAATCAATGATATCAAATCTCACACCCACTGGGAGGGCAACCCACAAACTGGAAAGTAATTATGTTTCAAAAGTTTCCCCATTGAAGTGAAAGTTCTGAGCCTCATATCAGGCTTTCTAGCCTAAGGGAATGGAAGGAGGAGCTCCCTGCCCCGCCCCCGCCCAAGAATCTGGCTTTGAAGGACAGTGGAGTTTGGTCACAGGAATTACACAGGACTTGGAGGAAAACAAACTCTACCCTTTGAGGGTGAATACAAAGTCTCATGCCCACCAATATCCAGAGGAAAAAAAGCAGTGATCCCATGAGAGTCTAGGATTGACTTTCCTGCTGGTATTGGAGGGTCTCCTGCAGAGGTAGGGGGTGGCTGTGGTTCACTGTGGGGACAAAGACATTGGAAGCAGAAGTTCTGGGAAGTACTCATTGGCATGAGCCCTCCTGGAGGTTACCATTAGCACCACCAAACAGCCTGTAGTCTTCTGTGCTGTGTTACCTTCAGACAAACAACTGACAGGAAGTGAACACAGCCCCACCCGTCAGCAGCCACGCAGCTTAAAATCTCATAGAGCATGGCCCTGCCCACCAGAGGGAAAAGAACCAACTCTACCTACCACCAGTCCCTTTCATCAGGAAGCCTGAACAGGCCTCTTAGATAGCCTCAGACACCATAAGATAGTAGAACAGAAACTGAAATCACAGAAAATTAGACAAAATGAAATGGTAGAGTAATATGTCTCAGATGAAGGAACAAGATAAAACCCCAGAAAAACAACTAAGTGAAATGTAGATAGGCAACCTTCTGGAAAAAGAATTCAGAATAATGGTAGTGAAGGTGATCCAGGATCTTGGAAAAAGACTAAAGGTAAGGACTGAGAAGATGCAATAAATGTTTAACAAAGACCTAGAAGAACTGAAGGACAAGCAGAGATGAGCAATACAATATCTGAAGTGAAAAATGTACTAGAAGGACTCAATAGTAGAAAAACTGAGGCAGAAGAAAAGATAAGTGAACTGGAAGATAGAATGGTGGAAATCACTGCTAAGAAAGAGAATAAAGAAAAAACAGAAGAATAAGAAAAGAAATGAAGACAGTCTAAAAGACTTCTGGGACAACATTAAACATATCAATCTTTGCATTATAGGGGTCCCATGAGGAGAACAGAGGGAGAAAAGACTTGAGAAAATATTTGAGGAGATAATAGCTGAAAATTTCCCTAACATGGGAAAGAAAATAGTCACCCAATCCAGGACGTGCAAAGAGTCATAGGCAGGATAAACCCAAGGAGGAGTGTGCCAAGATATATAGTAATAGAATTGACAAAAATTAAAGACAAAGAAAAATATTAAAAACAACAAGGGAAATGAAACAACATACAAGGGAACTCCCATAAGGCTATTAGCTGATTTCTCAGCAGAAATTCTGCAGGCCAGAAGGGAGTAGAATGATATATTTAAAGTGACGAAAGGGAACAACCTATAATCAAGAACACTCTACTCAGTAAGGCTCTCATTCAGGTTTGATGGGGAAATAAAAGATTTTCAAACAATCAAATAGAATTCAGCACCACCAGACCAGCTTTGCAACACATGTAAAGGAAATTCTCTAAGTAGAAGAGAAAAGGCCATTACTAGAAACAAGAAAAATTAAGAATGGAAAAGTTCATCAGTAAAGGCAAACACAGTAAAGGTATAAAATCGTCCACACAAAATTTGATATCAAAACCAGCAATTTTGAGAAGAAAGAACCCAAGCATAGAATATTGGAAATGCATTTGAAATTAAAAGACCAGCAACTTAAACCAATCTTGTTTGTATATAGACTGCTATATCAAAGCCTCATGATAATCACAAACTGAAAATCTACAATAGACAGACACACCAGAAAGAAAAAAAAAAAAAAAATTGAAACACAATTCTAAACATAGTCATCAAGGGAAGAAAAAAGACCTACAGAAACAAATC